>CM046882.1:486399408-486789408 GCA_025667525.1 Glebionis coronaria | reverse complement strand
CTCACCTCTGCTTTTTTGGAGTACGGGATGACTCGGATGGGCAGATAAAACAGAACCTGTCAGTTACGCCTTTAGGGGCCGCCACGTATTATAGCTTTAGTTTATGCTGTAGCATCGGTTATTGCTCTGGTTACGAATGAGCAAATCTATCTATGGCAACCACCCCTACTTTTAGTAGATGGAGATGCGCACCTAGGAAAGCGCGGAATAGACCTACGTGTCGGCCAGTGCCGGGGCAGAGATAGGGACCATGAAAGCATGGGATTCAATCGAACCTTTTCGGGCAATTCCTAACGCAGAAGAGGGATGCTAATAAGCTGACAGCTCAGGCATGGCTTCAATAGCGAAAGAAGTTCTTTCTGATTTGAATCAAGAAAGATAATGAATTTACGAGATCTTGATTGTGAGTCGAGTTCTGACTCCTTGACTGGTTTTTTTCTCTGAATTAGGCTTTTGCTCCACCACCTCAGGCAACCTTACCACAGTCTCAGCGGGTTCGCCCGTCTCCACCAAATCAAGGCCAACATGGCTGCTTTTGCCCATGCCATGAATGAGAGTGAGTCCAGTCCATCTTCCTAGATATGCTGTGTCCTCTACATTCGCTTCGTCCTCCGCTTTTGACTCCTCTACTGCGCAAAGATTTTGATCCCCCGTTTAGTGAGTCGTGAAAGCACCTACCTTATGTTTAGACGTATTGGTTTCAGTGAAAAGCCAAATAGAGAGTTTTCCCCTTTCCGGGTCTGGATTTTTCGCGTCGTTTCTGTCGTCGTGGTCGACGGGGAAGAAAGAAATGAATGAATGTTCTTTTGGGAAAATGTAGAATAATACACCTACCGAGACGAAAGCCAAAGGTGAGTCGCTATCGCACAAAGGAATCCTTCGTAAAGTTAGCTGCTTCTTGCTCGCCTTCATTCGTCCTATTCGCCTTAGCGGCTTAAAGCTTCAACTTCGTCCTCCGCATCTTCTTCGTAGTGCGATTAGCTGCTAATAGCGAAGTAGGTTCAGCGAGATGACATGATGTGTCTCCTTTTTCTGTTTTCTAAGTTTTAGATGAGTTACATGACATGAGCGAATCGACTGACACGATTGTACTGAGAAGGAGCTTCATATTAAAGAGTCGTTAGAGGTTTTGATAGATGAGCTAACTTAGAAGGGCAGCTTTTAGAGGTTCACCAATAGGCCAAAGTAGGCAGCGAAGGGTCAGCGCGAACGAAGGTCTACAATAACAAAATGTAGTAGATCATACTGGAAAGGTATGGAATGTAGTAGACCAACCAACCCGGATCTGTCCTCGCAAGTCTCTCTGCATTTTGGAAGCAGAGCATGCAGAAAAATCGAGCAATGGATCTTAGAAGAATTCCACTTTTTTCGGCACGACTCTTTCGATTTCTGCGCTGACATTTGAGTTGTCTCTCTTCTTTCTTTCAATCGACACACTCGACGCAGATAACTCCGGTGGCCCCCGCTTCTGTCTCTATCGCGACAGCCCCCACCTCCATAGCCACAGCATGGAGGAGCAGCTCCTTAATCCGCACTACAACCAATCAAAATGTTCTCCAGATCGATATATGATGCTAAACGGAGACCAAGATAGAGAGAGAGGGCTGCCCCTTTGTTGGCTCTTCGAGACAAAAGCACTAATATGAATGGTACTAATTCCCATGTTCCTTCTAGTCTCGTTTGGTTTCGAGAGCCTCCCCCTCCCCGTCCCTTACTCGTCTTTTGCGTCATCCTGGAATTTTTTTCCGTATGCCGGGGAAAATGCCTCACCTTTCTACATGCATTTTTAGAAGAATTTCCTCTCCGCAATCATATACATATTCTTTCTAATAAGAGAAAGCATAGATCTTTAATAAGTTGGCTACGATTAGTCACTTCGGAAGCCGTTAACCAAAGCACCGTCTTTTGACTGTCCTTCTAAGGGAAGGAGTAGGAGGCTCAACTATGGTCTAAGCTACTAGAGTGAACGGCACATTTCGGCTTAAGTAGTTGTTTCATTCCTTGGTACCACAATCTAAGTTGCTTCCTAAGGCCGCTATCTAGCCTTCAAAGATGACTTTTGAAGTTTGCCAGCTTGAGTGTTATGCTTAAGGAGTAGCAGCAGTGGACGAATCGAGACAATCAAAATACAGGTAGGAATCCGCTTATCTACTTGCCTTTCAACCTCAGAGCATTCAGTTCAGGTACCGCAGCGGTCGACGACTTGGCTGGGGCAGATCTTCACTCATTATCCTTCTTCGAACCTTTTGGTATGTATTGCCCCCTAACTATAGATCAGATCCAGCAGACGAGAAAGAAAATTCCGCACTGCTGCTGAATTAACTAAGTATCAGATCGACCAAATTGAACAAATGATAGGTCAAGATCATGTTGTTCATTGGGAATTGAAGAGGGGAGAACGAGCAGACATCGAACGATTAATTTCTATTTCTTGTTATCGTGGAATTCGTCATCAAGATGGATCACCCTTACGCGGTCAACGAACTCATACTAATGCTAGGACTTGTCGCAAGCAAATTCGGAAATAAAAGAAGTCTACCGAAAGCCTTGGTACTTGTCTGATCAATCACACTGATAGCTTCAATAGTTCACTGAAATTTTGATTTGAGGATTTCACCGGTTACTAATCCAGTATCGGTATAGTAGGCCTCCTTGGCCACTCCACTAGTGGCTCGGCTTCGTCCTAGAAGCTACTGCTTACGCCTCTCTAGGCTTCGCTATCGCTCATGACTGGTATATGGATCGCTCGGTCGTAGGTTCGAATCACCTGCGGTCGGTAGCTACTTAGTCTCATCCGAGAGTCTAATCTCCTTGTACTGCTTTTTTTCTTTTTCAAAGAAAAAAGGTCGATTCGTACCAGATCAGACTAGTCGCTTCGAGATCCCTTTCTATATCGTTAGAATGAGTCAAGGCTTGAAGAGTCTGTTATCAAATCGTCTGTGCTCACGAATCGATTGTGGGAGCTCAATGAAAATTCTCGTAGTGTAGTTACAGTCAACACAGCAGCTGCTGAGGATAGTGACTTTCTCCTGTAATGAATAGAATAGGCCCGAGAGCTATGAAAGGAGAGAGTTTCCTATTCCATATTCCGTTTGACCAATTCGCGCAGTATCCAATCCAGAATATAGGCTTGCTTTTGCCCTCTCCCGATAGTACATTTATGCTCCTAAATCACTGAATTCAAACTCTCTATCGGATGAAAGGGAGTGAGCGAGTGTAGGTTACTCCTATAATGTTGGGTCTTAGAGCCAAACCCAATCATCCTGGCCGGAACTTGTACGCAGCACTTGTACGGAGGTGCATGCATAAAGGTTTGGAACTTTTTTCTTATCTGAATCTTAAGAACAGGACCCTACCCTATTCTCGAACCCTCGGCCGAGCTCCACCCTGCCCGCATTTCTTTTTTTTTGAAGTGGCCTTCTAGAAGCTTCGCCAGAAGCGACTAGTCGCTTCCCGAATGCCCCTTTCCTTCGCTACTAGGAGAGTCGCTAGCTTGCTTGCATTCTAGAAACGGTAGCTTCCGCGCCCTTCCTGCCTACTGAAATAGATGTGAATGATCGTGACAGCTCTCAAAATCCTATTCAGTCTGATTAGATATGTCACTGAAAGAAAGTGATTCTGTTCCCTCTCTTTTTTTTAGGACCCAGAGGAGGGGCCGGCCCATCCTAACATCATTTATGAGGAGCCGGACGACAAAGCCTCCTCCTCAGATAAAGATGTCTCCGACGCAACTCTCCCGGCAATCAAAACTTTCTCTATTTATATTTTTGTTTTTTGGCGGGTTCGGTCAGGAGGGACAAAAGAGGGATGCTTTCTATCAGTCAAAAGCAGATACCGCCCCCATGCTCCTACGGTCCACTTACCGAGGAATAGAAAGGAAGGACCCGGGGTCAGAGCTAGTTGGGTTGGGGTATAGAGCCGTAAGCGCGGTGGAGGGTGACAAAGGACGTGCTCGTACGGTTCATATAAGGAAATTAAAAAGTCATTGATTGTTGGGAACTTTCACTCCTCTATATTCGAAATATGCCTTTCTAGGAGCATTACGATCTGCAGCTCAAATGGTCTCTTATGAAGTCTCTATTGGTCTTATTCTTATTGTGCGCCTTGTGAGCGCGTTTGGATCCGCGAAGGAAATCGCTCGGATGTTCCCCTAACCCAACCCGGGAACGGACCGGAGGGAACCGCAGCATGGGGAATGTCCGCGTCTCGTCGCAAGGCTCATTTTGAGTTGTGGGTCATAGGGCGGGCAGCTTTTTCTGATCAGGGGCCGGGGCACAAGGGTCCTAGTACTATCCAGGTGCGAAGAAGCCCGGAGGTGACTGCAATAAGCAGAAAGTCCCCCTTTCTCGCGTAAAAGCGATCAGAATTCGAACACGCCGCGTTTTACTGGGAAGGATCGAACCATGGGAACGAATCTACAGGGCTATCACCTTCTTTGGCCAGATCTTCCAACCTTTTCATAATTACAGTTCACAGCGCCCTTGACTAAACTAATCTAATAGAAAGTCAAGGGGCTTGAAAGCTTACCTTCTTATTAGAGAAAGGTTTGGAACCCTAGTTTTGGAGTTTGCGCCCCAACCTAGGTTAGCCACCGGAGGCAAGCGTTAAACCGTAGCTTGCTGCTGAAAAACGTAATAGGCCCGCTCCGCAAAGCTTAGCTTTTCGGTTCCCTCCCCCTATGCCGTCGGCCTTATTACCAGTCTGCCTCCTTTCTCTTGATGGAATATCTCAATACCCGAGCTCCTGCTTTCCTTGTGTTCTTCACCGGCGCCGGATGTATCACTCATCCTGCTCCTAAGGGAAGGAGTCTTCTGTGTGTTAGAATCTTTACGGGAATGAATCGCATATGTTGGTTGATCCGAAAGGAGATGCATTGAAGAAATGTCAGGGCTGTTCCGCTAGTTGGATAGGCGACTTCTCAATCTTGGAAGAGCATCTTGCAAGGGTTAGAGGTTTTGAAGGATGAGCTTCCGGGTCTGGATTTTTCGCGTCGTTTCTGTCGTCGTGGTCGACGGGGAAGAAAGAAATGAATGAATGTTCTTTTGGGAAAATGTAGAATAATACACCTACCGAGATGAAAGCCAAAGGTGAGTCTAGTAGGTGGACGTATCGAACCGAAATAAGATCTAAGATTGACATCTTGATACACTGATTTACCATAATAATAAATAGAGTCAATGCAGACTCCGCGTGGGAAGAGCCGCTTCTTTCTTGCTTGATAGGGGGGCTTCCATTCACCAACTCGAAGGCTAATTCATGCTTTGCCAATGAGTGATGTTATTTTACTTAATATCCCAAGTTAGGAATAAGATCACAGCTTATCCCGCCACAAAGCGCTTCCCTCAGGCAGCGGGAGGCCTAGTCGATGTAGGCCCTCAAAGCAAACGGCGGGGAACATCCGAGCTGCAAGTCCGGACGGAACAAGAAGGCACTGATTGAACAAACCATCAGGAGTCCGAACGGGCGGGGGAGCTGGCAGCTCCCTGTTGGAACTTGTTCGTTGACCCCGGGACTTCAGGATCCCCGGGGCCAGCATGCTATACCGAACGATGCGGCTCCATACCCTGGGACCGGAGGTGAGACTGCTAGCAAGACCAAATGGAGGCGGAAAGCCGGTTGGGTGCTAGCGCTTTATATTATACTAATATAATATAATATGAACTCAATTCAGTTTAAGGGGTTTTCCTTATTAGTAAAGTTGCTCGAGGCCGGAAAATGAGAATACAATCTAGAAGATCTGGTCGAATGGTAGAAGAATCTATGGATTCGTTAGGAATCGATCTATGGATTCGTTAGGAATCGATAGTCGTTGGCTGGACATACGAGTCACAACCGGCCGGGAAGAGGAGAGATCAACGACGGAGCTACTAGCTACTAGTTGTAAAGGAAAGGACAAGACCACCTTTCGTACATTTCTACTGGTCCAGACATTCGAATAGCGAACGAAAGACCAGGAGATTGGATCTAGAAAGCACTTCCAGCAGGGTTGACGGCTGTGTGGCCCTCATTCAGCTGGAAGTAGGAAATCAATCCCCGCACGACCGATGACTTAGTCTCCTTCTCCGCTTCGGCTCAACCACCTACCTAACCTCTTAGAAAAGATCCGATAGATAGAGCAGCTACCTAACTTTTAAGCCCTTCACCAATCAAGGTCTTTCATCTAGTAAGTCCTAGTACTATGTTCTCCAAGCTTGACTAATAGAATAGGCAGGCGCTTAGCTTCAACTAGTTCAGTTTGAGTCTTTCTCAGGAGTAGTTGCATTGCAAGTAGGCAGAAAATCAGTAGTGGGTTAGCTTATCTGTTCATTTTCAAACAACCCTTGTTTGTGCTATTTTATCTTTCTAAGCCGCTCTCGCTAGCAGGGAATCTAGTTCAGCAAGGTCCATAGGGTGAGCTCGCTTGAAGCTGGGGCGCGTCTGGTGGTATCGTATATAAGATCACACGGCTGCTTTTAGGAGCGATCTGTTCATCCAACTCGAAATATCGTAAGTAAGAGAAGAAGAAGAATCTGACGCCCGAAATTCCCATGTCTTTCTTGGTTGGACCAACCGGCGAAATCCGTCTTCCTGAATTGGAAGAGCAAGAACAAGTCTCTCCATTTTTTTGGGGGAGCAGAGCAGTCAAAGAATGAAACAGATCAAATGATTGTTCTAGAATGGCTATTTCTCACAATTGCTCCTTGTGATGCAGCGGAACCATGGCAATTAGGATCTCAAGACGCAGCAACACCTATGATGCAAGGAATAATAGACTTACATCACGATTGGCTGAACCAGTAGGTTTCCAACCTTCAAAGCAGCTGCTTTTACGCTCAAATACAAATGAAATTCGTGCTCAGTTCAAGTCAGCAGGATCTATCTCTTATGCAAGGTTTATTGATGAAAGTAAATATGGTCTAGCTAGTTATAGCAGTACTGGGGAATTCCTCTATCTTCTTTGAATGAGGAGAGAGAGTACTCATTCCTCTCCCTCTGGTCGAGTGGCTTCGCTCCTATAAGCTAGTTCTCACTTCCGAGCTCTAACTCCTTACTTTCTTTCCCATCGTAGAACTCCAATCGAAAGGGCTGATGAGTTAGGTTGAAATGCCTCTCCTGAGCTAGCAGGTTCTCCCCCGGCTCTACAGTTGACAGGACATCTAGGGTAAAGCACTGTTTCTGAGCGGGGTAGCGAGAGCTGTACCAAATCGAGGCAAAGTCTGAATACTAGATATGAAGTCAAAATAATAGGGTGATTGGTAGGCATGAAAGATGAGGCAAAGAATGTTCCGCATCTCCGCGGCCAGAAGCTTTCAAGACAGGCAAAGGTAAGGGGAAAAACAGATAAGGAAGGGAAAACAGTTCAGAATGACTTTGCTAGGAGTTAGGACCTTTCATCCAATACATGACAGGGGATTTTGATCCCAATATCATGCTATTTTACCTAGGTCAAAACCACGGTAAGGATACCTCTTTATACCCTATTATTATTATAGGCGCATGAGGGAGGACCCGCTTGCCTATAGCAGGTATTAGAGAAGGATGACCCGCATGTGGGTTCAATGCCTGTCTAATAGCGTAGAGTGAGAGTACGATGGATAGTTCTCATCTGAGGAGTATGTTCTGTCAGGTATTGCTGCTATAAGTCCTTTCGGGTGTCTCCTTGGCATAAAGAAAGAATTATTAGAGTCTGAGACAAGAGAGGCCTGAGTACAGACGATTTACTCAGGGTTCAATCCACCTAAGGGGAACCAATCAGTACCCAAACAGGTGATTCGAGAGATCCGGAGACATGGCCACTACTGGCCTACGGTCCTTGCAGATTACATAGCACATGCTAACAAAAAGTGTCCTTGCTACTGATAATGGAAAAGGTTATGAAGTTGACTTCTTTGCCTTCTTGAAGGTGGTTGGGCATTAACCAACACAACAGTGAAACCCGATCCAGCTTTCGCTCCCGCCGCTTCCTCAGGCCCTCACTTCCTCACTCAACTCACTCAGACGCTCGCCTCACGTCACTTCGCTCGCCTTGGGAGGAAGGCTACTGACGGTAGCGAATCTCAGAATTAGAAAGAACTTATAGTAAGATATCCGTAAACCACTGATATGCCTCACTTTCAAAGCGGAAACTCTTGTAATGAAGTCTGAGTTACAGTACAGACTCCGTTGGCTTTCGCAAGGAAGCATCTCGAAAGTTCCGCAATCTATGGTTGATACCTCACTCGAACTCTATCCCATACCCTACTCGATGCTGAAAAGCTACTCTGCCTTTCGGAACCCAAAAAGAAAGCCGGGCGCTTGGGAAGCTATACAAAACCTGAAAAAAAGAATATGCTTTCCATCTTTGAGCTCAGAGGTTACGATCGTCTCCTCATTAGGCTATTTTTTAAAAAGTATAGCTGACTCATCAGCTGAGTGGTTCGCCTCTTGTCGACCTGAGTTGTTTACTTCATTTTCCGACCAATTTAAGCTATTCCGGCTTCTTATTGAGCGTAGCGAAATCAAGGGAGAAAGTCAGCGAAGTTTCTATGATGTTCTACCTTTGCGTAGTCTCGGTCCACAGTGACAGTGGAAGGCTCCGCACCTGAGCCTCGTTAGACTCAGCAGAAGTGTAAGGTGTAAGTGAAGAGAATAGAAGAGATGAAGTCCGCCCCTTAGCCTAGTCTATATCCACAGCTGACGCAACTCCGTACCGACGTCTCACTACTACTTAATTAATTAACGGCTAAACTTTTTCATAACCTGAGCTTTCCTTAACCAGTTGACCTTACTTCGTAACCTTAGCCTCCCTTTCTTTATAGTTCGACTAAGTGACTTCGTAACCGAAACCGACTTTTTTTCTTACTGTAGCATAGGCCTTCGCCACTTCAAACGGGCGCTTCGCCCCTCTTTTTTTTTGATTAGAAAGAGCGGGGCCTTACTTATTCAGGGGGGTGGGGGAACCGTAGGAAGGGGGGACGAACCGCCGAATTGACATCTGAAATCGCCAACATGAACACAAACGAAATCTTTAATTTCGTATAGAAAGAAAACGAACCACTTCTATTCTCGGAGCCCACGGAGCGGTATATGAAGAATGGCTTTTTGGTCCCTTTCGTCCAGTGGTTAGGACATCGTCTTTTCATGTCGAAGACACGGGTTCGATTCCCGTAAGGGATAGGTACTCATTCCCGGCCGCTTTCAGTTAGTGTTCATTGCTGAGTGATCGCCCGCTATCTGGCTGGAAAAGGTGGTCCGGAAGCTTACTCTCTCCCAGCAAGCAAGATGAGATCACCACTTCTCTCGGACTTCCTTTACTTCGTAACCTTAAGCTTTAGATTTCCTTTCATAGATTCTGGAACCTCCGACAGACAGAATATCCATGCATGCGTTCTTTCTCTCCTCCCCTCAGCCATAGAGTCATCTTTCCCCCCCCCCTTTTTTTATTAGATAGGCATTGAACCCCACCGCTCCTTGGGGTGCTGAGTGGTGTCCTCCCCTCCCTAATACCTAATACATAGTTCCGTCTATGGAGCCTAAAGCTTCAACCATGGCGTTTACGTACCCTACTGGCACTATTTAGCCCTGCCTACTCCTCTTTCATTGGCTTCTACTTGTCTTTTTTTTATTGGTGGATTTGTACCCAGGTACATCATGACCTCCCCTCGGCCAATCCTCACTCGACAGCTCCGTCCTTTCAAAGAATCTAATGATTTCCCTAATTCTGTGAGAAAGAAAAACCAGTTTGTTAGAGCTGGGCCAGAGAAGCAATCAACAGAATGGGTCCCTGTTGTTCACAAGTGAAGGCACTGAACGGATCAAGATCTCGTAAATTCATTGTCTTTCTTGATTCAAATCAGAAAGAACTTCTTTCGCTATTGAAGCCATGCCTGAGCTGTCAGCTTATTAGCATCCCTCTTCTGCGTTAGGAATTGCCCGAAAAGGTTCGATTGAATCCCATGCTTTCATGGTCCCTATCTCTGCCCCGGCACTGGCCGACACGTAGGTCTATTCTGCGCTTTCCTAGGTGCGCATCTCCATCTACTAAAAGTAGGGGTGGTTGCCATAGATAGATTGGCTCATTCGTAACCAGAGCAATAACCGATGCTACAGCATAAACTAAAGCTATAATACGTGGCGGCCCCTAAAGGCGTAACTGACAGGTTCTGTTTTATCTGCCCATCCGAGTCATCCCGTACTCCAAAAAAGCAGAGGTGAGGTCCGGAGAAACACAGAAAGTAAGCGTATCTTAATTGAGGGAATAACATTTTATAAGGGGGAATTTACAGAGCTAACCCCTGTCCAGTGCCTGGCAGAGCTAAGGGGGCTTCAATCCTTACTCTTTATCCTCATCTTCGCCCAGGCTAACGGGGCCTTACTTATTCAGGGGGGAGAGTGGAGCCTCGAGAAGCACTGTTGAGAGGAAGATCTTTGGCCCCTCTTCATTCTCTACAGGGTTCCAAACCTTTCTTCAACAGAGCTAGCGGAAGAGCTCAGCTCCTACTAGAAGCTGATGAACGTGATTCGCCTCAACCTATTATATTAAGAGAATAGGTCCCGCGGTCCGCCTTTATTCATCTATACCAGCTGCCACGCACGAGCCCATAGAAAGGATTTCAGCGCCCCTCTCTAGATAAGAAGCAGAACGCGCCATCACCTACAGCCCTTTCCTCTGTCGGGGACTCCCACGAAACGCACCCGAGAAGCAAGCTATTACAGCGAGCGGCTGGAGCAGTATGGAGCCGAGGAGCAAGGCAGTAGATAAGATAGAAGAAGGGGTCAGGCTCCCGGTGGAGCAGAGGATACGGTTAGGATAACGAACTTGAAACGCGGAGCCCGAGCATCCGGCGAGCGAGTGGTTAGTGGCCAATAGCGCCCTAGTTGATGGCATTCCTCTCTGCGGCTGGCACTCGAGGAACCACGGGGCACTCCATACAGAGCAAACAAGTCTTAGGGATGAGACGCCCGCGCAAGGACCTCAATTCTCATTAGGAGGTTGAGTTACAGTACAGACTCCGTTGGCTTTCGCAAGGAAGCATCTCGAAAGTTCCGCAATCTATGGTTGATACCTCACTCGAACTCTATCCCATACCCTACTCGATGCTGAAAAGCTACTCTGCCTTTCGGAACCCAAAAAGAAAGCCGGGCGCTTCGCCAGAAGCGACTAGTCGCTTCCCGAATGCCCCTTTCCTTCGCTACTAGGAGAGTCGCTAGCTTGCTTGCATTCTAGAAACGGTAGCTTCCGCGCCCTTCCTGCCTACTGAAATAGATGTGAATGATCGTGACAGCTCTCAAAATCCTATTCAGTCTGATTAGATATGTCACTGAAAGAAAGTGATTATGTTCCCTCTCTTTTTTTTTTAGGACCCCGAGGAGGGGCCGGCCCATCCTAACATCATTTATGAGGAGCCGGACGACAAAGCCTCCTCCTCAGATAAAGATGTCTCCGACGCAACTCTCCCGGCAATCAAAACTTTCTCTATTTATATTTTTGTTTTTTGGCGGGTTCGGTCAGGAGGGACAAAAGAGGGATGCTTTCTATCAGTCAAAAGCAGATACCGCCCCCCATGCTCCTACGGTCCACTTACCGAGGAATAGAAAGGAAGGACCCGGGGTCAGAGCAAGTTGGGTTGGGGTATAGAGCCGTAAGCGCGGTGGAGGGTGAGTCTCCTATTAAATTAGAAAGGGATTCTTCTTAAATAGATAGAAAAGGCCTTCTACTTACAGGCAAATAAGTCCCTACTAGTGGGATAGCCACGTACTCAGAAAAGAGTCCGTACTACTAGGGCGAGAGTCTACTCTATTGCATTAAAAAAAATAGATATATAATTATTCAAATATAATATAGTATATCATTCGTGTTTCTGTTACAACACGGCGAAAGTCAATAGTTCGAATGAAGAGAGAAGTTCCCTTCCTTTTTCTTTTTCTCAAAAAAATGACTGATTGGTCTGCTCAGCAAACGTACAAAGTAGACCGCTGTTTGGCTGGCCCCCTTCCTCCCATTCGGGTTGGGTTGACCCAGAAGTACAGTAAGAAGGAATGGAACCGCTTGAGAGTCGTCTGAAGTTCACACTTGGGTAAAGACGACTGACTTTGGAAACGGAACACGAACCAATTTAAGCTATTCCGGCTTCTTATTGAGCGTAGCGAAATCAAGGGAGAAAGTCAGCGAAGTTTCTATGATGTTCTACCTTTGCGTAGTCTCGGTCCACAGTGACAGTGGAAGGCTCCGCACCTGAGCCTCGTTAGACTCAGCAGAAGTGTAAGGTGTAAGTGAAGAGAATCCTCTATATTCGAAATATGCCTTTCTAGGAGCATTACGATCTGCAGCTCAAATGGTCTCTTATGAAGTCTCTATTGGTCTTATTCTTATTGTGCGCCTTGTGAGCGCGTTTGGATCCGCGAAGGAAATCGCTCGGATGACATAATCGTTTATTATAGGCCAATACTACTTCGTAAGGTGCCAGCCAGTTAGTTATACCCTTTCAATCAAAAAGTTGAGTAAGTCAGTTTTCTCTTTCGCTTTCAATAAAGAAGTAAGAAAGTTCTACCTTTCCGCCATTCCTTACTCAGGCCGAAGGGCTTGGCTTGTTTGTTAAAGGGGGTCCCTGTTCTTCTCTTCCCCGCAAAAGCTACTAAAAAGCCATAAATCCCATGGTGGGCGTGACTAGTAAAAAAGGAGAGCTTCAAAGGACTTGCCTGCGCGGTATTGGGATGTGACGGTGGGGCTCACCTCGTCGGTATGATTGTCTTTTATGTTCTGATTACCGCAAGAAGCTGAAAACCATCCTAATCCTCTTTTTCTTCCGTTTGCTCTTAACACTTCTCGCCAAGTCCAATAAAATACAGACTCTCTATGACTCAAAAACTCCAACCTACATCGTACCAGATCAGACTAGTCGCTTCGAGATCCCTTTCTATATCGTTAGAATGAGTCAAGGCTTGAAGAGTCTGTTATCAAATCGTCTGTGCTCAGAGTTTGATCCTGGCTCAGAAGGAACGCTAGCTATATGCTTAACACATGCAAGTCGAACGTTGTTTTCGGGGAGCTGGGCAGAAGGAAAAGAGGCTCCTAGCTAAAGGTAGCTTGTCTCGCCCAGGAGGTGAGAAGAGTTGAGAATAAAGTGGCGAACGGGTGCGTAACGCGTGGGAATCTGCCGAACAGTTCGGGCCAAATCCTGAAGAAAGCTAAAAAGCGCTGTTTGATGAGCCTGCGTCCCACCAACGCTTTCTTACTTATCTTATGAGCAAAAAGGGTTCTAAATAATCAGCCCTTTGAAAGATTTCTTTTTTGAATTGTTCATTCAATGAATTTATAATAAGTCTTCCTCAGACCCATAAAGAGAGCTCGGGTTATAGTTGAAGCCACCAAAACCGAAATAAGTAGTTATATTCTAATAGGCATGAACACCAACCCAATCGAGACGAAAAAAAGAAAGAATAGCAACTACATCAACAACCTTGATTCCTGACGTGAACGGCCGCTTTCTTGGAACTAATTCATAGGCGCTTGAAATTCGTTATAGAACTAACACTATATAAACAAATATAACAAGTGTGCAATACGCAGCATCAACCAACGGAAAAACGTAGTCACGGACTGTGCTATAATGCACCCCAAAAAGGGAAGAGCTCCTTCTCAATCCCATTCGTACCATGTCTACTTCTTTACTATGGATCATGTCTACTTTAGTCCTGTGTCCCTTCGGGTTCTCCGTACTCTCTCTTCTCTTCTGGAGTTTCCACTTTCCTGTTTTCGGAACTGCGAGTCAATTTGCTGTGTTCGTAACATGAATCGTATAAGCCTGAACCCTATTAGTTATGTGCTTCCCCCTTCAAGAGCTGGGCTACTACCCTAATCAAGTTCTTCCTAGCGTATAGTATTGGGCAGATTGAGTCTTTCTCTAATATAGTACCTAATAGTTAGATTAAGCATTAGGCGCAACTTCGACTATAAAGCACCTTTGGCTTTCGTCTCGGTAGGTGTATTATTCTACATTTTCCCAAAAGAACATTCATTCATTTCTTTCTTCCCCGTCGACCACGACGACAGAAACGACGCGAAAAATCAAGACCCGGAAAGGGGATTGCGGAACTTTCGAGATGCTTCCTTGCGAAAGCCAACGGAGTCTGTACTGTAACTCAACCTTCTCATCCATGGAAGGATTCCTTATTCGATGATAAATGTCAATCGAGGGGACCCTCATTTCCAGAGAGAGAATCAGGCTGCACAGAAGGGGGAAAGCCCTCCTACTGAGCAAGATCATTAATTAATATTAATAAGGAAGCACTTAACTTAGGGCAGCCAGTCTCACTTCACACAGCACAGCGCCTTGCTATTTGCATTCATCCTTGTAACTTACCGAAGCGAGGATCTCATGCTATCATTGAACGGCTACCGAACCGCCATACTCAGGTAACCGGTCTAGGTTCCAAGTACATCAACACCTCATAGCTACTTAGGGCCGCAACGCAATAAGGCTTTTCGCTCTAGTTGGGCAATGCAAGGAGGCCTCTTTCGCCATTCTTTCTAAATGATAAACTATTATTAGTTCGTCTTGAGATCCTAATTGCCATGGTTCCGCTGCATCACAAGGAGCAATTGTGAGAAATAGCCATTCTAGAACAATCATTTGATCTGTTTCATTCTTTGACTGCTCTGCTCCCCCAAAAAAATGGAGAGTAACCTTGGGGTGCTATCAACCGATTCGATCCTACCACTGCTTATGTGGTAACCTTGGTGTGCTATCAACCGATTCGATCGCTTCTATGGCCTTTTCTTCATGGAGGTTTTTTCATATCAATCTGAGGGTTCTCCTCTGTAGGTTTAGTATCTGCTGTAGTGAGTTCGGTAGGTTTAGTATCTGCTGTAGTGAGATTGGTGAAAGGTTTTTTGAGAATAGTAGAGTCTATTTCTTCTTTATTGATAGAGGGCTTTTTATTCTAGTCTCTTCTTTGAGCTCAGGCCTCTCTATGATGTTCTACCTTTGCGTAGTCTCGGTCCACTGAAGAGTCTGTTATCAAATCGTCTGTGGACCGAGACTACGCAAAGGTAGAACATCATAGAAACTTCGCTGACTTTCTCCCTTGATTTCGCTACGCTCAATAAGAAGCCAGAATAGCTTAAAGGACACTAACTATTGATAAGAGGTTAAAGGGAAAAAAGGAAATAGAGAAAAATTCTATTAGTTTACAACAAATTGCAAGCACGTTTGTTTTTTACCTATATTTATTATGTTTTAGGATAGATAATAAAAGATAGAAAAAAGGAGAACTAAAAAAAGAAAAATGCAAAAAAAACCTCCTTTTATTTTATATGAATCTCCTTATGATGAGTAGAGCATCCTGTCTATGTGAAAATTCAACCAAGGTACTACAGCCCGATTATTTGGGTTTTGAATCTTTTCGTTTTTCTGAAATTCGAATAATATAGAATATCAAGCAAGAAGGGCGACTCGCCAGCTGGCTATGATTTGGATAGCCGCAGGTAATGCTAATCCGGAAAGTAATTCGACCGTATAATTTAAGATGGTCTCGGACATGTCAATGAAATAAAGACTTTTTGAGAAATTCAAATGAGAAAAAAGAACTTGTGCTATGGCTTTTGCGCGATTGTTCTTCTGGTTAACGCGCCCCACTAATAACTTAAAGACCACGTTCAATCAAGCTAAAAGCTAGTCGACCTCCTTACTTCTTTACCGCTCCTGCCCTTACAAGTCACGACCAAAACTTAGTTCTTAGTACTTTTCCTTCATATCTTCTCCCTCTCTCTCCTATCTTGAATCCCTCATTAGAACGCGTGCTCGTTTGATGAAAGATTGCAGGTGTGGCTCCTTCCTATGGTCTCTACTGCCAACTCGTTTCACTCCAGTTTATACCGTAGCAACTACAGCAAGCTGACTAGCTCCCTGGCTCGTATGACTAGCTCGCTTACTTTACTTTCACTCAACAGCCTAGCTCTAACAAGCCAACTCCGTTCCTAGTTTCGCTACCCTGCTTTAGCCTCCCCCCTTATAACGAGCAAGTAAGTATACTAGCTGAGCTAGCCGCATTCCTAGTTACTACTTAGTAGCCTTATTTCACTTACAGCTATCTAAGACATTCAGGGGCTGTGTAACTGCTGTTAGAACGCGGATGTCGAAAAGTGAAGATTGGTTCTGTGCCAGGTCATGGTGATATGCTGGATTGGATAAAGGGTTGTTTCGTTGATAGCATTATCTGATGTGGGATGCGTAGTAGCTGTTGTCACAGTAGGGGTCCCTAAGGCGGGAATTGTCCATAGCGTTGATTGCTCTCCTTGTTCTGCTCTCATATAAATAGCTTGAACCACCTTTCGCTAACCTATTGGGTAGCCGGGAGAGTGAGTTTGTATGTCTTTTCCTGGCTTTCTCACTAGGCAAATTATCAAGTCGATGCTCATATAACTGCATTTTGATACTCTCACTTTTCCCTTCGTAGAGCAGATCATGAATTGAAAAAGTGATAGCTTATATAACTGCATTTTGATACTTTTTTGAAGACGAGAAAGAGTTAGCAAAAGCACTTTTCATCTTCGTCACTTCGGGGGATGGGGGTGCTACCCTATCTCTCGAGTAGTAAGAGTATGTGAAGCCTCCTACTACTAAACAAAATAAGTATACTACTTCGTAAGGTGCCAGCCAGTTAGTTATACCCTTTCAATCAAAAAGTTGAGTAAGTCAGTTTTCTCTTTCGCTTTCAATAAAGAAGTAAGAAAGTTCGACCTTTGTCGGCTAGCTAGGAAGGCTAAAAGCTAAAAGCAAAGTCCCCGTAACTGCCTGCGAATGAAGAGCGTTCCATTTCACTCGGGCAACTCCAAGAGAGGCCGATGAAAGAGCCCACCTCGGATACGGAAGGAAGGTATGGAGATGGTGCTGCTAGAACCAAGGTGCGTAGACCGTGAAATAGCCTATACTAAAAGAGAAGCAGCTAGCCCGTTCAATAGCCTCTCTCAACCCTCTCTCAGCACAACTTGATTGACTCGATCACATACATCGTAGGTAAGGTACCCTCTATTCTAAGCTAGTACCCTGCTATGCAGTCTTTCTTCTATAGAACAGGGATAGCGAAAGCTATAGCTAAAGCAAGAAAGCGAAAGGCCTACAACCAGAGCCAAGTAGAGTTCTCGCCTTGCAGGGATCAATCCACCTAAGGGGAACCAATCAGTACCCAAGCAGGTGATTAGACGTAGGTTTTAGCAGACCCTACTCGATGCTGAAAAGCTACTCTGCCTTTCGGAACCCAAAAAGAAAGCCGGGCGCTTGGGAAGCTATGCAAAACCTGAAAAAAAGAATATGCTTTCCATCTTTGAGCTCAGAGGTTACGATCGTCTCCTCATTAGGCTATTTTTTAAAAAGTATAGCTGACTCATCAGCTGAGTGGTTCGCCTCTTGTCCACCTGAGTTGTTTACTTCATTTTCCGACCTGGAAAACCAAAAGGGTCGGAACTCGCCGATAGGAAAGGAGAGAAAAACAAAGCAATGCCAAGAGCTCCGTCAATCCGCTGTTCATCGATAGACGAAGCTCTCTCTTTATCATCTCGCACCAGATGCAACAAAGGATGATTTCCCTTCCTGAAATAGGGGATTGGTTGATCGGAAAGCTCGGGCAGGAGTAGGACATTCCATACAATTCCGATTCACTAGCCTCTCCCATTTTTTCATCGGAGTGAATTCTAAGGTTCCTTATTCCGGTTGTAAAGCGGAAGAAGAGGGAGAAGGGGCACAGCCCCACCAGCAGCCCACGTTTCCGACCCGAAAGGAATTGCAAATTCAGTCGTACCGGCATGGCCCCACTGATTTCTTTTCGATCGGAGCATCCAGCAGCGCAACCCGGTTCTACTTGACTAAGCCCGTGCTCGTCCAAGGAGGGAGTTTGCTTTACCCAACCCCCTTTTTGATAACAAGGCAGAAAGCCCCGACCTGACATTCATTAGTTTCGAATGAAGAGTGCCCTGCCGCACCTACTCCTATCAAAAAGCGAGACTTTACTAAACAAGAAAAGCCCCTTCTATCTTATTAGTAAAGCGCTAACGCGCGCCCTGCAATCAAACTCAAGTTTCGCCTTGATCGATACGACAACCTTACTAATAGAAAGGGTCAAAATGCGCTCAAGCAACCTATCTTACTAATATAATAAGAAGGGCTGCTTAGCCTATTGAATGGGGAGATGCAAGCAAGTCCTACTTATTAAAAAGGGGCATTGTGAGCCTTTGAAGCCCCTCGCAGGCCAGGTGAGGGGTAGGTACTACGGCATATAATCAAGATCAATAAAAGGGCTTTTCTTGCAGCGAGAGGAGAAAGTCTTCCGCCTACCCCTATGGCTTGCTGGGGGTTTTCCTTTCCTGAACCTGTGAGAACACTCTAAGAATATGCCAGCAAAGACCTTATTCAATACTTGATAAATTGCATCCATTACTGTCGTTTTTATGTGGTTGAGTAAGACGGCGTAGCTTCCCAGGTTTTTCGTGCTACTATTGTTTTTCGGGGAGGATCAACAACAAGAAATCCAGCTCAACAACAAGAACTCCAGTAAGAGTAAAGCATTAACTCCCTTCGGTATCTTGCTTCTTGTTACTGTTTACTTAATACGATTAAGCATTTTCTATGCGGGTCACTTCCTAAGTTCAAATGCTCTGAGTTACGCTTTTTGGTGATCCAATGGCCAAGAAATAGCACTTTAGTCCGAGTACCTTTTCACGTACAGCCTCTTTTCCTGCTACACGCGCAACACTGTACTCAGGGTTCCAAACCTCCAGTGAGTGACTATAAACGATTATGTCATCGAGGTGTCGTAAAGTATGTCATCAAGCTGGTCCCTCTTTTAGTAGACTCAACGTTCGATTGTAGAAAGTCGAACTCCCACAGCCAGTAAAGTGAGACTGATTGTTATCAACTGGATTCTGTAGCTGCTACCTTCTTTTTCAGTATATGGTCGTGACTCCACTTTAGTAGAAGGTCTACCTCCGCTTTCTCGCTAACAAGCCAAGCAGTCCCTAGCGGGCTATCCGTCATTAACTCGAAGAAGTTGCAACAAGACCAGTATCGAACTGGGATTGCCTCTCTTTCAATCTTCGGAAGTGACTTTGTATCCCTTTCTAATGCAATATCTTCAATCAGATCTGTACGAGTGACAGGAAGAAGTCAGCTAGTTGCCATCCGCTCTGTCCCATTCTCCGATCTATGTCATATTAACCGATTCACCGACATTAGCCTCCGAAGACATGATCCATAGTAAAGAAGTAGACATGGTACGAATGGGATTGAGAAGGAGCTCTTCCCTTTTTGGGGTCCGGGCTCCCTTTCCTCCCTATGCTCCCCCGGCGCAGGCCTACCACGCTTCGCGCCTGCGGCGTTTTCGCCAGACGGTCTTTGCCAGTACTGCCATCCTCCCCGCTGCTTCTTCTTGCTTGAGCTGAGCACGTAAGCCAAGCCTTCACTTACTTATTCGTAGACTTTTCTGGAATCTCCATCTCCTCGTCGCACTTGTCAATCCGCCTTTCAAGAATATCTTGAATAATAGATCCCTCCATAAAGAAAACCGATGGAACAACCACATCACCCTAATCATGAGGAAATGCGCTATGCTATAATATCGCCCAAAGAGCTTCGGCCTTAGCTTTTGCAAAGCTTCTTTTCCCTTTCATTTCCTGTTGCATTTCTTTGGTTTGGAAGTTCCAGAATGTTGTCTGTGGATTTCTAGCCCCCTATATTATATGCCAAAAGATTGATTCAAGTTCCGTGCTGCTCACCACTCCTCGAGGCCAAGGACGGGGTCGAACCGTCATTCCAGGATTTGCAGTCCGATACATTTCCATTATGTTACCTAGCCAAACTCACCTACTCCTTATCTAATACTTTCTTCTATCTACTGAATTAAAAGACCCGCCGCGCCGGGCTATAAGATAAGACACATATATAAGTATAAGCTCTACTAAATCTAGATAACTAGAATTCCAAGGGACCAGAAATCCTGCCCGTAGATGGCTGAAACAGAGCTTCGGAGGGGCTATGCTGCTTACTGTAACTGTCAAATTTGATTCCCTTCCCCTTTTGCCGGAGCAGGACACACATCAAAAATCGAAATGGCAAAAAAAAGACCTCCTACACGCACGGGAACCAGAACAAAAGAAGGAGATAGGATCCACCTGCACGCCCGAAAGGAACCAAGACCAGCAGTTGCATTTGACCGAGTTGAAGCAGCAGATCCAAGCAATCCTGGGTTCCGTTGACCAAGTGAAGGCTTGCATATCGAGGCACTAGTCACGAACGTCCAACTCGAAGCAGCTACTTCACCCCTGGAACAAAGCAGTGGTCCTTCTTCCCCCAGTACCCTCTTTTATACTTTTGGACCTACTCTCTTGCTTTACGTTAGTAGATTAGAAACTGGCTTTGCCTTCGCTAAAGCGATGCGCATAAAAGAATGGTTTTCGTAGGAAAAGGGTGGGCAGCAGGTACCACGAGCCCTCTGTCCCACACATCTATCCAGAAGCAAGTGTAGTTCACCGGTTCCACCGAATGCTCCTATCTGTCGGCAAAGATCGTGTGAGTGTGCAGTTATGCTTCGGATGCTTCGACATAACGGACTACTATAGTGAGTCTAGTGACTACTAGAGTAGAGTTAAGTCAAAAGGTATGGTATAGCAGCCTTTCCGAGCGAGCCTCTGGGATCTCCTGTAAACCCCCATGATGTGGTAAAGGGAGGATATTAGGGGAAGCAGTGAGTGGAGATTCCCCTGCGGAGAGTATCAACCATAGATTGCGGAACTTTCGAGATGCTTCCTTGCGAAAGCCAACGGAGTCTGTACTGTAACTCAACCTTCTCATCCATGGAAGGATTCCTTATTCGATGATAAATGTCAATCGAGGGGACCCTCATTTCCAGAGAGAGAATCAGGCTGCACAGAAGGGGGAAAGCCCTCCTACTGAGCAAGATCATTAATTAATATTAATAAGGAAGCACTTAACTTGGGGCAGCCAGTCTCACTTCACACAGCACAGCGCCTTGCTATTTGCATTCATCCTTGTAACTTACCGAAGCGAGGATCTCATGCTATCATTGAACGGCTACCGAACCGCCATACTCAGGTAACCGGTCTAGGTTCCAAGTACATCAACACCTCATAGCTACTTAGGGCCGCAACGCAATAAGGCTTTTCGCTCTAGTTGGGCAATGCAAGGAGGCCTCTTTCGCCATTCTTTCTAAATGATAAACTATTATTAGTTCAGTTCGGTAGAACATCGATGATAGGAGAATTTTTCCACTGGTATTCTACGCTTGATCTCTACTCCCCGAAAGCTCACTCACAATCTATGGCTCACTTAGGGCTAGAAAGATAGGCTTCTTCATACAAAGCCAACCGGGAACCTTATTTCGACAGATCAAACTAGCTAGGATCGAGGATTCACGCCTTCCCTTCCGCTTACACCATTTCTTTGTGAATGAAGTTAGACGACACAGTTCTTATTACTATGACTTTCAAAAAGAGTTGCCATATCTCGGTAATGGGGTCTGTTGATTCGGAATCGTGGGATGAGTAGATGTAACAGATGATGAATCTTTTTTTCTATCTCTGTCACTCTATCTTTGTTAGTGCCTTATATTAATAACTGATGAATCAAAAACAAACTGTCAATTGGTATTTTTTATTATCCTCGTATCTGGAAACTTAGGTAAGTTTTTTAAAATAAAAGAGTTCTAGTTATTATAACTATATAAAAACGTATCTCATTTAGCTCCTTAATGCCTATTAGAATATAACTACTTATTTCGGTTTTGGTGGCTTCAACTATAACCCCAGCTCTCTTTATGGGTCTGAGGAAGACTTATTATAAATTCATTGAACGAAAAAAGTGCTCTCTGAACCGAACGTGAAAGTCGTTTTCCATCAGACGGCTGTTCCCGTAACTCTACTCTCGACTTGGATTATATATCCAATAAGGTCCGCTCTCGGCCATTCCACACGCTGCCTAGCAGAGGCGTGGTTATCTGAAGTGGATTCTCTCTTTTGTAGTAGATGCCGAACCTGCTGCCCCATTGACTAAGAAGTAGGCTAAGTAAAATAGAAAGTGTGTGTAAACAATAAGTAATGACTTGCTTTGTGAGAGCTCAGTTTCTAAGACGAAGGCTAAGAATTCTCTACTAGAGGGATTGAAAAGATCGAGAGTAATTTCTGAGTCTTGATGGACCTTTCTTATTATAGGCCAAAGGAATAGCTAAGGACTTCTTCAGCTATGAATATTCATAGCTGAGTCTACTAAAAGAGGGACCAGCTTGAAAGGCGGTGAATACTAGAGCCAGTGAAACGGTAGCTACTAAAGCGTAAACTGCTCGTTTTTCCTTCCCCGCGAGTATAGCATGGGCAACCAACCAACCAAACCCGGCACATCAAATCCCATTTCCTCTGGAACAGAAGTGAAACGGGCGGGCGAAATGACGTGAGAGAAAGAACCTCTTGGTAGAGTCCTTTTTTCCCTTTAACCTCTTATCAATAGTTAGTGTCCTTTAGTTCTTTTTCCACTTAGATAGAAGTATCAGGCTACAATATTAAATGGCCGCATCGGCCCGGTAACCTTCGTTACCGTCAGCATTTGGTACTCTCTCGATAGCTTCAATAGTTCACTGAATTTGGTGTAATAAACCGCAAGCCCTTCAGAAAGAATAATAAAAAAAAAGATAAGAAAGGTTTGGTTACGGGAACCAACGGTGAAGAAGGTTACCTACTTTCGGTGGACGTGGAGCCAACGAGTTCAGTCGAACAGCGTAACGAGTCTAAGGTTACAGAAGCGTTCGCCGCTAGCGCTTGGACTTGGAAGCAAGCTAAAGCTACCTTGAATCAAATCAATCAATGAATGAAAAAAAACCGCTTACCGAGAAATAGAAAGGAAGGACAAGTTGGTTTGAGGACGCCGAGCGGAGCCCTTTATAAATAATATATATAGATATATATAAAATAATAAGCTAAGGGGGGCTGGGAATCGCAAGAATTGAAAAGTCCTCCATTGAATGGGATGAGAAAGACAGGTTCGGAAATGACCGGATTAGCAGGAGGAAGGGCGGCCCCACCCTGAAACAAAGGTGTACGTACATAAATAAAGAGACTGTTTATGGCCTTGATAGGCCTCCTTCCCATCTATCTTGACCGGGAAGAGGGGGGAGGCTCTTGTGGGAGCCCTGCCCGCCCTTCTCTATTCGATTTTGAGTATCCCTCTGAGGAGGCTTTCCGGACTCGTAAAAGACGGCTTTTCCCTTCGTAGAACTGATCATGAATTGAAAAAGTTCTATCTGGGCAAAATGCTCATTTTTGATAGATTTCCCTTCATTTAGGGCACCTCTCTATTTGCCAATAGAAAGAGTTATTCTATGAAAAAAAAAGATCGTTTTTTTCTTCTTCACATATACAAGCTAAAACTACAAGCCAACAGAGTGGAAGTTGTGTCTTTACAGTAACTCTCCTCTAATAGACCCTTGATCGACTGTCCCTAAAGCAAAGAGCCAATGCCAGCTACTCTTCTAAGCCATAACGCGAGGGGCTAACCGGGTATTAACTCCTCCCGTCCCGCTACGCTTCTTCCTTCCCACTGTAAAGGGAATCAAAGGATACCCGTTCGTAAGCTTAGGTTAGGGCAAGAAGGCTACGGTTAAAAACCACCGACATGTCAAGATCAAAATTCGAAAGGTAGATCATTTCCGTAACGCTTTCGCAGAAAGGTTCGGTCTTTAATCTATATCAATAGCAAACCAACCCATTTTTGACCTATTGGTCCTAGTATCATAGGCGACCGAACGGCCGCCCCCTAATTACTAGACCGACCTGCTATAATAATTCCATAAACACCTAGCAAAGATATGGCAAACAAATAAAGTAGCCCTATGTTCGGATCTGACAATACCATACCATAATCAAAAGGTACAACGGCCCGAGCGACCAGACTTAACATAAATGTAGCCACTGGAGCCATTCTAAAAAGGGAGAAATTTGCACTACTTGGTGAAATAGGTTCTTTTATAATCAATTTAAAACCATCTGCTAGAGGTTGTAACAATCCAAACGATCCCACTTTCTGAGATTGACCAGCCAGCTGGGCTGGTTTGGCTATTCTTTTCTATTGAAAAGGAGTCAGCTGTCTGCGCGAGTCATCTTCTTCTAGGCTCCGCTGGACGACACGGCATTCTCGTTTAAATAAATAGATGTCGGCCGTACTTGTGATGGTTCCCAAGGATCCAATATGACCACTTCACTTAGGTCTACGTTGCCACGATATTGTTCTATGGAAGCGGGCGGGCTGTTAGAAGTTCGGCCCGCTTTTTTTTGTGTCGTAGGGGAGGGATTGACCTTTCTAACGCATATTCAGTCGTACCGGCATGGCCCCACTGATTTCTTTTCGATCGGAGCATCCAGCAGCGCAACCCGGTTCTACTTGACTAAGCCCGTGCTCGTCCAAG
This sequence comes from Glebionis coronaria, assembly GCA_025667525.1. NCBI lineage: Eukaryota > Viridiplantae > Streptophyta > Magnoliopsida > Asterales > Asteraceae > Glebionis > Glebionis coronaria. The sequence goes on along the minus strand of CM046882.1, from coordinate 486,764,988 downwards.
GAGGGAGTTTGCTTTACCCAACCCCCTTTTTGATAACAAGGCAGAAAGCCCCGACCTGACATTCATTAGTTTCGAATGAAGAGTGCCCTGCCGCACCTACTCCTATCAAAAAGCGAGACTTTACTAAACAAGAAAAGCCCCTTCTATCTTATTAGTAAAGCGCTAACGCGCGCCCTGCATAGTGATTACTTAGCACAGGTGAATCGGCCGACTACAATACAAGTCATGAGCGATAGCAAAGCCAAGCTGGATAGGCTTTTTTATGTCGAAAGCCCCAAAACTAGCTATCTTATAGCAGACAACTAAGGCAAGCCTACTCAACTAATCTCATAAGTTAAGTAAAGGCCTGTTTGCATCGCAACTAATAGAAAAAACGACTACTAGACTAGACTAGTACCCTGAGGCAACTTGCTACTTTAGGGTTAGCTCAAGCGAGAACAAATAAGAGAAGAAATTAGATCTAGCCAGCTGGTTGTTCCAGGAAGCTAAGATGGCTGCTCTCTCCTCCGCTCTTCGCTAGCATCCGTATTGGCTTAGGAGCCAGTTCCCTCAGGTTATTCCCACTAGAGGAAGGGAACTACGAGCTAATAGGAAAGAAGAGAGCTACTAGATTGACTGTATGAAAGTTCCTAATTTGCCTCCTCAAAATAAAAGGCTAATGTCTAAGTCTTCGATTGTTGCATTCCTTCCTTAGTTTAAGCTGGTGGAATAGACCGGCAGTGAATCAACGGGCGTTACCTCACTTTCATGATTTAGTCAGTTTGATATCTTTATGGTCTCGCTTGGGGCACTGACGAACGAACTAAGCTAGAGACATTTCACTTGCTGCGGAGTCCCGTACCCACCTAGATTAAGCCTGAGCAGCTAAGCCGCGATTGCTGGGACTTAGACAGTAGGGTCAGAATAAACCTAGTTCTCATAGCAGGGAGTAGCGACTGCTTAGTCTGGTAAGCTTGTGCTGCAATTCCTTGATGGAAAGCATCGTTGAGATAATACCTTTCATCCTAATCTCATCTACTGAAAAAGGGGCCCTCTTGATCACCTAAAGATTTTTTTAGGCGGAATTGGCATAATTATTACCGTGAGGATTGAGCTGCCAAAAGAGATTATCCTCCCTATAAAAAAAGCAAAAATAAAAAAAGAAAGAACAAATTCGAACCGGCCTTTCCTTTGATAGTCGACAAGCTTGACTTATAGCGAATTCCATAGAATTGGGCCGGCAGCCGGTTGACAAAAATGAGGATCCCAAATTGCATGAGCAATAGGTCTTACATGTAAAGGGTCCTGTACCCATGACTCAAAATTTCCTTGCAACCTGTATCTTGTTCGTTCTGGAAACACGTCTTCTTATTCCATCTTTTCTCGAATCTCCTTTAACGGAAGAAATAGAAGCTCAAGAAGGAATACCAAAACCTAGTTCACTCGCTGAGTCTCTTTGCATCCATGGCTGAATGGTTAAAGCGCCCAACCGGGCAAATTCGTAGGTTCGATTCCTGCTGGATGCACTTTTGACGTTCAGTTCAATCGCTGCTCACAGAATTGATACATATAGCTCGCCCTTATAGCTTATGGGGCACTTCACTCGCTCAACACTCGTTCAAAACATCCACTCTTTCTTCACTCGCTAGCCCTGCTGCTATTAGAAGATAGCTAGGACTGATTCTATTGCTCCTCTTCGGAAGATAAAATGGGCCAAATCGCCTGCTAGAGAAGAAGCTCTTAGGGAATCGATCTAGACTAGATGAGATGCCGGTACCATTAAACTAGCTGCCAGAACGAGTTCAAGAGATGAGGATCCAGGTAGTGAAGTCACCCTCGGGGGAAGAATAATTCCATTCACTTGCGAAACTGCTAAGAAGAATAGCTTTTCTCTGAATCCGCCACTCACTCTCTTCAACGTTTTAAAGCTCTTATTTACTCTTTTCGGTTATACAAACCGAAAATAATGTAGTCATAATCACTTAGTGGAAAAGGAAGTGATCGAGCGATGACAACCAGGAGGTGGGCTTGGAAGCAGCCATCCTTTGAAGAAAGCGTAATAGCTCACTGGTCTAGCTCCATGGCACCGAAAATGTATCAGGGCTCAAGTGATTCACCGAAGCGACGAGACCTTGAAAGCAGCTTTTTCAAGTGTCAGTAGCGGAACGTTCTGTCAATCGGGGAAGGTTTTTGGTGACAAGAACATTCGCTTCGTCCTCCGCTTTTGACTCCTCTACTGCGCAAAGATTTTGATCCCCCGTTTAGTGGGGAGACGTGAAAACACCCGATCCCATTCCGACCTCGATATGTGGAATCGTCTTGCGCCATATGTACTAAGATTTTTCGGGAGACATGGTCCAAGCCCGGTACGAGGATGACTTGTGCCTAGGGGTGCAATGAATTCTTTCCTTTTTTTCGGTATGCCGCTCCGCGAGCTAGGATCAAATTTTCAGATGTCCCTTTCGTTTACAACAACCTTAACCGCACAAGCCTGGGCTGGGCCTACCTCCATCCCTAGAGGAGCCGTATGAGGCGGAAGCTCCACGTACGGTTTTGAAGCCGAGCCTTTCCAGCAATGGGGTTGTTGCTTCTAAAGACTGCCCTCTCTCGGTTGGATGTTGGTCCAGCCTACTACGAGGATCCCGTATCCAGCAACCCAACCTATACAAAGGGCCCACTGATCTGATCATAGGTGAAATCCAACCCCTTCTCTGCTCCTTTCCTGACCCTTTCCTTCGCTACTAGGAGAGTCGCTACCCATCACTTCAGCATTCTATTTCCAGGGGATTCCTAAAGAGTAGAAGGAGTGCTGACTTGAACTGAGCACGAATTTCATTTGTATTTGAGCGTAAAAGCAGCTGCTTTGAAGGTTGGAAACCTACTGGTTCAGCCAAGAACCAGAAACCGAATGAAGGAAGCGTATAACCAGCTAGGTTCATATAACTAGCCACCCTTTAGACAGAAGATTGAGGATGAGTCCAATGTTGTCCCTACTTCCTTCATCCACTCTTTGATTAATGTATTAAAGAGGGCCTCTCTAACCGGTGAAGGTGGGTGTCCACTAACGGCCATTCCTGGCTCGGAAAAGGATATGATAATTCATACCTACTATAGTGAAGACTATAAAGTCATCCTGGATAGCTTTGAAGAAAGAAGTCGAAAAGTGATGATTGACTTGATCAGTATGATAGAAAGACTTGTGAAACAAGAGAAGAAAGCCAAAACTGTTTACTTCCACAACTTCTCAAGATTCGATGGAATTTTCTTGCTTAAGCACCTTGCTTGTCATCACCCTAAATACAAGATTAAACCACTTATGCGGAACAATAGGGTTTATGAGTTATCAGTCTATTCAGGTAAAGTGATGTTATTCCGCTTCAGGGATTCCTTGAATCTACTCCCTGGTACGCTTCAGAACCTAGCTATGAGTCTATGCCCCGATCTTGGGACTAAAGGCTCTGTTGACCACGAGGGTGTAAACGAGAAAAGTCTTGAGAAAGACAAAGAGGTATTGATAGAGTATATGAAGACGGATATCCTTCTCTTAGGTGGAGTCATGCAAAAAGCACAAAACATCTATTGGAAGCTGTACCAGCTAGATATTGAAAGCAAAATCACTCTTTCATCTCTGGCTCTAAACATCTTTCGTCTGAGATACTACAATGATGAGATCTTTCCAATACACATTCCTAACCAAAATGAAGACACCTTCATTAGGAAAGCTTACTATGGAGGTCATACTGATTCTTATAAGCCATATGGTGAGAATCTCTACTACTATGATGTGAACTCACTCTATCCTTTTGTAATGAAAGAATATCCTATGCCTTGTGGTAAACCTGTATGGTATTCAAATCTGGAAGACATGGACATTGATAGCATGTTAGGCTTTATTGAGGCATATGTGGTATGTCCGAAGACAATCAAGAAGCCCTTTCTGCCATATCGTTCTAAGACGGGTACTCTGATCTTTCCAACTGGTGAGTTTATAGGAGTCTACTATAGCGAGGAGTTGAAGTATGCAGTAGGCCTTGAGTACAAGGTGGTCCCTATCTCAGGCTACCTCTTTGAGAGGAAGGAAAGTCCTTTCAAAGACTTTGTTAGCTCGCTCTTTTCAAGCAGGTTAGAAGCAAGGAAAGAAGGATTTATGCAGCAGTTCCTTCTTATTATAAGGTGTCGTAAAGGTGCTTAAAAGGAGATAGCAGATATGTTATCCCGTCCTCCAGTTGTTACAGCTGGTCTTATCTCGCACAATAGCCCTTTGGTGCTTTAGGGTTATGAGGAAGAGTACGCCGGCCGGACTTCAAGGGCATATACAGAGGGTTGAGTCGGGGCAATGACTAAAATCTCGTTCATTTTTGTGCGAGGGATGACCGGCAGGGCCCTTCGAAGATCAATAGTCGTTAAGTGAGCCGCCTAGTGCCAAGGAATGAATTCGGTTAGACTACGGGAATCGACGATCTTAGATCTCGGTGTTTCCTTAATCTGAATAGATCAATCTGGATTATAGTCCAGTAAGCCCGGAACCTGCTAGTGGGAGCCTGCAGGCAAAGAGAATGTTAGTGAGTCTTAGCCGAATGGATTTCAAAGACCAGAAAAAAGAAATAGGAAAAATGAGACATTCAATCATGATTTAGCGGTGGCAGTTAGACGATGCAAGGTATGCTTCAATCTGAGAGGTTTCCCATGCTCTCGCTCCTCTCCTTAACAGTAGAGCTCTTTATCACCTCTCCTTTCAGTTGAGTTGCTCTCGCCCCTCTCCTTAACAGTCGAGCTCTTTATCTCCTCTCCCTCAGGTCGAGTCACCTCTCCTAACTATTGCCCATTTATTCTGGAATAATCTTTTTAGGAGGGACAATTTTACATATTTCTGCCAAATCCTTCTATTATTAAGTACGGCTGGTACCATTTCGATGTGTTTCGATTCTTCCGAACAAGAGAGGATTCTACTACGGTGCCACAAATTCGCAAGCTGATCCTAAGTAATCGTTGTTGTTCATTGGATTCCGGAGGAACTACTTCGTTAGGATTGAGGAATTGCTGTGATTCTTCCTGAATAGCCTGGATTCTCCCGTCGAGAGTCTCTTTGAAAGTCTTACCTAAACTCTTCCGACTGAATATGATTCTAGGGAGATAAGATGACTCTTTTCCTTCTATGGAGCGGGATGTGAGCTTCTCGCCTACTGATCTTACTCAAAAAGAGTCAATGGCAGCAGACGCAGAGTAAGAAAACCTTGCATCACATCACACATAAGGTAGTTTACTAGAGGGCTTTCCCTCACGACTTTCTTTTTTCGTAATTAGATCCTTTAAAGTGCTCGCAAGAGGTAGATGATCCCCTTCCAATAGTCGACGGTTCCAGTGACTATGAGTTCTCTAGATCGATCGGCCTCAAAGAGTTGCAAGAGTTTTGTCAATCTGAAAGAAAGACTCAAAATAAGGCCATGATTGGTCAACAATAGAATAAGGTTTAACCGCGAAACATACGTCCAACGTAGGGAAGCACTAGGTCTATCGTCCCAACCCTATCACTAATGATTTACTTATGTCAAGGGCTGGTAAGTCTAACGGGGTCCTCAAATGAAAACGTTGATCTCGACAAAAAAAGAGAAGTTTCTTTCTAATACAATAACAAAATGTTTGCAAGACTACTACTTCTTTCTAGTAGACACTAGAGCGATGGACTGTGAGAGGAAGCAAGTGAAAGTTACTACACGAGGAAGTCAAGTGAAGGCAAGGACGAAGGAGATGAGTTTACAGACTCTGGAGTTGGGGCTCGTTCTCATTGATACTGAGGGAAAGACTTGTGTGATGGATGCTCTTGATGCCACTTCTATGCCCCGATCTTGGGACTAAAGGCTCTGTTGACCACGAGGGTGTAAACGAGAAAAGTCTTGAGAAAGACAAAGAGCCGCATGGCGTTTTGGCCGAGCTACCTAGTTAGACGGATTTCACTGATCACTTACGCAATTCCGGCAAGCACTGAAAGTGCGATCTCTTTTGTTTTTAGCAGGGAGGCAACCTTAAGGCTGTCTTTATCCTGAGAACCCTCGGGAATATTCAGAGACTCGGCTAATGCTTCTAGGCCCACATTCGGAGACAGACCTTTCTTTCTCGTCCACTCAGGGGGGTGCGGACACATCCCAGCTTACTAAGTAAATCGGCTACATTCTCCCGGAAATAAAGAGGGATGCCGGATGTAGAACCCGTTATCGAAGAAGACAACTCCCATCTAGGTCAATGGAAGTCAATCGATCTCGAAAACAGAGAAGAAAGCAGCATCCCGCTCAATGCAAGTAGGGAGAACCCGTTCTTTATCTTGTTTCATCAGCAAATGTGGCAAACGGTGGTCTTATCCTCTTTTACTTATACAAACAAGATATCTACTAAAGTAAACTGAACTAGTTGAAGCTAAGCGCCTGCCTATTCTATTAGTCAAGCTTGGAGAACATAGTACTAGGACTTACTAGATGAAAGACCTTGATTGGTGAAGGGCTTAAAAGTTAGGTAGCTGCTCTATCTATCGGATCTTTTCTAAGAGGTTAGGTAGGTGGTTGAGCCGAAGCGGAGAAGGAGACTAAGTCATCGGTCGTGCGGGGATTGATTTCCTACTTCCAGCTGAATGAGGGCCACACAGCCGTCAACCCTGCTGGAAGTGCTTTCTAGATCCAATCTCCTGGTCTTTCGTTCGCTATTCGAATGTCTGGACCAGTAGAAATGTACGAAAGGTGGTCTTGTCCTTTCCTTTACAACTAGTAGCTAGTAGCTCCGTCGTTGATCTCTCCTCTTCCCGGCCGGTTGTGACTCGTATGTCCAGCCAACGACTATCGATTCCTAACGAATCCATAGATTCTTCTACCATTCGACCAGATCTTCTAGATTGTATTCTCATTTTCCGGCCTCGAGCAACTTTACTTATAAGGAAAAGCCCTTAAACTGAATTGTCTCCTTCGTGAAGGGAGAAAGCCCGTGGAACTGGACTGTGACTCTTCTATTACATTATGGAGAAGTCCATTCTCGTGGTCCGGCATGGTCCATTCTGGGGGTAAGACCCTCCCGGTTTCATGCACACAACTGTTGTATTCATTACAAATTTTATGAAACAATTGGTCAAAGTCAGGAGGAGCACTCTCCGCGTCGGAGGCTGTTGATAAACTCGTGAAGTGACTCGACCAACGGGAGAGGAGATGAATAGTGCCCTCCCGGTAAGGAAGAGGGGAAAAAGGCGCTGTCATCTATCTCGACCAGTTTCCCGAGATGTTGGAAATCCAGACCGGCTCAGAGAATCACTGGTCCTATTTAGCCCTTCGTTTCGACAACAAAGAAGTCATCTTTGACGATTTCCCATTCATCCAAGCAATTGGTATCCGATTTGAAGCATAGAAATAGATTCGCGTCGCCTACTTGCTGAAAGCAGATACGGAAGAGGAGCTCTACCCGGTGTTCATCCCGTAGTTGAGGCGAATCACCTTCATCAGCTTCTTACCCACTAATGTTATTCTTCGTCCTACCTTGACTATTGGGAAATTTCCATTCGAGAAAGAGATGTACGAATAAAGGAGCGAAGCTCCACACCTATTGCAGGCTTTTGTTGGGGTTGTATCTGACGGGATCGACCGTGGTAGGCATGAAGGCATGGTCTAAGCTGCGGAGATAATCACAAAAGGTGAAGATATCACCCAGCATCCGTATCACAATCCCTCCGCAGCGGGCAAGATGACTGCGTCCATGGACGCCTTGGCAAACCTTCAACATCCCCTTCTGGACGAGCTTGAAGCCCTGAAAGACGCTCCCAATGAAACAATAATGTCCCAGCTGAGTGATGACCCAACCCCTTTGACACTGGCTACCTATGATTTCGTATCCAAAGCCATGTCAGGTGAAAAGCCGCTTGGTGAAGCTTTAGACACTCTTGCAGTCAAAGTCCAGGACGGGAAAGATGCTCGCGGGGAGGCCCTTCGTGCTTTAATTGAGGAAGGAAAGAAGGATCTAGAAGAATTCCTCCCCCCTATGTAACTTATATGTTTGTAAACATTTGTATTTATATTCGTCCGTGTATGTACACGGCTAAGACATGCATGTAACAACTTGTCCTTTTATTTTAGAAGTCCGTGACAACCACGGCCATTTTGTTGATTGTTAATTTTGAAACTTGTGTATCTCATTGCAATCCAATGCCGCGTGACATATCACGTCTTACATACAAGTCTAATTTACTAGACATGTGACGTGCGTCTTTACTATGCGGAGCACCGTATGGCTATAGCATATGAAACTTACCCCAACGTCTTGTGAGTAAGGTGTCTAGTAAGGATACATGATCCGTGCGGCTGGGGTTGCATCCCTCTTACGCGGCAAGTTGAATTAGTAGGTTCACTTAATCCTCTTACCCCACCTGGGGGCGTATAGTACATGTACGGTAATTTGAGAGAATGCATACGAATGAAACATGGCATAGTATAATACAAGTAAAATTCATACGGCTAACAAAGAATCTAACAAAGAAAGGAAAATAATTTGCACGAAACAGGACGTGGAGCTAGCTAGGCACCACGGCATTTTATTAGAACGTTTACATTTTTGTTTGAATAATGACGACAAGTCCTAAAAAATCCAGAAAGTAAACTTAAACAAACATAAGAAAAACAAATAAAACAAATAACCCGCATGGTTCTTATTAAGACCGCCTATAGCGAAGTATCCATGCGGGAGCCGTAGCTTTCAAAGATAGCACCTTTTGAGATTGGAGATGTTCCATGTGCGCTCTAGGTCGCGGCCATCCATATCATGTAACTTGTACGCGCCCCGTCCCAAGGTTTCAGTGACTTCATACGGTCCTTCCCATTTAGGGCCCAGTTTTCCTGTATTCTCCACTCGACTTGCTTCGTTAGCACGATAGACGTAGTCTCCCGGTCGAAAAGAAACACCCTTGACCTTGGCGTCATAATAAGCCTTCATCTTAGCCTTGGACTTAGCCTCATTGATGGCTGCTATTTCCCTTTTTTCTTCCAACAGATCCAGGTTGATTCGCAGTTGTTCATCGTTTGTGACGACATTAACCTCCGCCGTGCGGATGGTAGGCATCCCTATTTCTGCTGGTATAACGGCTTCAGTGCCGTAAGCCAATGCAAACGGAGTATCTCCGTTGGCTGTTTTTATCATGGTTCTATGTGCCCATAGCACGTGTGACAACTCATCGACCCATTTGCCCTGTCGTTCATCCAGCCGCGCCTTGATTCCATTCCCCAAGCTCCTATTTGCTCGTTCGACAAGGCCGTTCGTTTGTGGATGCTTAACAGACGCGAAGCACCGCTTGATGTTCAATGATGCACACCAGTCTTTGAATGGGTTGTCCGTGAACTGTTTGCCGTTGTCCGATATAATTTCTCCTGGTAGATCGAAACGGCATACGATGTGTTCCCACACAAACTTCTTGACTTGCTTACCTGTGATAGACTTGACTGCCTTGGCTTCTATCCATCGTGTGAAGTAGTCCATTGCAACAATCAAGAATTTAACCCCTCCCGCAGCTACAGGAAATGGTCCTGCAATGTCAATTCCCCACTTGTAAAATGGCCATGGGGACGTGATAGGTGTAAGCTCCTGCTGCGGGTGTCGCGGTACTGGCCTATGCACTTGGCAATCATTGCACCTGCGAATCATGTCGCGCGCGTCTCTGTGCATAGTGGGCCAATAGTATCCTGTTCGTAAAGCTCGGGCTACTACGGATCGTGGACCTGCATGCATTCCGCACAACCCCTCGTGTATGTCACTTATGACGTAGGCCGCCTGGCGTGGTCCAACACACCGCAGCCACGACTGCAAGAAAGAGCGTTTGTAAAGGATGCCTTCTCGGAGTTCGAAATGTTGTGACTTCCTTTTAACGCGCCTTGCTGCTTTTTCCTCGTCTGGAAGGGTTTCATTAGTCAAATAGTTGATGATTGGGGTCATCCACGTAGGTCCCTCTTCCTCAACTATAGCGGCCACTTCCCCTTCCGTGATAGATTTCTCCTTGAGTATTTCCACCAAAACCTGTTTAGACAAGTGGGCGAAGCTCGTGGATGCGATCTTGCTGAGAGTGTCCGCTTTCTTGTTCTCGCCCCTTGGCACCTGCTTGATGGAAAACTTACTGAAAGTTGTGATTAATGACTTGACTTTTTCCAAATACCTGATCATGTTGTCCTCCTTAGCCACATACCCACCTAGAATATGGTTCGCGACAAACCGTGAGTCCACATAGGCCTCAAGGTTGCGGACTCCCATTCTAGCGGCGATTTTTAAACCCGCAATTAATGCTTCATATTCCGCTTCGTTATTGGTGGCCGTGAACTCAAAACGAAGGGCGTATGTGAATTCCATTCCTTCTGGATTTGTGAGGATGAGACCTGCCCCGGACCCGTCTGTGCATGAGGATCCGTCCGTGAATAGCACCCAAGGTTCTACTGGGACCTCGTCTTGCTTAATGATTGGTTCTCCCTCCTCCGGCTTCTCGATCAGGAAATCTGCCAATATCTGGCCTTTAACCGCCGTCCTCGGTCTATAAGATATATTGTGCCCCCCCAATAAGATGCTCCATTTCTCCAGCCTCCCTGCCACGTCTGGTCTAGAAATAACCTGTTTGATTGGCTGATCCGTAATCACCACAATTGGGTGCGCCTGAAAGTACCGGCGCAACCGTTTTGTAGCAAATACTAGTGCCAACACCAATTTTTCCATGGAGGAATAATTCAGCTCCGCCCCTTGTAGTGTTCTACTTATAAAGTAGACCAGAGTTTGTATTGTATCTCTATCCGTCATCAGTACCGCGCTTATTGCGCCATGAGTAGCTGAGAGATACATAACGAGTTCCTCCTTTGGTCGGGGAGCTACTAGCATGGGTAGAGATGCGAGGTGCTGCTTGAGTTGACAAAAAGCTTCCTCAGCTTCCTTCGTCCAACGGAAGTCTCCCTTTCTAATACACTTCTTGAGTGTCTTAAATAGGGGTAATGACTTTTCTGCGGATTTAGATAGGAATCTGTTCAGCCCGGCTAACTTCCCATTCAGGGACTGCACCTCCTTCCGTGTCTGCGGGGACAGTAGCCGTATCACTGCGTCCGTCTTCTCTGGACAAGGTTTGATGCCGTTTGGATCGATCAAATATCCCAGGAACATTCCTTCTGTTGCACCAAACGTACATTTCTTTGGATTTAACTTCATGTTAATCCTTCTCAGCGTGTCGAATGTCTCCTGGACATCCCGGAGAAGTGCCTCCTCCGTGTGGCTTTTTATCACCAAGTCATCAACATATACTTCCAAGTTGCGTCCTATTTGTGATTCGAAAGCTTTATCCACCAACCGCTGATACGTAGCGCCGGCGTTCTTTAATCCGAACAGCATTTTCGTATAGCAATATACGCCCTGGCTTGTGTGGAACGCCGTTTTTTCTGCATCCTCCTCCGCCATCTGGATTTGGTGATACCCTTTATATGCATCCAAGAAGCATTTGAAAGGATATCCACACAAGGACTCTACTTTCCAGTCGATTTCTGGTAGCGGGTAACAGTCCTGTGGGCAGGCCTTGTTCAGATCCGTGAAATCCACGCACATGCGCCAACTTCCGTCATGTTTCTTGACCATGACCGGATTAGATAACCACTCGTGGTAGTATACCTCGCGCATGATGCCTGCGTCCACCAGCTTCCGCACTTCCTCCAGTATAACTTGACTTCGCTCGGGCGCCTGGCCGCGCTTCTTTTGTTTGATGGGTTGGTACCCTTGGCGGATTTGGAGCTTATGCTCTGCTATCGCACGTGGCACACCCGTCATATGTTTTGGCTCCCATGCGAATATGTCCAGGTTTGCGCTTAAAAGAGAGCACATGGCCCTTTTGCCGCTATCCGAGAGCGCCCCTCCTATGGATACCTCCTGTTCCGGATAGTCAGGGTGAATGGCCACCTTCCAATTGGGTGGTGGTGCTCCATCCTTGGGTGGCACAGGTGGTGCCGGTGTTGTCACAGTGTGACACTCGGATGTTGGCACGACTGTGTTGTAAATAGTAACGATTCCCCCATCCACGGGGAATTTAATCATTCCGTGTGCCGTAGAGGGTACTGCCCGGATTGCCAAAATGCCTGGTCTGCCTATGATTCCATTATAAGGAGAGTGTGAACGTATCACCATGAAGTTCATCCACGTTGTAGTGGAATGTTCCTCATTCCCAATGGTGACAAGCAAACGCAACTGCCCTATCGGCTAGATAGTGTCTCCACTAAAGCCAGTAAGCGGCGACGTGGCCGGTACTAATTGGCTTCTTATTTCTGGGCATAACTGCACAAAGCAGTGTTCATACAGCACCTCTGCTGACGACCCTCCATCCACATACATGCGACGAACATTGTGTGTTCCAATGCTTATCTCAATAGTGAGAGGCGCATCAATCACGTCGCTTGCTGTAATGAGAGGGAATGATATTTCCTTGCCGCGTGAAAATTTTTGGCCAATTTTCTGCCTCGTGCGACGATGTCTGGATTGGATCATGTATATGGTAGAAGGCTTGTCCTTTTGGGGATCCTTCTTGTCATACTTCTTGTTGTTGTCTTTTCCATCTTTCCAATCCTTAACTAGGTGCTTGAGTTTGCCTGATTTTATTAGCGACTCAATATGCTTCTTGAGCTGGATACACTCCTCCGTGTCGTGTCCTTTGTCATTATGGAACTCGCAGAAGCGACTTCCTTGTCGACGTTCCGGGGGAGTGGTCATTGGGGGAGGCCTTGGAAAGTTCGCCCCTTCAGTCAACAAGATCTCTCGGTAGGACATCTTTAGGGGGTGAACTTGTCGTCCGACCGTCCGCCTTTGCTTTGGCTCTTATAGTCTGAACCCTTATTGTTCTGGTTGCCTTGACCGCCCGACTGTCTCCGGGACTGGTCATTTGATCGGTATCTATTTCCTCGGGATGGGTAGGCCGCGGCAACAGCTGTTTCTCCCTCTATGAAATTTCTGACCCTTTCCATGAGGTCATCATATCTTTCTGGGCGCTTGTCGTTGAGACGCCTGATCAGCTCTCTGTCTGTTATGGCGTGCATGTAGTCAGAGATTTTCAGGAGCTCTGGCATGGTTCTTGTGCGTGTGCACTCATCATTGAAGCGCTCAGTGAAGGCTTCTGTGGACTCCCCCGGTCGTCGCTTAACGGTTGCCAATGAGACCGGATCCCTATTATACTTCTTCCTCTGAGTATAATTGTTCTCGAACGCAGTGCGTAGTTCTGTGAAACTATCAATGCTCCGTGGGGGGAGCGCCTCGAACCAGTCACGGGCGTTTCCAATCAAGGTCGAATTGAACATTTGGCACCATATAGGCATGGGCCATCGCTCAATTTTGGCCTGAGTGTCGAATATTTTGAGGTGATCCACAGGATCACCGGACCCATCATAAGTCTTGATGCACGCCGGCATGCGACGTTTGGTGTCCTCAGAATAGTTCCGTATGCGGAGGGTGAACGGATCTTCCCTGGGATCCGCCCATGGCCGTGTGAGCCTAGGATCATCCCAAGGTTCACACCATGGACGCGAGAGGTCCTCTGCTTCCGTATCCCGATAGTAAGGGCCACCATAATACTCCTCATTGTTTGGTGGTGGAGGCGTGCGCCTAGGCTGGCGGCGCTTGGGCGGATGGTCATCTGAGTCCTCCCTAGACGGATCTAGGGACGGCGGTGGTGCCCCGCCTTTTGAATAGGGACCATTTTTCTGAGACGAACCAGGAGCCTTTCTCCCTGTGTTCATTCTATCCCACACACTTGGGCGGCGTGTGGTTCTGGTCAGCTCTTGATCTGGCCGCTCGGGTGAGCCATCCGACCTTTCTCCATCTTGAGACTGCGTTAATTCTTGCATAAGGCGATCTCCTATGCGCTCAAACACATTCCGGGGTTGAGGGTTTTCCTCAAAGGTTCCCTGATCCTGAGGCCGAGTCCTCCTTTTTCTCCGGTTTTGGGAGGGAGTGGATGGCCCACTGTCGCCAAAGTTGAGTCTGGCTTGGAGGTTCCTCCCCAGACTCAATCTTGATGCGATCCCTGGGATGATCCTTTCAAAATTCTGAGTGAGAACTCGAGTAAGATCCTCCTCGCTGAGTGGCAGGGCTTCCACTTCTTCCTCCGTCGAAGGTCTGCGTGGTTCCTTGTTTGGAGGGTCTGGCGCACTCCCTGGATCAGGGTTGTCCAGGGTTGACGTAGGCGGGGGTGTCACCGAGATCGTGCTCGTCACCCCCGCAGGTTGAAAACCGCTACGGTTACCCAGCCCGCCTGTGGGGCGGTTAGGTGACTGATTGGGGATGAGAATCCCTTCCCCTTGGGGCTTCCGATTCCCAGGATTCACATTCCTGGGGTTAGTTGGCGGATGTCCCTTCGTCATTGGAGATTTGAGATGAGGTTTTGTTCTAGCTTAGTGTTACTGGTCCCACGGATGGCGCCAACTTGTTGATGCAAAAGTTGGTTGATCCTTGCTAGACCCGAATTAGGCTTAATTCGGGTTGGCTGGGCTCTGGCTCCTGCACCAAGTGAATCGTCTGGTTGGGATCCTGCACACTAAACAACACGCGTTAAGCTTATCGTGGGAAGGTTTCCCACGATTAGACTCCGGCGTGAGAGTAAGTAACCGGTTTAGGGTAATATGTGAGTTTAGAGTATAAGTCGTAATACCTTTGTGGAACCCTTGGGGGTTCCTTTTATAGGCAGTGAAACCCCAGTGGGCTTTCACTGATCCTTCGGCCCCAAGGAAGAGATAAGCACCAGAATTAGAATGATTGTTATCTTCTAATTCTGGCAATGAATATCTCTTCGTATTAGGATTAAGATATACCTAGACAGAATATTATTCTGTCTGATCTTATGTCGGCCGCCTTGGGCCGTGGGCCGCACACATGTGCGAGCACTGTTCACTCAAGCCCATAAGCCTGAATGATATTTATCCACCCATCTGTGATGGGCCGGATAAGGGTAGTACCCGCGAGCCGGGCTCATGACCCGGTTTGGGGACTATACGTCATCAATTAAATAGTTAGTTAAATTTCGGTTTTAGCTTATTGAATAGTAGCTTATTTACTTGCTTTTTCGAATTGGACCCGTCGGAAAAGGGTTTCCCTTTCCGACCTTACATTCCGATTAGTGCCTTTTATTCCGACAGTATTCCGATCGTTTGATCGGAATAGGGTTTCGGGGATTCTGATTGGGATTCCGACGTGTTTGTTTTGTGTTATATTCCGATACCTTAGATTTTCAGTATTCCGATTGTTGCCTTTCTCTTGTATTCCGATAGAATTGATTCCGATCTGGATTCCGATAGGACTTGTTTTCCTGTATTCCGATAGTTTTGTGTATTCCGACCACGTTCCGATATTAGTTATTCTGACAGAGTTACTCTTTACACTTTCCGACAGGATTCCAATTGTTGCATTCCGATTGGATTCCGACATCTAGTATATTTCGATGGAGCCCTATTTTCTAGTTCTACTTTTAATTGTCAATTTAATCTTTCCCGACATTTTGCTTAGTGTTATTTTATTTGTCTTTAATTAGATTTATTTTTGAAGTTTTCATTTTTGTTAGGTTTTCAAAATTTACTTTTTCGTCATTTATTTTTAAGTAATAATTTTTAGTTTTAAATTTCAAACTTCCACTTTTACTTAACGACATTTACATTTGCTTTACATTTTCATTTACGTTTTAATTTTCATTTTACTTTAGTTTAAATTAGATAACCAAATCATTTTATTTTCCACCAAGAACGACTGAGTCGCACTTTCTACTAGTAATCAATTCGAAAATATCGGACGATAACTTTTTTATAACTAAGTAAAATCTAGTTATTAAATGGGGCCGCTGCCGGCTCTTTTCGTGAAGATTAACGGTTTATTGTGAGAGACGCGTTGGATTTTGGGATCCGTTCATTTTTTAACGTCATTTTCCTTGCTTAAAAAATTTTCAAAAATCCATAAGAATTAAAAATTTTCAAAAATTCAAAACAATAGAAAAACATAAAAAACCAAAAATATTTCTTGTCTATCTTTCTTTTCTTTTGTGGGTGTGTATCCGTACCCGTGCTCGTAAGAAGAGAGCAACTCAAGCCGAAGTCGAAACTCAACCTATTGTTACCATGGACAATCGACCAATGATCGAGATTTTGCAATCGCACGTATAGGGCAACATCGATGCTATTGTCATACCCGAGATTGGAGCCAACAACTTTAAGCTCAAATCCGGCTTCTTTTAAATGGTCTCTGCTCAACCATTCTTGGGGCGTACACTTGATGATCCTCACGGCCATATCAAAAGGTTTCTTCAACTCATTAATACGGTCAAGTTTAATGGGGTTTCACAAGAGGTAATTCGCTTGCAACTTTTTCCTTTCTCCTTAGAGGGACAAGCCCGGCATTGACTTGATAAGGAACCGCCATAAAGTATTCTTACGTGGTCGGATTTAGAGACCAAATTCATCAACTAATTTTTCCCACCCTCACGTACTACCGCTTTGCGGAATGAAATCATTAACTTTGAACAAAAGAACGGTGAGACATTTAGTGAATCTTGGGACCGTTTTAAGGAACTTTTAAGAAAGTGTCCACAACATGGTTTCACAAAACTGCATCAAATTAACACTTTTTACAATGGTTTAAGCATGAATGACCAAGATTCACTAAATAGTGCCTCGGGGGGTAACATTTTGGTTAAGTCTTCTAATGCCGCATGGGATATTATTGTGAATAAATCTAAAGTGAAAACCAAAAGTGTTCGGGCTAATGTGGCTAGTGCTAGCACTAGTGACACCGAAAGGAGACTTGATAAGCTTACTACGATTGTTGAAGCACTTGCTTTACAAGCCGTTAACAATGCCAAAAACAACAATGCTATTAATATAACTTGTGAAACTTGTGGTGGGCCACACTCTTATGCTAATTGTGATAAAGCTTATGATCAATCTCACGGGGAAGTGTATGCTTACAACAACACCGAGAGAGTTCATTTCAAGCCGATGTTAATCACTTGTCTTACAACTCGACGAATTATTTGGCTCCACCCAGTTTTCAACAAAGACCACCACAACCTAACCAAAACAACCAAGGGCCACCAAGAGCTAATTTTCAAGGTAATGCCAATGTGAGGGGCTTAAATGCAAATCAGGGAAATTACCAAATGCAAAATCAAGGCTTTCCAAACCAAGGTTTCAATCCTCAAGGTTTTCCACCTTACAACCAATACCAAAACCAAGGTTTTCAACAACAAGGGTTCAATTCACCTCATCCACCAATGAACTTGGTTTTGTAAATGTTGAATGAACATGAGAAAATCATGCAAGCAATGCAAGAATCTACTAGATAAATTCAAGAGTCCACGGATAGGAAATTCGTTCAAATGTTACAAACCCTTCGTCCTCAAGGTGCTCTTCCTTCTACAACCGAAACAAACCCTAGAGCGAATGTGAGTGCTATTGTTACAAGAAGTGGAGCAACTCTAGTAGGACCTTCTACTCCTCCTCCCGTTACTCCATCTACACCTCCTCCACTTCCAGTTATTCCTCCTACTACCACACCTAGTCCTAGTTCTCCATTACTGCCTCCACCTCTTAATGAAGAAGTACCCAAGCAAAACCCTCCACCAACCCTACCTACCACCTCCAAACCTTCAACATCTCAACCTTTACCTGCTACACCCACACCACCTAAACCCAACATCCCTTATCCTTCTCGGTTAGAAAAGTGAAAATTGCTCACTAAAGAGGATGCTCAAGTCACTTCTTTTATAAAGATGATCTCTCAAATGAATTTCAACATTAGCCTCGTTGAAGCACTTGTCCAAATGCTGAAATTTGTGAAAGCATTCAAGGAATTTCTTAACAAGAAGGAAAAGATGGCTGAGTTTGTCAACACACGCTTAAATGAAAACTGTTCTGCAGTCATTCTTAAAGAACTTCCGGAAAAACTTGGAGATCCCAGTCGTTTTCTGTTGCCTTGCATTTTTAACAAAGAGGAAGAATTTACTGCCTTAGCCGATCTCGGGGCAAGTATAAATTTGATGCCTTTAAGTGTTTGGAAAAATCTATCATTACCCGACCTTACACCGACAAAGATGAATCTTGAGCTAGCAAATCGCACTCTCACTTACCCTGTTGGTATTGCCGAAGATGTGTTTATTAAAGTTGGTACCTTCACTTTTCCGGTCGATTTTGTTGTTGTTGATTATGAAATGGACCCTCGTATTCCATTAATACTTGGACGACCATTTTTTAGAACCATAAAAGCTTTAGTCGATGTTGCCGAAGGTGAATTAATCTTAAGGGTCGGGAATGATGCTCAAGTTTTTAAGATGGGGAAGATTACAAGTATGACAAATGGAAAAGAATCTACGAAAATGATTAATGTGCTTCAAGAAGAGCTTACTTCTACTTTAGAAAGTTTTAAGATTGATGATTTTGTTGTATATGATAATCCTCTTTTCGAGTCTTGCCATGATAATCCACTTTTCCAAGACGATGTGGATGATTTTGATTATTCTCTCCCCAATGTGGATCCCCCACCAATTTATGATTCTCCACCAATATATGATGATTATGATAAAGATTCTAGTTCCGATGGGGATGATTATGCTGCTTTAGTTACAGAGTATCCAGACATGCCCACTTATGATGATTTTGATGATGTTGATACTCTCTCGAGTGATTCTTCTCATGATGACCTTACTCCTACTTTTGATGAAGATCCTCCACCAAACACTATTGATACTTTGGATAATTACTCATTTGAGGAAGATTTTGCTAATTTTCTCAACACTTAATTCCCAAATGAGAGTGATTCTCCTCCTTTGGACTTTGATGATGCTCTTTATCCTCCTTTGGATATGAAGAAACCTGTTTTAAAGGAGAAGAAGCCAGCTGACACTAATATCCGCAATACCTATGTCTTGACACCTCTCTATCCACCTTCTGAGGATGAGATTGTGAGATTTCTGAGCGGATCCTCTTCAAGGTCTACTGAGCCTGAGTGATATTTTCCCCTAAAGGAGAAGGTGTTCGACCCCGGTATTGCAATTTTTAAGCCATCTTAGTATCCATCTGATGAAATAAAAGGAAAGATTTTTGGAACTTTTGGAGATATGCTTGCACCTCATCACCCTTGCTACCACCGTGCTCAACAACTGCTTAAGGGAACCTTGCCTACTCTTCTTTGGCTTGCCTTGTTCGCCTTAAGCTTGTGTTACTTGATGGATGAAAACCATGTATTTGATCCCGGTGGATATGTTTCAAGCTTCTTCCTATGCTAATCAAGGTCGAGTTAGGCTCACGACTCGGTTAACAAAAAAAAGCGCTTCTCGGGAGGCAACCCGCATTATCTATGCTTTTTCTTTGTTTTTATAATAAGTGTAGGGAGACCCTAGTATGTGTTGGTTGTTTTCTTTCTTATCATGTGCAGGGATTCGAGCTATCAAATATCCATTCTTGATGACTTTTTACGAACCGTGATCCCGTGTACCCGTCTTCCCGGTTTTATCCTAAATTCTTTTGATCCTCTATTTTATATTTTCCAATATTAAACTAGGAATCACTTTAGTTGTCTCTTCCTTAGCAAGATTTAAACAATGTGCACAATGTCCTAAGTGTAGGGGAGTTCACTCCCACATGCTTAAACATTAAGGACAATGTTTATATTATGTGTGGGGGGGACTTCTATCTAAGTTAAGTGGGCTTTTCCGTATTTGTCCTCATTTTAACCGGAAAATTGATTTTTCGATATTTTTCAAAATTTTTGATCTATTTTGGCCTAGTTGTATTTACCTTTATTATAGTTATTTTCTTTCTTTGCTAGAATAAATTTTAATAAAGTGGTTTTAGTTTTTAAACGTTGTGAATTTTTTGACTCAACCCGAGTTTACTTATCCAAGTTTACTCTAGCTAGTATCCTTAACGTGTTTAAGTCATGTTTTGCAAGGCTTTATATAGGGAACTTTAAAACGCGAAAGTCTTAACTCTCACGGGTTAAGAACAAGAACTTTTCGCATGTTCCTATAATTGATCCTAGAAAGTCGTTTATCAAGGGAACTTTAAAATGCAAATTCTAAACTTGAAAAAGTCTAAGACTGACGCAAGATCCTATAGATGACTTGAAAACCCAAAACTTTGATTAAATAGGCTAAGCAACCACGAGTCTCATTCCTTGAGATTTTAAATTGTGGAGAACGAGAGATGATAGAGTTAATTATAAGTTTGGTATTCTTTCATGAATTTATGTGAGTTAATTATGAGCTTTTTCTCCCATCGCTTGTAAATAAATTTAATTGCAATAAGTAAGGTTGTACGATTTGAAAAGTTACTTAGCTTCAAGCCCAAGATCGTTTAAAAGTTGCTCGGTATTAAATGGATTTCATAGCCAAGGCATAACTTATTGAAGTGGGATGCGAAGATTGGCGAGTCCGAAAATGCCCTAACAAGGCATGAGGGCTACATTTTGTTGCTAAAGATCCAAAGTGATGTGAAGAATCATTTACCAAAAATCAATATGAATGATCGAGACACACGACGAAAAGAAAATACTCCCCTAAAGATCATGGAGAAGTATATCCAAAAAGGCCCTAACAAGGTATGAGGATAAATAGATACAAGTCCTAAAAGGAGGCGGATCGTTGTATATCAAAATCCCAAATAAAGACTGGAGAAAAATGAAGAAGTCGTGGTCCAAGTATGAAGAATCTCTCAAAAAGTTCAAGTGAAGAAATTCCTATTATGAAGAGAACACCATTATTTCATGAAAGTCTCTCAAGATTTGCAGTATGAATTCAATGCCAAATATCGGTCCGAGAAAGGTCTCAAATCGTGAAGCGAGTTATGCCAAGATATGAACTTTATGAGGTCCCGAGAAGCAGTTTTAAAAGATTTTGTCCTTTAGTTAACTATTGATTAAATCGTCCTAATTTATTTTCAGCCTAAATAAACTATCAAAATAATTCAAACAATGCATCCTCGTGATCATTCAAGACAACAATAAAATATAAGAGATACACCTAAGAATAAGGGAGTCTAAGTAAATAATTGGCCCACATGAGTTTGTGTTAGTTTGCTAACTTATAATAACAATGATCTCGTTTTTAAGCTTGGTATGGGGAACGTGAAACTTGAGGATGATAAACTTTCATGACATTTCCAAAACCCTAAGGTAAATTTTTGATCTTTTAATTTGTTTTCTTCCTTTGAATATTTTATAATTTGCTATCTTTTTAATAAAGGCCAAGGTGGATTGATTATAATGAAAAATGAAAATCTTACTTTGTAAGCATTGCATGAGGACATTGCAATGGTCAAGTGTAGGGGATTTGATAGGTGTGAAAACATCCATCCTGTTACCACTTAATTATAATAATAACCAAGCCAAAACGTGTATTTTATGTCGTAAATGTCGGAATTATGTGTGGTTTGTGTTTTTGTTGTGATTTACGATCAAAATGTGAAAAGGGAAGAAAAAACGGGCTTTCACGGGCTTTTATCAAAGAAAAAGATAAAAGACAAAGTCAAAAGATCAAGAGTGCAAAAAAGAAAGGAACTCCAAGGCCTATTCTGAAGATTTATCGAAGAAAAAGTCTAAAGACGGAAGTTTAATGAAGTCGAAGAACTCAAGTCTAATTATTAAAGAAATTATAAGACAAGTTCAATTTATATCGATAAATCCCGAGACGACGTCGAGAAAGACAAAGAAATTAAATCGAGTCGAGACAAGAAGAAAGAAAGAAGAAAGCATCATCACATGTACTCCTCCTATAAATACCCTCCTAATGTGTCATTAGGAGGGGGTTAGCTAGTAGTAGATTTTAGTTTTATTTTTGTAAGGTAAGTAGGAATAGCTTAAAATACTTTCTCTCTCTAGTTTTCCTTAATGTTTTTCAAGCTTTCTCTTTAATCTTTTGTTAAATCTTTGATCTTTAATCTTTTTAATTCAAGTTTTTAATCATCTCCTTCTACCTTTCTTATTTTGTTTTTTTTTTGATTCGTGATAATCGTTGATTTTATTTCATCTTAGTGTTCATGTGATTAAAAAGTTTATCTTTTTATTCATCTCTAGGCTTTAATACGGATTAAGCTTTGAGCTTGACATGCTTATTGGCTTATTTTGTATTAGCTTATTTGTTTTAAAGTTTTCTCAAAAGTTTTGTCTTTTTAAAGTTTGATTTAAAAAGTTGTTTATTTAGGGTTTTATAAGTTTTAATTTGTGCTTATTTAGTTGTTTTCATTAAATAGTAGTTAAATTTCTGTTTTAGCTTATTGAATAGTAGCTTATTTACTTGCTTATTTCGAATTGGACGTCGGAAAAGGGTTTCCCTTTCCGACTTTACATTCCGATTAGTGCCTTTTATTCCGACAGTATTCCGATCGTTTGATCGGAATAGGGTTTCGGGGATTCCGATTGGGATTCCGACGTGTTTGTTTTGTATTATATTCCGATAGCTTAGATTTTCAGCATTCCGATTGTTGCCTTTCTCTTGTATTCCGATAGTATTGATTCCGATCTGGATTCCGATAGGACTTGTTTTCCTGTATTCCGATAGCTTTATGTATTCCGACCACATTCCAATATTAGTTATTCCGACAGAGTTACTCTTTACACTTTCCGACAGGATTCCGATTGTTGCATTCCGATTGGATTCCGACATCTAGTATATTCCGATGGAGCCCTATTTTCTACTTCTACTTTTAATAGTCAATTTAATCTTTCCCGCCATTTTGCTTAGTGTTATTAAATTTGTCTTTAATTAGATTTATTTTTGAAGTTTTCATTTTTGTTAAGTTTTCAAAATTTACTTTTTCGTCATTTATTTTTAAGTATTAATTTTTAGTTTTAAAGTTCAAACTTCCACTTTTACTTAACGACATTACATTTGCTTTACATTTTCATTTACGTTTTAATTTTCATTTTACTTTTGTTTAAATTAGATAACCAAATCATTTTATTTTCCACCAAGAACGACTGAGTCGCACTTTCTACTAGTAATCAATTCGAAAAGATCGGACGATAATTTTTTTATAACTAAGTAAAATCTAGTTATTAGTATTCTTGTTTAAATGTAACACGTGGCAGTTTTTGATTCGCTCTCATCTGGTCACATGAATTGATATTTAAAAGTGGATAAAGTATTATTGAGTGGCGATTTTCCATTGGTTGAAAGAAAGATAATGCTTTCCACTGTACAGATTGTGTATTAAATGTGAGACGGCGCTAGTGCCCAACTGGCAGGTGACTTGGTGATCCTTGACCCATTTTCAAGCCCTCTCATTGGTGGAAATGTTACCACATGGATTAAGTATCAAACTTATATGAAAATTGTCACTTTCAGTCCCTAGACTTGGCAGATTCTTCATTTCTTTGGCAAGATTAGTCCTTTGACCTTCATTCTTGATCATTTGAGTCATTTGACTTGGTTGACTTGAGATTTGACCAGGTTTGACTTTAATCTTGACTTTTCTAATTGCACTTTAGTCCCTCAACTTTTGAATGTTGTCAAGATAGGTCCTTTATCTTCTCATGGCTTGTCATTTTTTATCCTTCTCTTGGATTTTCTTCATAAATGAGCTTGATTTCACTTGTTTGCTTCAAATTTGTATCCTTGTTACCTAAATAAGCACAAGCACAAAACATACCACATAATACTGCTTTATAGCATAAAAGTTAGGTATTTGCTATGTGTTTTAGGGTGATTTGTTGACTTATTGATATGAGATTTTTCTCATATCATAAACCCTCAAACTAAAAATATAGAAACCATAGAAGTCATAAACATACTATATAAGACTTAAAATAAGTGTACATTAAGATATAAACCCTAATTACCCAAGTTAGAAAATCATTAGGATTAATGACCTAAAAGCCCTAATATTAAGAAATCTACATGGAATCATCACATAGTTCTTTTTGGACAAGTATACAAATACTTATAGGATTTCATTAAGATTATAAGATTATAAGATTATATTAAGACAATGTACAAGTACCCTAATGCACAAGTTACAAGATTTCAATGTATGACTTGTAAATTATGTCAAAATAGGTATTTTCACTCTTTAGACATGTTTACCCTAACTAAACCCTTAAACCAAGTGTGAGAACTCATTGGACACTTAAGAAACAATGTATAGGACCTAAATTAAGTTTACATCAGTAGCTAAGAGGAGGATAAACACATTTACAAAGATTAAACCCTAGATCATTAGAAAACCCTAATCTACAAATTCCCATTTGCACATCAAACCTTTGTTAAAATTCAAACCAAGGACCTAAATATCTTAAATAGAAATTCTAAACCCTAATTAAACCCTAATCATTCACTAATCACTTTCCTAAAGCCCTAATCACCAAAAACACAAAACATAAGTTACAAGCCCTAGATTTAGGATCCGGTTTTGTATTTTCCCTCCAAAACTCATTTTCAAACCATTGACCTCCATTCCAAGTTTGAAAACCTGATATTTATTCATCCTAAGATATTTTAGGAGTGTGACAAGTAGGTGGATTGATCCGGAACTCTTAAAGTTCCGAATGAACAAGTTTCTCCTCTTTGGCTCGGAACCTATCTAGGAAAACAGACCCAGAAACAAAACACTCCCGAAGAACATGGGATCACAGTAATCATCAAATCTAAAACAGATTAATCAAAATCTAAACAAAAGATTTAACCAAATTAATAACAAATCATTCAATAATCATAAACAAGCAACTTAAATCAACAAACATAACCAAATTAATCAAAACCCACTTGATCAAAATCATAAAAACTCAAGAACATGAACAATGAAGATAAAGAACAAATCAAACAAGAAAGGTAGAATAAGATTAGCAATAAGATAAAGATTAACAACAATTAAAAGTGAACTTACTTGGAATTAAAAGAAAATTAAAGGTGCGTTACATGAGAATTAAAATGCATAAAATTGAGGAACAAGAAAATGAAAATGGGGAAGAGAGGCTTGTCAGGCCTCCAACAACTACAAATGAATCTAGCCTATTCTATTTATAGGGAGATTAGGGAGGAGCTTAGGAAGCTTCCTCCCTCTTTCTTATTTCTCCTAATTACACACTTAAGTCCTTCATCTTTTTAATCTTTTGTTAATCTCTTTAAACTTGGACTCTAATGACTTGTGGCTCGGGATTTCTTTTGAACTCGTCTTCTAATTCTTCAATAAAATAGACTTGAGTTCCTCGGCTTTTAGTAAACTTCCGTCTTTTGACTTTTTCTTCGATAAATCTTTAGAATTGGTCTTGGACTTCCGTTCTTTTTACACTCTTGACTTCTTGACTTCTTCTTTTAATCTTTTTCTTCAATCAAAGCCCGTAAATGCCGTGGTTTCCCCACTTTTCACAATTTCGTCCTAAATCACAACAAAAACACAAACCACGCATAATTCCGACATAAAAGACATAAAATACACGTTTTGGTCTGGTTATTATTGTAATTAAGTGGTAAAAAGGATGGGTGTTTTCACACCTATCATGGATCACCTCCTTGCTTGCTACACATCACCATTCCTATCTATATGTTGTCGTGACTCATTTTAGACCACAAGGAAGGATTAGGACTAAGCTACAAGCTATGAACTTGTTTAGATCTTCACTAGCCTTCATTAGTCACCCCTATATCTATATTACACGTTTGAATGCATAACTTGGAGGCTAAGGGTCAAAACAAGTATAAATAGGGGCGTATGTCTTCATTTGAAACTTGCACCCCGTTTCCTTTGTATCTCATACCCATTCTCCATTTCCACCTCTATATACATCTTAGGACATCCCACAAGGCCAAAAACAGGTCTAGAATCTATCCATTAAAGCTCTTGAAGCTTTGATAGCAAGTTGTGCTTATAAGAAGCCATAAGAAGCCATACGGAGCTATTTTGGAGCTACCTAGGTAAATCTATGTTAACCAAGGCTTTGATCTTGTTATAAAGTTTAATTAGACTTTTTATAATTCTAAAGTTTTGTTAGAAAGATAATCCAAAAGAAACTAAGTCATTTCATCATTTTAAATGAAAGTTATAAGTTAAAGATGTCTTAAAACCCTAGTTTTGTAATTTACATAAAATAATGAGAAAAAACCCATTTCAAAAGCTATAATTCTGAATAAATGTTGTTATTATGATTATAAATGTGTTCATAAACCTTTTTTCAAATCCTAGATCATTTGGATCATTTTTGAGCTTGTTATGTGATTTTGCCAAGTTCATGGACTAAAACTGTGAATTATGAAAATATAAATTATTTTGGGCCAAAAGTGTCATTTTATGAAATTAAAATCTATAAGAATATATTTTGTAAAGTTTGAGACCCTAAGGTTAAATAATGAAGGTTTAAATTGCAATTTATGAAACTTTATACTTAAAGGGTAAAAAGTGTAACTACACCAAACTATAACAACAAGGACTATTTTTGCCAACATTAAAACTCAAAATGTAATAAAATATGTTGTGTCATTTTATTAGGGAGCTTTGTACAAAGATTTTCCATCTCAATATTACGTTTCGACTCAGTGGTTGGGTTTACGATCTAAAGTGCCCTCGCTCCTCAAACGTTTATAGAATGGCTTCAGAGTATGATGGCCCGAACACTGATACTATCACTCCAAAATTAATTCAATCAAAGACTTTTAATTAAAGAGAATGAACTCGGAGAATAACACTTGATATATATGCATATTGTGTGTCAGTCCAGATTCCGTGAGAAGGTTGTGATTGGATAATCAGAAGACTTTATAGGCTAAGGTGAGTTTATAGCCTCACATTTTAAAAGCTTACAAACAATTTGAAAACCCGTGAGGGAGATATATGCAAAACTGGAATACAAGTGTTATGTATGTTGCCTATATGATTATTGACACTATGTTTACTTGTTGCCATCCAAAGTCCCTTTTTAATCGTGAACCGCTAATCAATTAATGAGTGCTAATATCGTGAATAGTACTATTGGAGACTGACATCTCCTATCTGGGCAAGTCGCACTTGCTAGCAGCTAATGGTACATTCCTAGGCTAAACAGATATACTTTATTTTGCATAACTCAGGATAGTTTGGCAATCTTCCTGCTTAAGGGAAATTTGTTGGATTTTTCTGATAATGTCTAGTCGCGGGTCATGAGCTAGTGCAATAAGAATTGATGAATTTAAAACTGGGTGTATAACACTTTTGCCCAAGAGTCATACATGTATTTAAATGATGTTTAAAACCTATAAATTCACTCAACCTTTGTGTTGAGTTTAAGCATATATCTCAGGTGAATGAAGACTGGCAATGGAGGGTGGTGTCTTGAATAAGTTATCATTCTATCAATAAAACTAGATCTTTGGAAAACCTGTGTTTGTACAGTGTATGTACAATTGTTTATTAAACTCTAATTTAAATAAATGAATGATAACATTTGTTTCATAAAAATGTTTTTTTAGCATTTTTTTATTATTGTGACTATGGTACTATGAAGTAATACCCCTAATCAATGTTTCGCTGCGTAAAGATAAAATGGGGTGTTACAGATTGGCATCAGAGCTTGCAGTTATAGAGAATAAGGTTTTCCTAAACTATAACTGAGATTTTAAAAATTCAAGACTATCAGCCATCAGCAGCACCAACGTAAGATTTTTATCACTTTAGAAGTATATCTTATGTTATTTTGTTATAAAAACTACAAGGATGTCTACTTCCACCTATATTCTCATCTCCGACGATGATGAAAGAGAAACTCCGATGTTCACTCCATCTTCCACAGATGTGCGTGTTCCGAATTTGTCTTTTTACGATACCCCTAAAGTACAAGAATGTTTCTCAATTCAAACTGAAGTGATGAATAGTACACCTTCACCTACGTCTCATTTTCTGTTACTTGAGAATCTTTATTCATCTCCCAATCAAAGTCGTGAAGATCCTTATGAAACTGAAGAGGTCTCTAGAGCACGGATTGTGGAAAAGCATGACCGACAATTATATGCAACTGCAAGTCATCTCGATGCAATTTCCTTAGAAGCTTTTAGAAGAGTCGAAAGTAATGTTAGAAATTTAATAAGAGGAAGAGAAAAAACTGAAGAGAATTTTATGCAGTTGGAATATAAAATGGATGTTACCCGACGCCATAATATTAAACTGAGTAAATGAATGCATCATTTCGAAGTAGCAATGGCAAGACTTGAAAAGGAGAACGATGAATTGAGAGAAGAACTTACGAGAACTGGGCTTAATTTAGAAATACTCATTGAAGATCTCAAAACTACTCAACAATCTGACTCCGAATATATTTTGAACAGAATTGAGGAGATTAAAATAAGGAATTAAGCTTAGAAATCTAGTCTCAGTTTGTAAAAATGTACAGTTTCTTTTATGTAACAGCGATGCTTATCGTGTAAATATGAACGATAAGTTGTTAATAAATAAAGAAGTGTGCTTTTGTTCTTAAAACTCTTGTCATTTTATCAAAATTTGTATTATGAATCCTCATATATGAATTTGTTAAGAAAATCATCATTCATATTATGAATCCTCATATATGAAATTCCCAAAAGAATGAGAACTCAACAATAATATATTAAATTTATTCCATACTCCACGTATGAAAATATAGTATCCAAGTGTTATTATGTGATAGGATGGCTCCTACAAGAGCATCAACATCTGCGATAATAAATATGACACCTAAAGAAATAAGTCAATTGGTTGATGAGAGTGTGACTACAGCTTTGCAAGCAAAAGCCACCAATGTAGCCGGAGCAAGTAATGGAAATATTGCTAGAAGAAAAGTTCATGTTGAAAGAAGATGTACTTACAAGGGTTTCATGAACTGTCATCCTTTTAACTTTAAAGGATCTGAAGGAGCTGTTGGACTTATCCACTGGTTTGAGAGAACTGAATCAGTATTTTTTCGCAGTAGCTGTTCAGTGAAGTTTGCTACGGGTACGTTAGTAGAAGAAGCTTTGTCTTGGTGGATTGCTTATGTACAACCCATTGGGATAGAACAAGCTTATCGTATTCTATGGAATGAATTCAAAAATATGCTAACTAAGAAATATGGATTGCTTATGTACAACCCATTAGGAAAATGGAGGAGGAATTCTATAATTTAGCACTGAAGGAGAATAATCTTAAAGCTTATATCCGAAGATTTCAGGAATTAGCATTACGATGTCCTAACATGGTGCCTAATACTGAAAAGTTGATGGAAGCTTTTATTGGAGGATTGCCAAGAAGCATTGAAGGGAATGTTACCGCCTCTAAACCCCAAACTTTAGAGGAAGTTATCACCATTACTCAAAGGTTAATGGATCAAGTGATAAGGTATAATCCTGCACCAATGGAAATCAATAACAAGAGGAAGTTTGATGATAGGAGGAATTTTCCTATTAATCGTAATTTCCAGAAGAATAGTTTTCGTAATTATAATCAGGGCAATAATCGTCAGCAGTAGAACAAAAGAAATGATGTTTCTAAAGTTTATGCTGTAACTACGAACACTGGTTATAATGGAAGAAAACCCTTTTGTCAGAAATGTTCTCTACATCACACATAGGGTTTTGCACTATCAAGTGTCAGAACTAAGGAAAAATAGGACATTAGACAAGATTCTACAGAGGTAAAAGACCAGCTACTGGGAGTAATCAAATTCCGGTAACTAAGGTTTGCCATAACTGTGGAGAAAAAGGGAATCTGGTAAATGAGTGTCATAAAGAGAGCAATAACAGAGGAAAATCTTATTTGCTAACGATACTCATCAAGATTAGAATACGGTTACGGGTATGTTTCATCTAAATCATCATCTGGTTAAAGTAATATTTGACTCAGGAGCTGATAGAAGTTTCATATCTGTTAAAATTACTACTAAGTTAGGTATACCGACTGTTTCCATGAATACTAAGTACGATGTAAAAATGGCCAATGGAAAATAGTTAGCACTAATACCGTTATTCTAGGATGTATCATTACTTTATTACGTCAATCCTTTAAAATCGACCTTATGCCAATTAAGCTCGGTAGCGTTGACGTAGTCATAGGGTGGACTGGTTATCTAAATACCATGCTAAAATCCTATATGACGAGAAATCCGTTCATATTCCTATTAACGGTAAAGTTTTGGTTGTCCATGGTGAACGAAGTAAGACTCGACTAAATCTCATATCATGCTTAATGATAAATAAGTATGTATCCCGAGGTAGTCAAGTTTTCTTAGTTCAAGTGACAGAAAACTGCAAGAAGCAAAGCGACTAGAAGATTTTCCGATAGTTAGAAATTTTCCCGAAGTATTTCCCGAAGAATTACCAGGTTTGGAACCTTAACGTCAAGTTGAATTCCAAATCAATTTGATACCAGGAGAAACACCAATTGCTAAAGCGCCTTATCCATTAGCACCTTCGGAATTACAAGAATTGTTAAGTCAAATCCAAGAATTAACTGATCGAGGATTTATTAGACCAAGTATATCGCCGTGGGGAGCTCTAGTCTTATTTGTGAAAAAGATAGATGGATCTTTTAGAATGTGTATCGATTATCGTGAGTTAAACAAACTTACTATAAAGAATCGTCACCCATTACCCAAGATCGATGACTTATTTGATCAACTTCAAGGATCAAGCGTATATTCGAAAATTGATTTACGGTCAGGCTATCATCAATTAAGAGTTAAGGAAGACGATATTCCTAAAAATGCTTTCAGGACACAATACGAACATTATGAATTTCAAGTTATGCCTTTGGTTTAACCAATGCACCATCTATTTTCATGGACCTCATGAACAGAGTGTGTATGCCTTACATGGACAAATTTGTAATCGTGTTTATCGATGATATTCTTATTTACTCTTGTAACAGAGAAGAAAATGCCAAGCATCTTGGTATAATTCTCGAGTTACTTAAGAAGAAGGAGTTGTATGCGAAGTTCTCGAAATGCGAATTCTAGATCAATGTTTTTCAGTTCCTAGGACATGTCATTAATAGCCAAGGTATTCCTGTGGATCCTACGAAGATTGAAGCGGTGAAAAATTGGAGTAAGCCTAGTACGCCTACAGAAATTAGACAATTTTTAGGACTTGCTGGGTATTATCGAAGATTTATCGAAGATTTATCAAAGGTTTTTCAAAGATTGCTAAAGCTTTGACAAAATTAACTCAGAAAAACAAACTGTTTGTTTGGGGAGATAGTCAAGAGATAGCTTTTCAATTATTGAAGCAGAAGTTGTGTGAAGCACCTATCCTAGCAGTACCGGAAGGTAACGATGACTTTATCATTTACTGTGATGCATCTATTCAAGGAATAGGAGCAGTGCTTATGCAAAGGAATAAAGTTATTGTTTATGCATCAAGGCAGCTTAAACCGAATGAGAAGAATTATACTACTCATGATCTAGAATTAGGAGCAGTAATATTTGCTCTTAAGATCTGGAGACATTACCTCTATGGTACGAAGTGTGTAGTATTTACCGATCACAAGAGTCTTCAATATATTCTTCATCAGAAAGAATTGAATATGAGACAGCGACGTTGGTTAGAATTACTTGTTGATTACGATTATGAAATTCGTTATCACCCAGGTAAAGCCAATGTAGTAGCTGATGCTTTAAGTCGAAAGGAACGTGATAAGTCGTTACGAGTTAAATCATTAATGATAACTCTTTTACCGAAGTTACCTACCCAAATTCTCGAAGCGCAAGAAGAAGTACTTAAAGTAGAGAATGTTGGAGCAGAAAAATTAAGAGGAATGGATAAAGAATTTCAAGTTCGTCAAGATGGATTTCATTGTATTAAAAATCGTAGTTGGTTACCTGCCCATGGTAATTTATAAGATTTGATTATGCACGAGTCTCACAAATCAAAGTATTCTATACATCCTGGTTCCGACAAGATGTATCAAGATCTGAAGAAACTCTATTGGTAGCCTAACATGAGGGCAATCATAGCAGAATACGCTGGCAAGTATTTAACGTGTGCAAGAGTTAAAGTAGAGTATCAAAAACCATCCGGTCTATTGATACAACCAGATATTCCAATATGGAAGTGGGAAATAATTATGATGGATTTTGTGACTAAATTACCTAAGACATCAAATGGACATGATACGATCTTGGTTATTGTCGATCGTCTTACAAAATTTGCACGATTTCTTCCTATTAAAGAGACTGCTAGTATGGAAACTCTTTCGAGATTGTACATTAAGGAAATAATCTCACAACACGAAGTGCCTATATCTATTATCTCAGATCGTGATAGTCGTTTTACATATGTATTTTGGAGATCAATGCAAAGTGCCTTAGGTACGATATGAGTACGACATATCATCCATAAACAGATGGACAAAGTGAAAGAACGATTCAAACTCTCGAGGATATGCTTAGAGCTTGTGTGATAGATTTTAGAAAAGGATGGGAGAAACATCTACCTTTAGTATAATTATCTTATAACAATAGTTATCATGCTAGTATTAAAGCAGCACCTCTCGAAATACTTTATGGAAGAACGTGCCGATCACCTGTTTACTGGGCTGAAGTTGGAGATATTCAACTTACAGGTGCTGATCCTGGATCCGGGTTGTTCACGACCAGGGTAGGTGCGGGGATATTGAATTGTGCGTCTATCCCTCGTGGGGATTAGTTCGCTATGTTTCGACTAGCCCCCCCCTCCAGCTAACCCCGTGGGTGGCTAGGTGGCCGGTGTCTCTGTTCCCGGCCTTCTGTTGGCGTTCTTTTCGGCCTTCTGTTGGCGTTCTTTTGGTATCCCTGATTAGGGTTTCCCTTTGTCATTAACAATGTTTAGTGTAGAATCCCACGAATGGCGCCAACTTGTTGATACAAAAGTTTGATGGACCTTGACTAACCCGAATGAAGCCTAATTCGGGTATCCGGGGCTCCGGCTCCTGCACCAACTGAAATTCTAGTTTGAGACCCTACACACTAAAAGCAACACGCTGTTAGGCTTACCATGGGAGAGTATCCTACGATTAGACTCTGACGTGAGAGTAAGTAATCGATTTAGGGTTAGAAATCAGTGAGGTATGAGAGTATTGAGTAAATCGTACCTTTGTGGAACCCTTGGGGTTCTGTATATAGGTGGTAGAGTCCCTGTTGGGCCTTACCGAATCTTAAGCCCCAAGCAAAATATAATTACCATACTTGTGTCAGTCCTTATCAAGTAATTATTGTTAGTGAATATCTTATTTCTTTAGGGTGAATCATAATCCTAATTAGATAATTACCATACGTGGTCCGCACAGTACTGAGTGCGGTTATTATCACCCGAGCCCATAAGCCCAAGTTAAAATTGATCCAACCCATTTGTGTTGGACCGGATACGGGTAGTACCCGTATACCGATCCAAGACCCGGCTAGGGACTATACGTCATTAGTGATATGCTGTTCAGTTTATATAGACCCACAACAAATATTCGATCAAACCAACTTTACATTATTTTCAAGAATCAATTTAGCAATAAGAGTATCTAAGAAGATGAACACTCATACAACATGTCAACATCTATCGTAAACTGTTCTTTTTTAACTCGACAATGGAAAAGCTAAAATTAATCTTTGATGTCTTGGAGATTAAATAAGAACTATTGGACGGCGGTTACAGGAAGCGAAAATAGCTGATGGCGATCAAAAGCGGTGGGCGGGGGGCGACGAGCAACAACATGGAAAAAAGAATTATGAACCAAAAACGATTGTAGGTGAACACATTAGAATTAAGTAACACTTTAACTATGAAGATTTGTAGCATATAAATAGTTTTTCTTTTTTTAGAAATTGAAGGGAATGGTTTTTTGAAAGACACCGAATGAGCCTGGTATGATATTTGAGGGGTGCTATGGTTTGATGAAATCATTCATGTTTAACAAACGTCTTATATGACTTTCAAACTCATATCGACATTCCGATACCAGTGAAATAAATGCACCCTTAATACCTTCTAGACTTTTTATTTTAAAAATACAACATATATGTTATAATAAAAAATCAACAAATTACATGATTATATATATTCAATCAAAAGCACAAATTATTGTCTGTTTCTATTTTTACATTTAACAAAGTCAAGCAATGTAATCTACGTAAATTATTATTAACATGAATATAAATATCAAAATAAATGCAGAACCTCAGACATCGGTGTGAGGTAAAAATAAACAGACGAGATTCTACATATTACAACAATATATATTCTTTTAAGGTCGCTATGCGTTACTAAACATAAAATGTCTAGGAAAGAATAACTAACATTTGAGTTAAACAAATTCAAACCATAATTAGACATATAAACATAATCAAACATATAAACATTAAATGTTTTTAAAATATATGTATAATACACATAAAATCACAATAAATAAATTATCACTAAATTTATCCTTCATATTCAAGTCACGTGCGTGCACGAGCAATTAAAACTAGTTAATACAAACATAATTTAATACTCATATTAAAATAAATTAATACATAATAATTAATACACAATTGAAAACAAAAATAATTAGTACTACTTAATAATATATAATTAAAACACTCGATTACTTAAAAGTATAAGCATATATAATGTTGACAAAAAGGTCTACAAGGCCGATTAATCACCTTAATCGCTACAAGACCCTCAACCTTTCCGATTAATAAAAAGACTATTAATGACGGTCAAATATGGTCAACGACGGCCGAGGGAGGTCAAACTTTCCAAAAACTTGCATATTGTGTCGAAAATACCTAAAACTCAATGTAAACATGTGTTTATCACTTATAGTAACTATTTATATGTATGATAAGTTGTATTTTAAAAATAATATTGCCGATAATACCTAAAACTCATTAGAAATATCCAAAACTTGCCGCAAAAACAAAAAATTTGCTAAAAATGCCAATCTGATTAATCAACAATTAATCCCGCCTCATTCGATTACAGGCTACAAGGTGGTCGACCGGCCGACTAGCGATTCACGATTTTTGCAACATTAAGTATATATACCCATTGTACAACAAATAAAAACATATATCCACAAAAATATAAATATGTTGTCTAACTAAAATGATAGCGTACATAGTTTTAAAAACGAACCGTGTTAATGGGTTCAACCGGAACCAGAGTCATCATGGGTTCGATTAGCTAGTTATATAAACTTACCCAAAACTCAAATTGTCATTTTTCAAGATGTCGTTGTAAGAAAAACGTAAAACTGAAATTAAGTTCTCCGAAAATTATGTTACAGGGTACTTACCATCGCAACGCGCGAAGATCCTGCTAGTCGTTACTAATGAGGTTAAAGAAACTTAAAACAGTTTCGTAAGTATTTAAGTATTTTCAAATAAAAATGCATGTTGTAGAATAATGATAATCTTAAAACTAATCAAGAGGGTTGTTGTTTTCTAGAGAGAGAAACTAGAGAGAGAAAGAAAGAAAAATTTGTATTATGATCAAATGAAAGTAAACAACCAACACCCCTTTCCATGGTGGAAAGGGGTTTATATACCAAGTCCCTTAGTGGACTTGGGCCTCCGGCCCATGAACATGCTCATGGGTCGGGCTAATGTAAAATAACAATTAAACTTATACTACGAGCCTATAACTATATTGTTGGAGTGACCGAGACCTTTTTAATACGAAAAACGTATTTCCAACCATCTCCCCCAAAGGGAGGTCACTCCAAATTTACAATGTCCTAATCTAGCATGTTAGATCTTCGTTCTTGAGCTCGTAGTCCA
Source organism: Glebionis coronaria (assembly GCA_025667525.1). Taxonomy (NCBI): domain Eukaryota; kingdom Viridiplantae; phylum Streptophyta; class Magnoliopsida; order Asterales; family Asteraceae; genus Glebionis; species Glebionis coronaria. Next base: position 486,729,312 of record CM046882.1, on the reverse strand, counting down.
CTTTCTCTTTTCTTCTTTAACTTTTTTTTTTGTGAATATGTGTTGAATAACATCAGGCTTTTGCTTGGAACATGTTCTTTTGGCCTTTCACGTGCAATATTTGTCTTCTTGTGATATTCGCCTCTTCGTGACTTCATGTCCCACATACCTATCCTTTGTTGAATTCTTGAAAGTTTTAGAGTCGATACAACAGAGGACTTTTAGGTCAGACTTTCTTGAATTTGCTGAAATATTTGATGCAGAAGGAATAAGTATGTGAGGACGACTTCAACTGGTACACCGCAACGCCACCGTCTTCAAATGCAGCAACATAATATGACACGAATAAAATGGCTTTGACATTTTATTCTAATTCGATAGCATTTTACCTCTGGTCAGTGAAGACCGTTGGACGATAATAAATATCGTACTTGTGACAGGTAGCTCTAATTAAAGATCTCCTTGACAAGATTTCGCGGGTAAACCCGTTCTCTTTATTTGACCGTCCAAAGCTGACTGCGAACATAAAGAGTGAATCATTTGGATTAAAAATCCGTATGATTGAAGCCGTCAATTCATGAAACCTAGAACAAGTGAATTTCAATTAAGATTTTCACCGTCGTTGCTTTCCAGTTATCACGAGCTTGATTCAAATAGAATCTTGCTTGTAACCTACCGCAGTGCTGTTTGATGTTGACACTAGAAGGATTTCCACTCTTTACTGTGAACACTAAAGAGCACCACTCTGAGTGTTCTGGCAAGATCACTTGGATAATGCGTAGAGGCCCTGGAATAAGTTTAATCTCAATTAAGAGTTAAACCATCGTTTCTTTCCAGTTATCACAAGATTAGTTCTAAAACAACCGCACGTGTCACCTACCATGAGCTTGTTTGATGTTGGCTCAAGCAGGATTTCCATCTTCATTGTAATACTTTCGTATTACTTAGATGTTCTGGCAATATTACAAGAATATTGCGTAGGACTCATAAAAATCTTTCTTGTTTTTAAAATTGTGTCCTAATGAGACTTTTGATGATCTCGTGGCTCTAGACTCAATAGTGCATTTTTTGTTTTGGTGAGCGGAGGCTGGAGAGGATTGCCATCTTTCAATATCAATTTATTCGGAGTGAATAAACCGATAGATAACGTGTTGAACTCCGTGACATTAAAACAAATATCTTTTGAGAGATATTTGAGTTGGTTGGGAGGGGTTGTGCATCGCATCACTGGGTCCATGATAATTTGTCTTCAAGATGAGTTGACCCTGTTTCTGCCTAAGTTGTAAGGAGGGCTTCTTTCTTTACACCTTTTATCTTTACATTTCTTTTTCATTCTTCAACCGCTTCAATGCTTACCAATACATCATCACTAGCACCTTGTTGTGATTGTTCCAGTGCTAGCATCAGTACGTGGTCGGCATTCAGCTACATTCACAAACCATTCTCCAACTTTCCTAAGGACTTCTATTTTCTAACTATGGAATTGTCCTTGGGAAGATTCCTCCGGTTCTGGAAGAATCATTGGACTAGCACCTAATCCTACCACCCTTTTGTCACCACATCCGTCGTGAATTAAGTGTGTTTTGGGTAAGTACTTGTCACCATGAAAAATCCTTGATAACTCACTTAAGATACTTGTGATATAAATATCAAAGTTTTGTATCTTTAAGTGTTTTTGTTCATCAAAAATGCTCCCCCTTAACATGTGCAACACACATATTAAGTTGATTGATACTTAAAGTCTTTTTCATGTTCAGCCATATATATTATCAAGTCTCCTTAATCCCATTTTCTCCCCCTATCCAAAATGTTAACCATCAATATTTTGGATACTAATGGGTTAATCGGTCTTTGGGTAACAAAATGAAATTAGTTTATGGCCATAGAACATATCACTTCTCCCCCTCAAGTGAATAAGGGTTAGTTGTAGTGCTTGAGTATGATAGATTTTGAAAGATTTAGAATCTCGTGAGAAATTCTTTAAACATTATCATACTTTCACACTACAGCAAGCCACAAAAGCACAATATTCACAGTATTTACATATTCACAAGAGATATATGGAGTGAACCTGATATAGTACGACCCATTTTAAATGGATCGTTCCATTAGCTTGTGGTGCGCTCCATATGGTCTTCCACCAACGAATCGTTCTAGACTTCTTATAAGACGTCTTTCTCTAAGCTTTTCATCAATCTTCTTGATCGTATAGGTAGCACTCTGTTGAAATACCGTATGCCAATCTACAGTGACCTCTGGAAGAGTCTTATACTTGTTGAGATGCACCGACTTTTCCAGAATATAGGTGAGAGTCCCATCACAGAATTTGTTGATCTCTGGAATTCTCATGAACTTCATTAGACCACGACCATTCAGGTAGAAAATGCCGGGCATCGGGTTAGTGGTGCTGGTGTATGGATATTTGTCTATATGCCTCTTCAACACTTTAGTACGTGGTTTTGAAAGATTGAGCTTCCTTTGATAACTTTCTACTCCAAGTTGCAGATCTTCAACTCTTTTCTTGATGACAACTCAACATGTGTACATTCGAAGAGCTGAATTCAGGCAATTAGTTCTTCAGAGTTCAAGGGTCTGAGGGGTTGTGAGTAATCAAAAGCAGCATGTCTTCAATATCTTCGAGACGAAGAAGTGGAAAATCTCCTTCCTAGATAGTGTAGATTTTATCATCTTCTCTTATGAGTCTGATCTCTGTCAAATGTTGATAGCCAGTTTTGGGTTCAATCCTAACTCCTTGGATGCTTTTGATTCGAATTAGAGAGAAGACTTGAGAACCTGAGTTGTACAGACATGCATAGTTGTAGGCACGTCGCACACGCTCATCCCAATGTGAAGCACCTAATTCGGCATATCGATCATATTCAAGATACTTTTGTGGAACCCAGAGATGATTAACTTTTTCTTCTAACCAAGGTATCAAATCCCAAGTTGCAGCTTTTACCAATGTTAAGGATGTCGCATAACTTTTTGCTCCCTTGACCAAGTATTCGAGATCCTCACTGACGAAGAATTCAAGTGCGATTTGATCATCATCTGTAGTCGTGGTAGGAGGAGGTTTTTCAGGTGCATGAAGGTCGTCCCTTTGAGTAGTTCTCAACGCTTTCAGAAGCTCATTTGCGTTGTACTCGTATTCCGTACTACTGATCTTGGATTTAACACGAAGTTTGGGATTTTTGAGTCCTCTCACAACCATTGCTTGAGTTATGTTAGACCCATAGTTGTACTCCAAGAATCTTGAAAAATCTATTGGATTGCTTAGGAATTGGGAGAAATCAGCTTCATCAGCTTTTTTCAATGGACGAAGTGCAGCAGCGTTTGACACCCAAGGTTGTATAGGTGCATTTTCATCTTCCTCTAGTGTATCCACCCATATTGGTTCACTTGACTCTGGAACATCATGAACTTGAGTAGAGACAGGAACATCAACAACAGGTACGGCTACTGCTTCAGTGTCTGGTATGTCTTGGACTGGATCAGAGACTGGAAAATCCGGTACATGTTGATCGGGTTTCGTCAGTTGTTGTTGCACTAAAGGTGTAGTAACTGAAGCGATTGGGGCAGATGTGACAAGAACAGATGTGGTTGCAGGAGCAATTGTGGTTGGAGTATGTGATGAGGCTGTATTAGCATCTACATCATGAAACTTCTTGGTGCGTTTGCCTTAACGAGGTGGAGGTTTTAGAGTTGATTTATCCTTGGTAACATCATCTTTAAGAGATTTGTCACCTTTGGACTTGTCTTTATCAGACTTGTCTTGCTTATCTCCATCCTTTTTCCCTGTATCATCGTCCCCTTCTTCTTCATCATCACCATTTCCATTAGCATCACCATCGCTGTGTTTATCACTTCCTTCTTCGTCATTACTACCGTCTTCGTCATCACTACCTCGTTCTTCATCACTCCCTTCTTCGTCATGACTACCTTTGTCGTCATCATCATTGTCATCATTAGCATCATCGTCATCATTGTCGGATTCGTCTTCCTCTTCATTTAGGATATTATAGGGAACTATAGTACCATGTTTCTCGAATATCTAAGTATCTTCATCCATAGCCGTTTTAAGAGCTCTGTGAAGGTTCTTTTGAGATTTGGTTTTGTTTTAGGACCCGACTTGAATCATCCGAGCATGTAAGAGTTTCTTCAACTCATAATCCGTAAGCCTTTGAGCAATGAGAAAATCTGACTTATTAGTGTAAGAATACTTGATCATGACGTTGCTTGCAGCAATTTGTTTCAACTCGTCTCGCAGAGTGTCAATAGATTCCTTAACCTTTTCATCAAGTGATTCAACAATTGAATCGTTAGCTTTGGAAAGAACCTCTTTCTCATCTCGGTACCTCCTTTTGAGATCTTGAAGACGAATCAACTTTGCTTCATTTTTGGCGGTTTCATTTGCTTTGACTTGAGCTAGTTCTTCTGCATGTAGTTTGTGAGATAATTCTAACTCTTTTTGGAATTTAGCAATTGCTTTTTTTTAGCTTTTCTTGTGGATTCTTCACTTTGCTGTCTACGAGCTAACTCCTCTTTTATTCAAACCATCTCTTCTTGTTGAGCTGTCATGAGTTGTTCCATTTGAATCATGAATAATGCTGGTAATGATGGAATCAATGATATCGGTGTTGCTGGGGTTTGTTTTGTAGGAGCAATGGTCATGGCAGTGCTTGAAACTGAAGCTGAGAGAGGTCGACTTGGTAGAGTTTGAGGGAGTTTAATTGACGCAGGTGGGGTCACTGTAATAACTGGTGGAGGTACTGTTGAAACTGGTGGAGGCACTGTAGAAACTAGTGGAGGTATTGTAGTAACTGGTAGAGACACTGTAGTACTTATGGCTTTGGTAGTCTCAACATTTGTAACTATATGTTCAGTGTTAACAAATGTTGTCGTATCAGTAGACCCGGCAATGTCCATATCCTTCAATCCGACATGATGTTGTTGTTCATCATGAATGTCGACATCGTCATCAACTTGAGCAGATTTCTCACGAAGAGGTATGTAGTCATCCGGCTTCCCAAATTCAGCAATATCAGGAGGTAGTAAAGTTTCTTTTGCCTTCATACCAGAACCACTACCCCCCGTATCTTTCTTACTTTGCATGATTGCTTTCTTGACATTTCGTCTTTCAGTTTTGCGAAGAAGTTCTTCTTCATTAATATCTTCATCCTCAAGCATTAGCTCCTTCTCACTTGACTTGGCAACACTTTTCTTCTTTTTGGGTTTAGGTGAATCTGTTTCATCTGATGGTTCACTTTGTTTGCATTTGCCTTTGTCTTTGGGTTTTGGTGAAGAGAAACCTCCCAATGCAACTCTTTCCTTTTGAATTTCCATTTCATCCAACAAGTACTTGTATGCATCACTTGCTTTGATTTCATCAGTCAACATGTGATTAGGAATAGCGGTTGGAGTACCTGAGTAAACACCGGTGTGTCCGTCGTGCTTTAAATCCACAATAGTAGCATCGTCATCTGGATTATGGTGAGGACTTTCTTCACGCTTATCGATTGAAGCATATAGTTGCATGAAGTGATGAATGATAAGCTTGATAAAACGTGGGAAAGGAAAGTACCCAGTCTTCTTCTTGGTATTCTGGAAGAGTTGATATTGAAATTCCTCCCATAGTAACTCTGCATAATTCACATTCTTACCCTTGTAGATGCCCCAAAAGATACAAGCAATGGAAAGACGCAAAGAGTCATATCCAGTTGATTTAGCAGTAAGACACCGAATGAGTATTCCGAAAAATGCTTTCCAAGGTTGACCCAAGTTAGCTGTAGTAAACTAAGACACCACTCGTAACTCAGGATCACCGTATCCAAGAGAATGATACATCTTCACAATTTCATTCTTGTCAGGGTCTACTGTAAACCTTTGGCCTGTAGGTGGAGTTGGTAATCCGAATATTTGACGAAAAATAGGAATGGTGAGAGTATATTCCTTTTCGTTGATGGTAAATGTGAGCTTTCTGTCTGATAGCCGTTTCTTTAAAGCCCAAAATTCATACATATAATCGGTTGGAAACGAAGCCGTACCCTATAAAGCCTTCTTTATTGGAGTTTGATCAAGAATATTTGTGGCTACTTTGAAAGCATAGTGAGCTGGGGCAGAATCTTCTTTGTCTTCTTTCAGTCGAAAGTTATTTGGTATAAACTTTAGAGCTTTGGCGGCGACAAGTGCCTGATCAGCTTGATTTGCTGCTCGGTAGGTTGAGACATATTTTCTGCTTAAGACGAAAAAACATACAAGATTGATATACCCAAATATATATATCATGATGTATCTATACATAAACAAATCAAAAATATACCATAGAAAACAAACAATACACCATCTTCGGATAAATCCACATTCTTCGGATAAAATCAGCATCTTCGAAAAAATAATATTTCTTCGAATAAATGCAATTTTTTCGGATAAATACAACTTTTTCGGATAAAACAATCTTTTTCGGAAAAATGAACATTTTCAGATAAAACAATCTTTTTCGGAAAAATTGACATTTTCGGATAAAAGAAACTTTTTCGGATAAAACAATCTTTTTCGGAAAAAATGAACATTTTCAGATAAAAAGACCTTTTCAGAGAAAACAATCTTTTTAGTAAAAATTGACATTTTTGGATAACAGAACTTCTTCGGATAAACCTAGCTTTTTCGGAATGAGTGAACATTTTCGGATAAAAAGACTTTTTCAGAGAAAACAACCTTTTTCTGAAAAATTGACATTTTCGGATAAAATAATATTTCTTAGGATAAATACCACTTTCTTTGGATAAAGTGATTTTCTCCCGAATAAAACCATTTCTTCGGAAAAACTTCAAAATCTTCGGAATCATTAGTTTCTTCGGATAAATCATTTATCTTCGGATAAAATCAATATCTTCGTAAAACTAAGAATTCTTCGGATAAAAATATTTCTTCGGATACGGGCCATTTCTTCGGAAAAATGCAAGTTTTTTTGTATAAAAGCACATTCTTCGGATAAATACATGTTTTCCGGATAAGAGCACTTTTTCAGAAAACACAGATTATTTCGGATAAAACACCTTGACAGGTTTCATGACCATCCTCAATCACAAACTGTTTTGATTCTTAGGGCAATAGTGATTGAATCTAACGCATCCTAAACAAAACATCTATGTTCTAAACCAATCCCTCTCAAAACCCACTTATTAATTCAATTATTCAACCTAATTACATTCATAAACCCTAAATTGATATTTTGGAGATTTGACTAATTAGACTAATAATCAAATGAATCATAAGCTGGAATGAAAATAAACATGTTTACCTTAGATGTTTATAGAGATTAGAAGAAACAATTGAGATTTTGGATAGGAATCAATGGCGGCAAAGGTTGTGGTTTGTGTTTGTGTTAAACAGGAAAAACAGAAACGAAAACGAAAGAGGGGCGGTTTTATTTATTTGACTTAGGTCAAATATAAATATTTTCCCTTTTTACTCTTTTAGTCCTCCTATTTCCGTCTATTTTCTTTTGGTAACTATCCTATTTAATCACACACAATCCAAGCAACGTAATTGAACTCCTATGCCGTAACACACATTAATCATAATATCACGAAAAAAAAACCTAATACCGAGTCACGTAAATTACGAAAAATCACGAAGCACGAAGAATACACACGAAGAATGATTCACCATTTAACATATAACCAATTAATTTTCCTGAAGTACTTTTGAAGATCGATTTGATGATGAAAATAATTTGACATTTTCTCCCCCTTAAATACAGACCCGTTTTCTATTTTAAGAGTTGTAGTCTTTGTATTTAAGAGTACCGATAAAAGACTTTTTCATTTAAGATTATATAAGAACAATTCGTGGTGGCAATAAGATTTCTCTTATTTTTACAAAATAAGTGCACTGAAGCGTACACTAATTTGTTTTAGACCAAGTTATAAAGTAAACTTGATCCCTTCTATGGTTTAAAATAAACCATACCCGAGAAAATTAATTCCCGTTGTGAGCAAACGTCTTCGTATGAAATACGTGACTTTAATACGAAAAGCGGGTTGCAGTCATAAATAACTACAAGCCATGTGGGCATGTTTTAAAATATGTAGAACTATTATACGGACTCTATTTATGGCACCGTGTCAATTTTAATCGACATTTCTAAGACCGTAAATATTACCGTAATAAAAGACATGTCCGATTTAAAATGAAAAATATTTTTGGATTTTCTTGATTTTATATTTTTTATGGTTTTTGTATGTTTTATATTTTTGTATTTTGATTTTGGTGGTTTATATATACACGATAATATACAAAATCACGATAAAAGGATACTCTAGAATAGTTTACCACCACTATTCTGCAGATTCTTCTGCCAACTCCTTAAGTGTCGCTGGAGAGAATGATTTCATGCCTAGCTTATCGATCAAAAACTCGATACGTCCTCAATCTAAGGCCTTTGTGAATATATCCGCCAGCTGATACTCAATGTTGACAAAATACAGTTCGATCACTCCATTTTCCACTTGCTCTTTGTTGAAGTGGTAGCGTATGTCAATGTGCTTCGCCCGGGAATGTTGAACGTAGTTGCAACAAAGGGCAATTGCACTTTTGTTATCACAGTACATCGGGATTTTGTTGAATCCAAGACCGTAGTCTGTAAATTGTGATCTCATCCAAAGAACTTGAGCACAACAACCGGACATAGCAATGTATTCAGCCTCTGTACTTGATATCACAGCGCTTTTATGCCTATTGGATGCCTAACTAATTAGTCCATCTCCAAGAAGTTGCACACTGCCAGAAGTGCTACGTCTAGTATCTTGACACCCAGCATAATCCGCATCTGCATATGATATTAGTGCAATAGAGAAATCCTTCGGATACCACACCCACGATGAAGTATTCCTATAAGATACCGAAAGATCCTTTTCACAACATGTAAGTGTTTTCGGTAGGCCGAGCCTGATACCGGGCACACATGCATATAGCAAATTGCAAATCAGGCCTGCTAGCAGTCAGATAGAGAAGGGTGTCAATCATTCCACGGTAAATTTTAGGATCGACATCTATTTCATCCCTATCCTCATCTAAATTGGATCTCTCCACCATTGGAGTATCCAGGGGTCACAATTTTCAAAATCATACTTCTTTAATGATTCAAGAGCAAACTTGGATTGATTAATGAAGATGCCTCTGGAATTTTGAGAAATTTGCAATCCTAAGAAAATGAAAATTTTCCCATCATTGACATCTTAAAACGTGTGGACATAATTTTCTCAAAATGGTCAGACAGTCTTTGAGTAGTGGCAGCAAATATTATATCGTCAACATAAATTTGTACCAGTATCATGTCGTTGTCCTCCTTGAGAATGAATAATGTAGGGTCCACTTTGCCTTTGGAGAAGCCTTTCGAAATCAGATAAGACGATAGGAGATCGTACCACGCGCGTGGAGCTTGTTTCAACCCATAAAGAGCCTTCTTGAGCTTGTACAAGTGATTAGGATACTCCGAGTTGACGAATCCATTCGGCTGGCTTACGTAGACATCTTCGCTTAATTCACCATTAAGAAATGTCGTCTTAACATCCATTTGGTAGACGATCATATTCATGTGAGCAGCATAAGAAAGGAATGGTCTAATCGCCTCCAATCGTGCGACAGGAGCAAAGGATTCTTCAAAGTCAATACCCAAAGCTTGTTTGTAACCTCTAGCAACCAATATAGCTTTGTTCTTTAACACTCCACCTAACTCAGCGAGTTTAACCTTATATGCCCACAACAATGTAAGGATTTCAATGTTGTTGGGTAAAGGAACTAATTCCCATACTTCAAGACGTTGAAATTCATTAAGTTCCTCTTGCATGGCTTCAATCCAAGATGATTGTGTCATGGCTTGTTGCCAATTTTTAGGTTCAATATCGGAAAAAAATGCATCAAAGTAGCAATATAATGCATGTTCTTGGAGTTGGTGGCATGTTAAGACTGGCCGATCGATGTCACCAATAATATTGCGGATTGGGTGATCCTTTGTCCATTTGGTGTTGTGATTTTCAATTCGTGGTGGTCTGGAGTGAATGATTGCAAGAGCTTCATCTGAGGTAGACGCATCGTTAGGGTTTCAGGTATTTGTAAACCAAAGAATGGAAGCTCTTGTAGGTGAGCAATTTCTAAATCGTGATCATAGTAATCCTATTCAACATCATTAGGAACAAGTGGGGGTGTTGATTCGGGTGTAGTTTGAGAATTGGTAGGGGATGGTACATCTGGTTCAATAGTAAATGTAGATGCATCTGATTGATTTCCATTATATTGAGCAACAACTTAGGGAATCGGAGCTACGGCTGCAGATGTTGGAGAATAATCACTAGGTGGATCAAAGACTTCATCAAATATAGGTTGAAACAACTCATCCCAATCGGGCCTTGTAGGTGGTGTAAATGATGGAGAAGTAGGATTGTTGGGAGTTAATCCGAAACTAATAGTACCGGTTCCCATCTCATGAAGTGCGGGTTCAGAGCAGTGTTGAAAGTCATCGTTTCAGCTCATTAAAATCGGCATCCAAAGTTTCTACTATCTTGCCAAGACGAAGGTTATAAATTCGGTAAGCTTTCTTTGCGGTTGAGTAACCAATGAAAATTCCAATACAACCTTCGGTTGAAGTTTGCCCAAATTCTCACTATTAGTATTTGGATAACACAATGCACCAAACACATGAAGAAATGAAATATCATGTTTATGTCCATGAAGTATCTCATATGGAGTTTTTCCACGGCGCTTACGAATGATGGAGCGGTTTTGGGTATAACATGCGGTTGCCACTGCTTCAGCCCATAAGAATAAAGGAGCATTCGCATATATCAACATAGTTCTAGCAGCTTCCATTAGTGTACGGTTACGTCTTTCCACGACACCGTTTTGTTGTGGAGTGCGAGCAACATAAGTTTCATGTGAAATACCGACCTCTTCATAGTAGTCTCGTAGAGTTTGATTAACGAACTCAATTCCATTATCAGTGCGAATGCGGCGAACAGTAACATTAAGACGTACTTGGATCATCTTTAAGAAAGTAATAATATAATTTGGTGCTTGATCCTTGGTTGCTAAAATTTTTACCCATGTAAACCTCGAGAAATCATCCACCATGAAGAGGATGTATTTTCTACCACTCACACTAGCCGTACGTATTGGCCCGCAAAGATCCATGTGCAAAAGATACAGTGGTTCTTGGTTGGTGTCTTCAGCTTTCGGTTTTGTATGATTTCTTGGTGCTTTTCCCCAAAGAACACGCGGAACATAAATGATCCTTGTCGAACTTAAGTTTTGGAAGACCACGAACAAGTTCGTTTTAAGCCAAATGGTTTATAGCACCAAAGTTAAGATGAGATAACCGGCGATGCCACAACCATGACTTGGTCTTAGATGCTTTGGAGAGAAGGCATACAGGAGAGGCGACCATCATATTTTGAATGGACAGTGTGTAGAGATTATCCCCTCGAGAACCTTTTAACAAATCATTTCCTGCAAGATTGCGAATAAAGCAAGTATGTTGTCGAAAAGCAACCTCAAGGTTTGAATCGTAAAATTGTCCCACTAAAAATAAATTGTGACCAAGTCCCTCCACATAATATACCCTTGAAATCGTAACATTCCCAATTTGGTATTCACCATAACCCATGATCTTCGCAATATGGTCGTTGTCGAATTTAACCGTTCCTAGAAACTTGCTGACGAAATTTCTGAGCATCGAGCGATCTCCGGTCATATGGTTTGAGCATCCAGAGTCCAAGTACCAGAGGATGATTTGGACCACCTGAAAATATCATCAAACAAAGACGATGTATCAGAATCTAGTAGTTCCTCTGTGTTAGCAGGTACGGATATATTTATCTTAGATTTACTAACCAAAGAATTCTTAGGCTTCCAAATTTTCTTCCTAGATGCCGGCTTAGATTCTAGTTGTCTAAGATTCTGATGTACTTCTTCACTGGTAGGCACAATAGTGGGGGCAGACCTAGTTAAAGGGTGCTTTTTCCATTTTTTAGTGCTAGTGTTCCTATTTAAAGGACGCTGAGACCTAACTTCCGTGGATGTGATCCTAGTTAAAGGTCATGTAGTTCCATTAGCAGTGAAGGTCCTACTAGTGGGTTTCCATTGCCAATCAACTTGGGTGAATTTCTTCCCCGTTGGAATCCATTCAAGATTGTTCCTAATTGCATACATTTCATTCACTTGATCAACAAGCCATAAATCATGACGCTGAGAAAACATGCATTCATTACAATTCCAACATCGTAAATTAGAATTCACATTTTTCTTAGGTTGCTGCACAAACGCAGGGCCTTTAGTCTTAGTTACATGATTCTTTTTATTTAAATGTGAAATAACATTCCTAGGGTGAACTTCTACTTTCTTCTTCGCAGTCCTACTAGTGGAAGGCTTGTCCCTATTCTTCTTGTCTTGAGATCCTTTAGCCTTAGTAGATAGAATTACTCCTGTAGAAGCCAAGGGAACATTAGTGACAGATTTTGATTTAGCCTTGATGGGTGTGTTTAATATAGGCTTAGATCCTGGATTCTTATTGAATAGAGTCATGGCAATGGAAGGGGTTTGTTGTTTAAGTGGTGCAGAACCCGGTTGTCCTATGTAATTCAAATGCTCTAAGCATTGTTGTACCTTCTCAATGTAAGCATGAGCAGAGTAATAATGACTATTCATAGGATCTAGTTCATAGAGATCATCTACCACATCCCTCGCAAGATCCGGGTTCTTAGTGATCACCACCTTGTTGGTTTTTGGAGCACTAGAGGTCAGGGCAGAGATTGTAGCTGGATTATCAACAACTGCTTGTCCTTTGAGTTGAAGTGTCTCCTTTAGTTCAGCCAAAACTATGTTTTTGTCTATGAGTTGGATATTTAAGTCAGAGATTTCCTCACACTTATGGTTCAGTTGTTCAACAAGTGACTTTTTCTCTGCCGCATTAATAGCGAAGCGTTCTTCTAACGAACCATAAATTTGTGAAAACCCTACTTTACTTTATCAAACTCCCCTAGCATAGAAGTAATTCTATCTTCTAGGGCATGATTTGTAATCTCTGCAGCCTCTAGTTCCAATTTCTCTGTCAATGATTCTCTCTTAAGTCTCATAATTTCTTCCTCTAATGCCTTAACCACCTGAATCATCTTGTCACTAGTCTCAACGGAGTTTTCACAATCATTTGTTTTTGAAAGAGTTTCATTTTTAGATTGATTTTCAATTTCAAGAGATATACAATGTTGTTGAAGCTCATCAAAATGTTTTAAAAGTGAGTTATAAGAATCTTGAATCTTTAAAAATTCAGCGTTAGATTCGTGACAAGAATGATTATCTACATTATTCACAGGTTCAACAATATTCACAGATATATCATGCACATCATCATATTTATTCATAGCAGATGTCATCTCAAAAGCAAATTCAATAGTAACAACTTGCATCACTTCAATAGACACTATATGTTCCAAGAATTGGTCATATTTGGACAAAATATTTTCTTTCTCAATTAGATGTTGTTCATAAGCATCATCCATTTCATAGAAAACTTTTCGAACTTCACCCATTTCAAAGTTAATATTGTCCCCAATATCTAGAAATCCTTCTTTAACATTGTTTACAAACAGAACGATCTCTTTCTCAAACACCGTTTTCATGTGTTCAAAAGCCCATTCTCCAGCGGTTTGAGCCGTTGAAGTCGTACATTCCGTGATGACCTTGTCAAAGTCGGTAAGATATCGCTTAATCTCTTTCAAGCTTAGCAATACCGTACTTACCGGTGGAAGATCCTTAGGAATTTCCTTAGGTTCATCCGAATTGACAAGTGTAGGAAGTATACTAAGGCTTTTTCTAGTAGGCATGTAAGTTGGTGTATGGATAGATTCCCTTTGCATATTAAATTGAATTCTAAGATCTGTTTTTGCATTCTCTTTATTAAGTTGTTTATAATCATACTCAGGATATGTATAAATTACTTTTGACCGATTCTCTTCATGTAGTGACATATTCTCAAATTCATTTGAAAACACAATCGGATCTAAGACCAATCCTAACTTTGTTGCATCATAAAGTCGTAGGTTGTGGTTAAATGCTTGCTTTGCATACCTCGGGTTAGGTGGTAGGTCTATTAGACGCGATAGAGTGAATTCCTTAAAAGAAGAATGAAGCAAGTGTACTAAATGTGAAGCAGAGTATTGTTTTAAAAGCAAAACTTCAGTCTTTTTAACTTTCTCAGACGCCTTAATTTCCGTTTCAACCATTTTAGACTCGAGAATTTCGAAATCTTTTTGTAGTTTTTGAAAATTATTAATGACTGACTCTTTTTCTTTAAGTTCTTTCAAAAAATTTGCTCTTAAACTCTCAATTTCTAGCAAATTATCCATTTGGACTTTCCTATACCTATCAAATTCAGGATTGGTTAAGGTAGTGGTTACTGAAGTTAATTCCAAGGTTTTAACCTTTTCCTTATACATAGCAAGCTCGGTAGATAATGTCTGATTAACACCGAGGGTTCAAGGACCGCATTATTCATTTGGCCAAGCATAGATGCCGACACCATAACCAAATCTTGTTGAGCAAACAAATTTGTATACGTAATAGCTCCCGGTTATGTTTCACTCAAAGTCTGGGGACTTGCATTGATATTGCTATCATTGTTTGTCTCCTCGTTTGAGTTACTAACCACCGGAGGCTGTTCCGGATACTCAGACACTTGCTCAACTTGATAAGGTACAATACTAGTATCACTGGCAGTATTTGGTACCTCAGAAATTGTGTCAGCTCAATAAAGTGAAAGATTCGCCATGAGAGCTGCCTTGGCGGTATTGAGATCATCACAGTCGAAATCGTATGCATCAAGATCATCACATTGATATGCGGCATTGTTCGTGATGGTTGTTGTGAGTCCGTCAGTGTCCGCAACTCCTGGATGTGCGAGAAATGCTAACTCTTCTTCATCGAGCTCTCGTCCTTGGGCTTGAGCATTAACCAAGTAGATCTTCTCCTGAAACCATGTGCTATCCCTTTTCCTCTTTGGCTACTTACACTCTCGAGCCATGTGCCCTTCCCCTTTGCAGTTACAACATATGATCATCTTCATTTTGCCTGTGTTATTACCCCTTGTAGCAGCAGTGTTAGATGGACGTGCACAAGTATTAGATGAACTTGGTCTCCCCTGAAGTGGTTGCACAGTAACTCTGCCATCTTGGATTGTAGCTTGTTGACGAGAGTTAGAAGAATTCTTCAACTGATTGTTTGTTGGAGATGGTCCTCTGTAACCTCTTTTGTTCAACGCTTGAGTGATGTAAGCAGACATTTGAGCAAGTATATCAGTAGGATTATCCCCTTGTCTAAACTCAGGAACTGGAATCTCATCATCACAATAGAATATTGGTGTTGGTTGAGCTACAAACTGATTTGAAGGAGCACTAACATGTTGTGAGTAATGGGGTTGAGGAGCCTCATGTTGTTGGTAAGTGATGGCAGGGTTTGTAGGAGGTTGATAAGGTGAGTATGGTTGTGAAGCATAAGGTAAATGATGTGAGTCTCCTTGTGATGATAATGCTGGTTGCTTGTAGTGTTGCTGATAAGATGTAGGTGGTTGTGGCAAGATCAAATACTGTGGAAAGCTTGGAGTTTGATACAATGGTTGATAGGAAGATTGGTGTCCCAAAGCATACGGAGAGTTGTGATATGACAAAGTTGGATGATATGCCATTAATGCCAATGGTTCTTGATAAGATCCCTAAGAGATGCGTTTTTGGATCACGTGCTTCTCGTGTTGCTGCAAGAAAGCATAGAGTTGATCTAAATTTGACTTGTGCAAATCCCGAATCATTTTAACGTCGGTGACATATTGGCTCCACTCTTGGGGTAACGTATTCAAGAACTTGGTGTTGAGTTGAAACTGAGCAATCCTTAGATTATACACATTCAAATAATTCATCAAAATAGTGAAACGCCAGTAGTAGTCATGAAGTGTTTCCCCTGGAATGTTTGTGAACCTATCAAACAAGTCATACAGTTGACACTCTAGTTCCTGCTTAGTTAGTGAAGTCCCTTGTAACAAAACAGTTAAGCGATCCCAAAGATCCTTTGCCACTATGTGTTCACTTACCATTCGATAGATATCGGGTGAAAGAGCTTGAAGTATTGTCTGAACGGCCCTTTCATCCGCATCGACAATGATTTTGTTAGCATCCGTTAATTCATGAAACATCCTTGGTCGCGTCACATTGTCGACAGTAACTTCTCCCCAATCGAGTGGACCTTTCTCAATGGATTGAACCATAAGTCTCCCATTAGGTTTGCCCATAATGTAAGTTCTCATGCGACCTTGCCATGCTTCAAATAAGTCTTTGATGAGCAATGGTGGGCGGGTATCGGTACCCGAGATAATTGAAATATCGGTAAGCGATGTCATTGTAGGCATAAACGAATCAGGATTCATTTTTTGAACACTTGATGGAAAAAGGATTATCTTTTGATCGAGCAATGAAATAAGGTTGTGAAATGTGTTGTTGTTGATGTAACAATATTAAAATCCACTAAGAATCCTAGAAAAATATTCTAAATTAAACCAATCACTAATCTTCGGAATAATCCCCTATCTTCGGAATAACCCTATCTTCGGAATAACCCTATCTTCGGAATAACCCTATCATCGGAATAACCCTATCTTTAGAATAAAATCTTTCTTTGGAATAAACTTGGATCTTCGGAAAATCTAGATATTCGGATAAATTATGGTTTTTCGGAATACTGAGAAATTAGGATAAATGATGGATTTTCGGGATACTGAGAAATTCGGATAAATGATGGATTTTCGGAATACTAGGATATTCGGAATAACTGTGGTTCTTCGGATAAGGATAGATTCTTGGAATAATGGGTTTTTAAGAGAAACACTAAATCTTCGGAATATTAAGAATCTTCGGATAACTTAAATATTTCGGAATAATTTCTGGATATTCGAAAATATGGGTTTTTCGGATAAAAACTTTTGGAGACTTTTCTTCGGAATAATTAACCCTTTTCCGAAGAAGTAATTTCGGAATTATAAACCATTTTCTGAAGAAGTAATTTTGGAATATCCGAAATTTATGGTACGATTCTTAAGATACAGTAACCAAAAATACCCAAAAACACGAAATTGTTTTGTGATTTTAACCAAAATAATCAAACCGAATACTTTGTGTACAACTTTAAACCATAAAATCACAAAAAATTTCAAGATTTGAGATGGATTATCCTAAACACCCACTAACCCAATCAAAAACTAAACAACACGAATCAACATACCTTAAATCATCCCATGGCTCTTGATACCAATTGTAGAATAATGATAATCTTAGAACTAATCAAGAGGGTTGTTGTTTTCTAGAGAGAGAAACTAGAGAGAGAAAGAAAGAAAAACTTGTATTATGATCAAATGAAAGTAAACAACCAACACCCCTTTCCATGGTGGAAAAGGGGTTTATATACCAAGTCCCTTAGTGGACTTGGGCCTCCGGCCCATGAAAATGCTCATGGGTCGTGTTGGAAATACGTTTTACGTATTTATGAAGGATCGGTCGCTCCAACGATAATTATGTAATGGGCTCGTGATCCACTTAGTAATGTATAGTCCATATAGCCCACATGTAGGGTGGGCTATATATATCCCCTCCTAGCATGTTAGGAGGGGTTGTTCATTTTACACATTTTGATAATCTATCTTTACTTTCTCTCTCTACTTTTCTCCCTTCTCTCCTTTCTCTCTCTACTTCATCATCTCCTTCATCTCATCTTTCTTATATTTATCATTTAATCAATCCATCAAATCCATCAAATCCATCATGTAGAATAGGCCAAAGATCACGTAGACCTTCAATTGGTATCAAGAGCATGGTTAGTTTGGTTTATTCTTGTTTTTTCTTTTATTGATTTTGGTGGGTTTTGATTTAATCAAGCTTTTATCTTAAAAAGTTTGTTTTTTTATGCTTTAAATCATGTTAAATCTTTAGATTTACTTACTTTTTAGATAAAAATCACAAATTTTTATACAAAAATCAAAAATTTCATTATCAAATCTTAAAAAGTTTGTGTTTTTATAAAAAGTTTGTGTTTTTCTCTTTTTAATTTTGTATTTTTTTTGATTAAATCCTTTCTATTTTGATTGCTTTTTTGTTTGAATTCCTTAAATTGAACTTTTATTTTTATCCTTTTTTATTTTTTATAATCAGTTTCTTCTTTAATTTTTTATTATTAGTTTTTCTTTTATCAGTTTTTTTTATAATCAGTTTTTTTATATAATTTTTTTTTAATTTTTTGTAATCTGTCCATCGAATCTGTTTCTCTTTTTCTTGGTTATCCAATTGTCAAGTATCAGTTTTCTGTTTTTTTATAAGTTTCTCAGTCTTTCTTAGTTTTCTATATTCATCATCTTTTTGTCCAAGAATCTCAGTCAGTCTCATCAAGTTCCGGGTGAACAAAAGTTACGGGTGCACAAAAGTTCCGGGTGAACGAAACTTCCGGGTGAACGAAACTTCCGTGTGAACGAAACTTCCGGGTGAACGAAACTTCCGGGTGAACGAAACTTCCGGGTGAACGAAAGTTCCGGGCGAACGAAAGTTCCGGACGAACGAAAGCTCCGAACGAACGAAAGTTCCGAACGAACGAAAGTTCCGAACGAACGAAAGTTCCGAACGAACGAAAGTTCCGAACGAACGGAAGTTCCGAACGAACGGAAGTTCCGAACGAAGCATCAAAATTCAAACATAACGGGACTGCGACTCAAATCACAACTCAACAACAAAGTCTCAACTTGACTCTCGAAAAACAATCGACACGACTCTCGACTGACAAAAAACCATTCTCACCCCGACTCGACCCTCACACCCACCCTCTCAACCGCAACAGACTCTCACCCTAACCGCACCACACCCTCTCGGACACCACTCAACCCCCTCACACCCTCCCCTCACCAGCACACTCACACCCTCCCTCGTCACAAGACTCTCAAATCCCTCGACTCCCTCGATTCCCTCTCTCGACACCTACACTCAACACATCAACCCACACCCTCGTTTAAACACCCTATATCCCAACTGATCCTCACCAACACTCTCATTACACTCCAACTACAAACAACTCAACCCTCGACAACAAAATCACTCCCTCACCCAAACTCCCCACCCTCGACAAAACTCTCGACTCACATATCCTCACAACACTCAGACTCGACCTCACACACAGACTCACACAATCCTCACGATCTCAGTCTCAAAAACAACATCCTCGATCAACAAAACATAAAACCGATCTCAGATTCAACTCATCTAGTAAATCTTTAAAGATTTTACGAGCTTTGAACAAAATCATCATTGATTTGTCATTAATCTACGAATTTAAAGAAGATTTATAACAACTTTGTTACAATCTTTCTTTAATTCGCTCAATCAATCAAAGAAAAACATCAATTGACAGAATGACTCGAATAGATGATAGAAGACAGACTCAACAACATGATTAGACGATAAAAAGGACCTACCCGAGACCTTTATAAAAAGATCTTGAAGTTTTTCCTTGATCATTCCAGAGCAAATCAAAGAGACGGAAGAGTTTCTGGTTATCTGTGTTGAGGAGAGAGTGAGATTAGATTTAGTTGGGAGAGTTTCTTGTTATCTGTGAATTTTTTGTGAAGGAGAGAGAGACGGAAGTGGTTGAATTTTTCAAAGGGTATTTTATACTAGTTTGGACGGAGAAAACAAGAGGTGCGAGGTTTAAATATTGGAAGGAGAAACCGAGGATTGTGTTGTTGAGTGTGTAACACGTGGACGGAGGGAGTTAAGGGGACGGAGTAAACAAAGTTTATACGTGGGCTTCAACTGGCCACGTCTCTCTCCTTAATTTAATTTGTTTCAAACGCATAACATTTCCAAAACATTTATTTAATTTAATAGATTGGGTTGGGTTTTTCAAACGCATGATTTTTTTTTTCTCAGTATTTTTTATTTAATTTGTTTCGTCACAATTTTTTTTTTTTATTTTCTCAAAACATTTATTTGGCAAAACATTTCCAAAATATTGTGCATACATTTATTTTATTTAGCAAAACATTTACAAAATATTGTTAGGCCGTATTTATATCACACTGTGAAAAATATTGTGACGTTTTCAATATTTACAAAATTTGTTTTTATTGATATTGGAAATATTCGAATTAATGACATCGGGTCGAGTATAATGTGTCGGAAAATATCAAAGAATCGGCTTTAAGAGACATTATTTCGTCATGGTTTTCACGATTTGAGTTATCTGGGCTTCAGACTAACTTTGACGATTTCAAGCACCGTTTTATTTTTCCAATCAAAGATCCAAGACTTTTTCATCATATTTCAATGGAGTCTTTGAATTCGAATCTTCAAAAGGGAGAATCGCATTTAATGCAAAACAAAGTTAGGAAAAGTGGCATCACTTCATTTCAAATGCTTCAGTCCCATCTTGTCACTCTTTCGAGGATTCAAGGAGGGAGCGAATTTGTGACCATCTTTGGACAAG
The DNA here is from genome assembly GCA_025667525.1 of Glebionis coronaria. Lineage (NCBI taxonomy): Eukaryota > Viridiplantae > Streptophyta > Magnoliopsida > Asterales > Asteraceae > Glebionis > Glebionis coronaria. The sequence goes on along the minus strand of CM046882.1, from coordinate 486,708,777 downwards.
ATCGTCATATATTTATCGACTCAATTTTCACCACTTTGACCCAACTCGCCGAGCAACTCAACCATGACAACTTTAATCACTCTGCATCGGCACTTGCATATAAGACTCTTGTGACACAACTCATGCCTTTCCTCTAATACAATATCATCAAGTCTGAAAGTTCAGTGATTTGCCAATCTTTTCTTCGAGATACACATACCGAGCTTCGAGTTTTTCGTGATACAATATTGAAACTCATGACATCGGTCTCGTCTTCGATTTATCAAAGATCACAACTTCATCAAGTGTTGATAATGGAGTGCAAGAATCAATGACACAGATGCAAGAGGAGAATGGTCATACGGTTGACAACTTGGAGCCTAACGATGGCAAGAGCACGGAATCAGGAGGACAACATAATACCAGTGGCACGTCAGGGAATGTTCACGAGATTTCTCTTGATGACACTTTACCCATTTATGACGCAGAGCCTGCAAACATGGTACAATGTAATGTTATTTATGATGTATATGCTGAAGACATGCCGCATATTGAGCATTCTGAACTTTATTATGACAAACATGGGATGGAAAAGAGTGATAGCAATACCACTTCTGATTCATCCGATGTACGTCATAATAGGGGAGAGATTGTTCAGAATGCTATAGTACATCATGATAATTGTCTTATAACTGCTTCATTGACTGCTTCTGATTCCAAGATTAGAGAGCTCGAAACGATTGTAGCTCAACAATCAAAAGATCTTGAGGATGCCAAACTTGAATTTTCTAAGAAAACGGACAAATTTGAAACATACTTTGAAAAACTTGAAAAGTCAAACGTTGTTCTTGAAAGAAAATTGGATCAAAAAGTTTTGGATTCGAAAGCTGAAAAGGATAATCTTTTGAAACAAATTCAGTTACAAGAGTCTAAATTGGCATCCCAAGATAGAGTGCTTAAAGAGAATGAGACATTAACGGCTCAAGTACAGGAAAAGGTCTTTGCTATAGCCGCGTTAAAAAACGAGTTAAGGAAAAATAGAGGACCTAGTGTGGACACTAAGCTTGAAAAACCATCAATCTTGGGGAAACCGCCTACAAATCAGTTCGTCAGACAACCGATTGTCAGACAACCTACTGCATTTAGATCCGAGTGACCACAATCCTCGAGACCGCGGTTTGCCTCCCAAGTTGATTTGGGTCATATTTCTAGAACAGTCACTCCACCAACTAGGCCTAATGTGACTAAATCAGTTTTGGCAAGACCTCATCACATGATTGCCTCTAGTTTCTCTAAGAATAGCTCAATGAACACGTCTAGAACTAGTTCAACTGATGTGCTCCAGGATTTTGGTCAAAGGGAAGCTAAGCAAAAGACACAAGTAAGAGATATGAATTTCAAACCTAGTCAGATGCCTTCTAGTTTACCCAACACTGCTAACCGTAGCATGTCACATCCTAGGAGCATCAATCAATCATCTAGGAATTCTAGATCTTACTCGGACATTAAATATGCTACCTGTAAAACATGTAGAAAATGTGTCTTTACGGCAAATCATGATTCCTGTATCAAGAAACTACTTAATGAGGTGAACTCCCGTGCTAGACTTAAATCCCAGTGGGTCGCTAAAATCAAACCCTTTGGTAAAATGTGGCGCCCCACTGGTAGAACTTTCACTCTTGTAGGGGACGAGTGCCCTTTAACTAGGATTGTCTCTGATTCTACGAAGACTACTAGGGAGGAAATTGCAAAGGATGATACATCACTTAAGCCTGAACTTAAGGTTTTCTATAAAAGGAAACGTTTGCCAACTAAGACAAGTGAATCATCCTCTCAGGCCACCTCTGACACAAGAAAAGAAAACCGTGAACCCCCACGTGCTTCTAAAATAGATATCTATAACCCATGCAAAAGTATACAAACTCCTAATGAGAATGCAGGTACCAAAGTTGATGTTCCAAAAGAACGAAGCGGTCCAATCGTTGTATACCGTTCAACTAAGGACACTCTTAGAGTTTGGTTGCTGAAGAAGCAGATGTCGGAGAAACAAGTGTCTCAGGGGATTCATGGCTAAGCTCACAAGGACTTATAGTCACATCACAGACTATAACTCGATCTTCAAAGAAAGGAAAGTTTATCGCCGATGGTAAACTTATCCTAACAACGAGAAATTAATTTTTCTCGGGCATGAGCTTATATAAAAAACATTCCAAGTTTTTAAGCTCATGCACAATGGCTCCTCGTTAAATGACAGACGACGACCCGGACTTCAGAGACAGGGAAGTTTATCTACACAACGATAACTTACCCTATTAACAAGAAATTAAGTTTTCTTGGTCACGAGCTTATCCTAAAACCATTCAAAGGTTTTAAGCTCGTGTATAAGGCTCATCATTAAATAACAGATGCTGACCCGTTCTTCAAATAAAGGAAGGTTTATCGCCGATGATAAACTTATCCTTACAACGAGAAATTAAATTTTCTCGGACACGAGCTTACATTAAAACCATTCAAAGGTTTTAAGCTCGTGTACATGACTTACAGTTAAATGTCAGACTGTAACTCGAACTTAAAATAAAGGAAAGATTATCTTTTATGATAACTTATCCTCTTAACGAGAAATTCACCTTTCTCGGTCATGAGCTTGTATTAAAACATTCGAAGTTTTAAGCTCAGAAAGGAAAGTGTATCTTTTAAATAAGAGAACTTTTCCTCATAACGAGAAATTAACCTTTCTCGGTCATGAGCTTTCCGTTAAAACAGTCAAAGTTTTCAAGCTCATGAAAAACGACTTCTAAGTAAATGTCAGCTTAGGACTCGTTCTTCAGATAAAAGGAAAGTTTATCGCCGATGATAAACTTATCCTTAACAACGAGAAGTTTACAACTTCTCGGACTTGAGCTTTCCTAAGATATTCCAAATCTTAAGCTCAAGTAACTGGTTTTCAAAACTTTGAACACAATTTTTCAAGAATTTCTCAAAAGGTTTTTCTAAATCTTTCAAAATTGTGTGTTCAAAAATGTTTTGATAAAAAGAGCATGTCTTCTGGAATCGATAATATTTACGAACCTAGAAATGTCATTCAATAATGACACGGGGTTGTAAATAAAGTTCGAGCAGAAGTTCAAACTTTTAAAACATGCTCATTATGGTTTGCTATTATTTCCGATAGTAACCCGCTTTTCACTTTGAAGTCAAGCATTTCACCGGAAAGCTTTGACTTCAGAATCCGAAGTTATCATCTCCACCAACCGTAGCAACTTACAATTGATATCTACATACTCGACGATGCGACTACTCAAACGGTGACTACAGCTCTTTCAATAGAACACGAGTCAACAATTGAGGGGGAGCAATTGTCCAGCATTCAGAATCCTTGATGCCGAGTGTGCCAAGTTCACATATTGGTGTTAAGAAAACAATATCAATCATTCATATGGAGTCAAGAGATAACTTCAGAAGTTACGAGGAAGACCAACATTCGTGAACAAGAACCATGTGCTTCTTTCATATGATGTTCTCCATCATTCAGGTTCAACCTCGTAAATTGCTAATATTGTGAATTCATTATCATATATGATCTTTGCACGTGTTAAATACCTTACACTTGTGTTTAAAAGGTATTTAATTTACGTTTCAAGTACACCCTCATTAATTTGAGGGGGAGCTTGTGTAATTCATGAAGATAATTGGATTTGCATTTTTCTTCCCAAATTTTCTTAAAATGCTATTAAATCAATTGATATTAAAAACATCGATTGGGTTAATATTTTTAATATGAGGGAGAAAATGTGATTTAATATGGGATATGATCAATCATAAATGGTTTGACTTAACGTGATAGCTCATCCCGACATGTGCAAAATGTTTTCGGATATCGTGGCATATGTTAAGGGGGAGCAAAATGGATTTGCACTTCAAAATGGATTTCATGGTGACATACACTTACCCAAAACATCTCTATTCACGACGGTGAAGATTGTGGTGACATAAGGATGGCAGGATAGGTTAAAGTCCAATGATTTCTCTAGAACCGGAGGAATCTTCCCAAGGACATTTCATAGCTAGAAATAGTAGTCCTTAGGAAAGATGGAGAAAGATTGTGAACGTAGCTGAATGCCGACCAAGTACTTAAGTTAGCACTGGAACAATCACAACAAGGTGCTAGTGATGACGTATTGGTAAGCATTGAAGGGGTTGAAGAATGAAAAAGAATTGTAAAGATAAAGGGTGTAAAGAAAGAAGCCCTCCTTACAACTTAGGCAGAAACCGGGTCAATACATATGCTATTAAGATCATTTTTAATGATTCTTGATATTGAAGATAGACATCATGGACCCAGTAATGCAATGCACAACCCATTCCAGCTAACTCAGATATGTCTCAAAAGATATTTGTTTTAATTACACGGAGACAACGCATTATCTATTGATTTATTCACTCCGAATAAATTGGTATTGAAAAGGTGGCACTCCTCTCCAGCCTCCGATCACTAAAATCCAAAATGCACGATCGAGTCTAGAGCCATTTGAGATCATCAAATATCTCATTAGGACACACTTTCATATTTCCTTGCTTCTTCACACACTGTGAAAAGTAAGAAAGATCTTAAGAGTCCTACGCAAAATCTTCATGATATTGCCTGAACATCCGAGTAATACGAAAGTATTTACAATGAAGATGGAAATCCTTCTTGAGCGAATATCAAAAAGCTCATGGTAGGTGACTTGTGCGATTCTTTATGAATCAAACTTGTGATAACTGGAAAGCAACAGTGGTTTAATTCTTAAATAACTTTAAACACGTTCCAGGCCTCTACGCATTATCATATGATCTTGCCAGAACACTCAGAGTGACTCTTTATTGATCACAGTGACGAGTGGAAATCCTTCTAGTGTTAACATCAAACAGCACTTGGTAGGTAACTTGCAAGATTCTATATGAATCAAGCTAGTGACAACTGGAAAGCAACGATGGTGAAAATCTTAATTGAAATTCACTTGTTCCAGGTTTCATGAATTGACGGCTTCAAATCACAAGGATAATTTATCCAAGTGATTCACTCTTTATGTTCGCAGTCAGCTTTGGACGGTCGAATAAAGAGAACGGGTTTACCCACGAAATCCCGTCAGGAAGTTACTTAAATGAAACTATCCGTCACGGGTACGATATCTAATATCGTCCAATGGTCTTCACCGACCGGAGGTAAAATGCTACCGAATTAGAATGAAATGTTCAAGGCCATTTCATCCGTGTATATTGTTTGTTGCTAACTGTCTTATGCAGCGTAACAAGAAGGTGGCATTGCGGTGTACAATCCAGAAGAAGTCGTCACCACATGCTTATACTACATACAATTAGTACTTCAACAAATTCAAGAAAGCCTGAAGGTCAAGTCTTCCGCTGTATCAAACTTTGAAGCTTTCAAGAATTTAAAAGTATAAGTATGTGGAACATGAAGTCACGAAGAGGCAAATATCACAAGTGTAGAATGCACAAGGTCAAGGCAAGGAAACATGCTCAAGACTAAAGTCAAAGATCACATCAAGCATATTCACAAGAACAAGATCGAAGACTCAAGCATAGATGCTAGGTTTAAGATTTTGTAAAAAGATGTGACCTCCCTTAGGGGGAGATTGTTGGAAATACGTTTTTCCCAATAAAGTCTCGGTCACATCTTAGTTAGCATAGATCACGAGACATAGACTATTTAGAACTTTGTCTCTTGGAGCGACCTCCCATAGGGGGAGATTGTTGGAAATACGTTTTACGTATTTATGAAGGATCGGTCACTCCAACGATAATTATGTAATGGGCTCGTGATCCACTTAGTAATGTATAGTCCATATAGCCCACATGTAGGGTGGGCTATATATATCCCCTCCTAGCATGTTAGGAGGGGTTGTTCATTTTACACATTTTGATAATCTATCTTTACTTTCTCTCTCTACTTTTCTCCCTTCTCTCCTTTCTCTCTCTACTTCATCATCTCCTTCATCTCATCTTTCTTATATTTATCATTTAATCAATCCATCAAATCCATCATGTAGAATAGGCCAAAGATCACGTAGACCTTCAATTAAACTTATACTACGAGCCTATAACTATATTGTTGGAGTGACCGGGACTTTCTTAATACGAAAAACGTATTTCCAACACATGTGATTCAACCAACTGGGTTAGCTCAGTTGGCCACCAAGGGTGTCCTTGAGAAGGTTGTTATCACATACGAGTGGTCTCAAGTTCGAGTCTCTCCGTGGGGGTTTTCCTTCAAGGTGGGAATCTGTAAAACCCGCATTAAAATACCATGAACAGTACACATGAACAGTGAACATCCAAAAATACGGTAAAATTAAAACTTTCCATTTATAATATAATTCACGTGTCACGATATTTAATAACATGTAATTACATATATATTATAAATGTGTTAAGTACACGACATATAAAAATCATGATAATTAAACATGAACGTACACGTAAATAATTGAACTCGAGAAAACTACGGGTTTCCCCGTGGGCTCCCTATGTGCCGTGGCTAGACTAGAGGAAAGGGAAAAGATGGGATTTGGCCCATGACCCAAGTTAAAATCCATAATAAACAAAACACAGGGAAAACTTGATCATAATTTAGTTTTACAGAAAAAGTTCTCCCTTGCCTCCTTTTTGCTCTATTGTCGCCGGCAACCTAAAACCACAAGGATAAACTGGACGATTTTTGCTACTTAATTATTGTGTGTATGTGATCGTGATCTTAATCCTTTTCTTCCACGTGTTCGGTAATCAAACACCTTTTATTTTCTTTTAAATTCTTATTGAATTCATGTTTTTATTTAATTAATCTTAAAAACAAGCAAACAAAACATGTAGATTAATTAAAACATGAATTAAAGGGGGTGTTTGTGGTTGTTTTTTCGGCCGAGCACCAAACCGAGAGCAAGGGAGCTCTCGGTGGTGTTTGTTTCACCCAGCCGAGACCTCATGGTCTCGGTGTTGGGGTTCGTGTGGTTCGAACGCAGCAAGGGGACCCCGACTCGGTGTCGGGGAGGGATTTTGGTTTAGACCGAGTGCCAACCGAGACCTACAGGGTCTCGGTGGGGCTTCTTGGGCTAGCAGTGGGAACCGAACACAACATCAGGGGGAACCGGTTGAACCAGTGTGAACCGGTGGCCAACCGGTGTGAAGCATGAGCCACCAATGGCAACCGGCTAGCCGGTCTAGCCACTGGTGGGGCTCTTTTGGCTCGGCTTAGGTGTGAACCCGGGCTTCGTGCTCGGGTTAAATTTTTAAAACACGGGTTCGGGTTCGGGAAAATATTAAAATCAGAAAATATGTTAATTACATTAATTACTAGACTTTTTAATTTAATTAAACTCATGACTTAGGTTAAATATTAAAATTAATATTCATGTATAACCTAAGGTATTTTACTTAGCTTAATTAAATTAAAACATGTATTTTTAATTAAATTTTTATGTTTTTATTTCCATGTTAGTGTTGATTTTATTGGTGTTGATTTCTAATACAATGATTTTTTTCCAGATCTGAAGTTATATTTGTCAAAAAAAAATATCTGAAGTTATAAGAATGAAGATGGTGATTTTGTTGGTACAGGATATAAATTATTTAGGCAAATAAAATTAAAATTGGGTCAGTTGGGTATTTAGTATATATGATTTACACAAATGGAAATAAAGTTTAAAAAAATTACCCACATGAAAATTAATTATCTAGTTGGCAACATCAGCCGGTGATATTACCTATATTAGTAAACATTAGCCGGTTTTGATACCCATATTAGTAATAAAAATAGTACATTACCTAGATGTGTAAACGATGGATAATATGTTACAAATATATAGACTTAACCCTTTAAATTAAATTCTTATGATGTATAGTTTAATTAAATTAACCAAGTTATTTAATTAATAAGCTATAACCATGGCTTGTATTATACTAATTTAAACTTTACTTATTATTAATAATCCAGCTTATTTCTAATTATGGAAACTTACTATTTTGGAAACTTTATATTTTTGAAAACTTACTATTTATGGAAACCTCCTATTTTTTAGAAAGTTACTTAGTATTACAACCAAGTATTATAATACACTAATACATGAATAATACACAACAGAACATCAGAATAACTACAGTTAACACAGTAAACAGTAAAACGTGTCAGAATACGTATAACAAGCTAATAACACACATAACCGATAAAACACATGTAATTCAGACAACTCATCACGTTCCCATTCTTATGTAGTATTATCCATCAAGGCAGATTAGTTTCTTCAGCGTTTTCGTTAGCTTCTACTGGACATAAGGTACGGATTTCCCGTCCTTCAGTAAGGACAGCCTCTTCCTTTATTAAGATTTCCCGTATGCAGCCAACTGTTTTCCCCGGTAGTTACAGATTAAATGCTTATGTTTTATCAGTTACCTTAGCCATATACATGCATGACCAGTTTCACCTAGTTATGGAGGTACCATAACCATAACACTAGAGGCACTAGTGTTATGACTTCACCACGGCGGAGTGATAGCTCGTGGCGTCCCTTTCAGTTATTTGGCCATTATTATATTGTTATTATCATGTGGGGCGTATGGGTGCATCCTAGGTTCAGTTTCAGTCAGGATTTCATGGTGAATGTGGTGTGTGCCTTGCATCCTTCACAAGGAGCTGATCCCTCCTACCCATTACCAATTAATTAGAGGCATCCCCTCTAATTTGCATGACGGGGTCACCCCTCCAAGTATTCATGCACGTTGTTGACCTCATGACCTATATTGGCTTTTGGTATATTAAACTAATACAGATTTTCATAAGTAACATAAGCTATGTTTTCAGAACTAAAACCAGCAAACATGACATACAGCTAGGTTTTTCCCAAGACTTATTCATTTCTGCTGCAATTCATGTTTTTTATGCCTTATATGCTTTCATTCCTTTATGTCTTTACGTTATGCTATATATCCGTGCACTAAGCGTTATGCTCAGCCGTTTTCCATTTCCATGTCCCCAAACGGCAGGTACCCAAGGTCGCAAGTAGGAACTCCAGAGTATGTGCATTCAGATTGGAAGCTATCCGGCCTCTTTTACCTTATGCATTTATTCCTACTTTCTCATACTTTATTTCTTTTGGACATTGCTTTGTCCTTTCATTTACAGTACTTAATATTGATTGTGTGTGAGTTACTAGACTACCGATGTTTGATTCCGGTATTTCTATTTGTGGTCATGAATATTTAGAGATTTACCTTGCATGCTTTGATGACACGCCATAATTTATGTAGCATTCCATCTTAACAAACGGGGTGTTACAATTATGGTATCAGAGCCCAAGGTTTTGACATGTAGCTCTATAAAACATGACCTGTGACTTATGGGTAGTCACCAACGTCTTCCTAAAACTGACAGTTGGTTTTCATGCATTCATTCATTTTCATTTTTATTTTCATGCATTCATATCATTGTCGTAGATTTATGACTAAGTAATGGTTGGTACAGGACTGGCCCTATTTAGTCGCCTTTGCTTTTATCGAAACTTTTAACTTTGGGACCGACCCATAGGCGTCCCCTTGCTACGTCTTTTGTTTTGGGTGAACTGACCATAGGCGTTTACCGTCGTACATATAAAAGTTTTTATAAACTGCATCATGCATTTTAAATTGTTTCATGCATTATAAACGGTTTCATTGATTTATACATTGTTCATGCATTTTCATGTTCATCTAATTTCAGATTTGTGATTTATGTTGCATTTTGTTTTAAACTGTCAAATGGTGAACATACGCAATGCTCAAAAGTTGGCTGCAGTGGTCAATGCAGCTCTACAAGCCAACCTTCCCCAACTTCGCAATGAAATCAGGGACGAAGTTCATGCTTAAATTCAAGCTCAGGGCGTTCAGTGGCCCTCATCCCGAAAACTACTACAACAACAACGACAATCCTCCACCACCACCACCACCACCTGTTACTCTCATGACTTGTTTGGAGCGATTCAACATGTTGATCCTAAACTCAGATCGATTAGATTTGTGTATACGAGATTAGATCAAGTAATACACGTAGAGAAACCTTTGTATATGCTTTGTGAATCTAAGTGTTATGCGGAATTTAACACTTAAACAAGAACACACAAGATATAAACAAACTTTCACTTTGATTATCAATATCGAACTTGCTTACAATGAAAGATGTTTATGAACGAAAACTTATGTAAAACTTATGTTAAACATTAACCTAAAGGCCTTCTTTTATAGATACAAGAAGCCTTGTACAATAAGCTACGTATCAACTATTCTAGGTAAAGATAAACATAGAAAATACATTGTCGTTTCTATCCTTACTAGAAGTATTCCAGAATATAATAAACGTGTAGATTATATCTTCCATCAGTGCTTGTCTTCAATTTGTCAACGCTTGACTTTAACTTGTCAACGCTTGAGCTGTCAGCGCTTGCTTTGCTCTTGTCAACGCTTGAATTGTTCTTGTCAGCGCTCAAGTGATCTGGCCTAAATTTATTCCCAACAATCCTCCCTTAAACTTGATATCCACTCTTATGATCAAGTTTCAGAATAAGCATTAAGAACTAGGAGGAGTCTGACAAATCTTCTCATATTGGTAATGAACAAATCTGATCAAATCCTTTGCCACGTCACTTGAATAATCTATCTCCAGCTGAGTGTCCCTCATCTTTTCCAAAACAGCCTTGGATATGAAATACTGAGCATCCACAAGTAGATACTCAGCAAACTTTGTAGAACTCAAATGGTATACACCAGCAGCTGAATATAACCTCCATTGAAGACCACTGAGGTCATCTTCAAGATCCTTCCATATTTCAGGATCTTCTTCTTTTGTCCCACACATTCTTTTGAATGTGGTCCAAAGTTTTATTCCATTAGCTGAAGTTGGTGCTTCAGCCTCATACTTGGTCTCCAGCAACCTCCAAAGGTCCACCAAGTCTTCTCTATCACAACTTGCAAATAAAGATATGAGAGTGGTAAAAGTGTTTACCTCCTTGCCAAATCTGCCAATCTTCCAGAGTCCACATTCATCCTCATCATAACTCACAATTGGATTCCTTGAATCTAATGGTAACACTTGCACCATATCTGAAGCTTCTAATGGAGAGAGCCTGAGGCTCTTTGTTATAACTGCTTCACTTGGATATAGTGAATCCATATCTTTTGGAAACTCAAATTTAAATCCCTTCTTCACTGGCCTGGGAATCATCATAGCTTTCTTGATTTCCATTTCTTCTGCAAGTTGCTCCTTTCTTTCATCTGAAAGAAGTCTGAGAGTGTTTGCTTCCTGCACTCTCACCCAAATGGGATAAGCCCTATGTTCCAACTCATCAAATGTCAAAGCCTTCAACTTCTGATGTGTCCATCCAACTCCATGACATCTGAGCAACATAAAGTAGAGCTCTCTTCTATCCCTTTTTAACTCTGAGAGAATATTGCTTGCCTTGTGCTTCAAAATCACCTTACAATCCTTCTGAACTCTAAGAAGAAGCTCCAAACCCCATATTTGATCTGAAATGGTCAAGTCTGGATTATCCATGCAGCTTTCTTCCCAAGAATTGTACATTTGAACCACCTCTGGCATGTCAAAGTCAACCTGCAATTTCAATTCTCTCAACTTTTCCCTAGCAAGCTCATCACCATACTCAAGCCTTTCAGGTTCTATAATCATCACACTTGAGTCTGAGCTAGCTCCATCACTTTCTTCTTCAGAAGTCACAACAAATGGTGACTTTTCCTTTTCACCTTGTTCCATCATTTGTTCAGCCAATCTTCTATCAAATTCAACTTGGGCTGCATCTTTTGGAACAATTTCTTCTACCAATTTACCCTTACCCTTATCAGATGGTGCAATGGTTGGTAAGGTAGATGGTAATACCTGAGTAGAAACTTCCTTGATGATAGATGATGACTGGGATACATCACCTTCATGTGCAGGTCTGTCAGCGCCCAAATTTATCCTGTCAGCGCCCAAAATACTTCTATCAGCGTCCAAATTTGCCTTGTCAACGCTCAAATATTTTCCCTCAGCGCCTTGTGTAACCTCTCTCAACATAGCTGTAAATGACAAATTTAGGTTGGTGGGAGAGATTAAGGACGTATCAAAACCTGTTTGTTCCTTCAAAGTTGTAAGGGCTTCAGCAACATCCATTGATTGACCATCTTGGCTGCCCTTATCACTCAGATTTCTTTGATCTTCCTCCCCTTTGGAAGACTCCTCCATACCCCTTCTAACGCGATCACTTTCCAAAACAACAATCCTCTCCCTCAACTGCTTGAGGTCAAGGCCTTGAGAGCTGACAATTTGTACTAAGTCTGCATTTTGCTTTTGCAAGCTAATGCAGACTGCCGTCAATTCCAAAAGAGTCATTGGTTCCAGGTTGCCCTCTTCTGAAATGGGGATTTGACCTCCCAAGTCAGGTTCATTGGGCAAGGATGAGGACTTAATTATGGTGGGACTGCCTTGGCCAGCATCTAAGCCAGAACCAATAGTCCCAGCCTCATCCAGGTCACCAGCCACACTTGTGGTGGTGGTTCTCTCTGCTTCATGGCTAGGACCACCAGAGGAGAACACTTCAGTAGTCCTTTGGCGTTTTATCAACCTATATTCAGGTGGTGTGGAAGATGGTGTGGAAGAATGGGTAGATGTGGGTTGGTTAAGGGGTGTTTGGGATTGTGAAGGTTGTGTGTCAGCGTGGGAAATAGGCACATCAACGCCAACATTTGATGTGTCAGCGTCAAAGGGGTCTTGGTCAATTTGCATTTGTTCAGGTGAGGGTAAAGGTTCAGGAATGGGTTCAAGTTGTGGTTGAGGGTCAATTTGAGATTGAGGGTCTGGTTGGGGTTGTGCTGCTGCAATAACAGCAAGCATGGCTGGGGTTAAATGTAAGTCTCTATGGGGTGGTGAATTCATCTTCGTAAAAATAGCTTTCTTTTGCTCAGGGATTTTATAAAAATCATTGTGATCCCTTGAGCAGTAACCTTGATCATCAAAAATCATTTGCAGAAAACGGGGATAAGCTAAAGTCATTTTTGTCCCCTTGTTTTTACACATCCCTTCAAAAATCATTTTAGAATAGTTATATTTTTGCCCTGTTGCAATGCACACAATAGCACTAGCAATGGATCTATTGATCTCATTGTGTGCAGTACATTTGGGACTCAAACATTGAAGGAGGATGTGGATGAGGTACTTCCAGGCTGGGGGAAATTCCTGCTTATGATACTTATTAAGAGTACCTTCAGATTGAATTGACCTTTACTATGAGAGAAGAAGGCCATGTTGCTGGAGCTAGATTTGCTTCCATGATCTGAAAGAGTTTCATCTTCCAACAGTCTTAGTTTGTTGTAGATGTCATCAAACGAGGAGCTCTTGTAAGTATTGTTGGCAAGAATAGATCTTGCCTCAATCTTCCATGCCTCACCAAGACTTTTAAGAAAGGTAGCATTGGTGTCAACATCACCTACTTGTGTCCCCATGAAGGACAACTTGCTTGTGATGTCAAGCAATCTGCTTCTCACACTACTCAGTTTCTCATTGGGTTGAGCTTTGAAGACAGCATAATCATGCAGAAGTTGCTTTTTCTTTTCTTCCTTAGTGTCTGCATTGCCACCATATGCAACTTCAAGTGCTTCCCAAAGATCCTTAGCAGATTCATAGCCTCTATATTTGTGCTGGTTTTCTTGTCCCAAAGAGACTTTTAGAATATTTAGGGCTTTCATGTCAACCCTTTTCTTTGCAATATCTTCAGCACCTACAGCTCTACCATCTCCTGGTTTTTCTTTCTTATCCTCATCAGGGCATCCTTCAACAGCTGATCTTTGAGTAATGGCATCAAGAATCTTTTGGGCCTTATTGAATGAGTTTCCATATTCAATAATCTCCCAGAGTGTGTAGTCATAGATCCCCAGATATTGTTCAAAGTTGAACTTCCATAAGTCAAAGTGGGTTGCATCAAGCATGGGAATCTTGATGTTAGGTAAGGCTGAGGAGGAGGAGGTTATTGCTTCAGACATGATGTTGTTAGGGTTTTGGTGTTTTTAGGGTTTCTGAGAAAATTAGGGTTTTGGTGTTCGTGTATGGTTCTGGTGTTCTTCAAAGATCAAAAGTTCCTCAACAAGCTCTGATACCACTTGTTGATCCCAAACTCAGATCGATTAGCTTTGTGTATACGAGATTAGATCAAGTAATACACGTAGAGAAACCTTTGTATATGCTTTGTGAATCTAAGTGTTATGCGGAATTTAACACTTAAACAAGAACACACAAGATATAAACAAACTTTCACTTTGATTATCAATATCGAACTTGCTTACAATGAAAGATGTTTATGAACGAAAACTTATGTAAAACTTATGTTAAACATTAACCTAAAGGCCTTCTTTTATAGATACAAGAAGCCTTGTACAATAAGCTACGTATCAACTATTCTAGGTAAAGATAAACATAGAAAATACATTGTCGTTTCTATCCTTACTAGAAGTATTCTAGAATATAATAAACGTGTAGATTATATCTTCCATCAGTGCTTGTCTTCAATGTGTCAACGCTTGACTTTAACTTGTCAACGCTTGAGCTGTCAGCGCTTGCTTTGCTCTTGTCAACGCTTGAATTTTTCTTGTCATCGCTCAAGTGATCTGGCCTAAATTTATTCCCAACACAACAAACAGTGGCCTCGTTCGTTTGATCAGACTGACAGCCCCAACGAGGCTGAGGCTTGTATTTCTCACATCGAGAAGATATTCGACGCGATGGGTTGTGACGGCGTTTTCAAGGCAAGACCGGCTTGCTATAAGTTTGAAGGTGATGTACTGCAGTGGTGGAAGTTTGTCAAGCAGGCCAATGGTGGTGATAATTGGGTTGCACTGCTGACATAGGACCAGTTTAAGGAGCTCTTCCTTAACCAGTACTTTCCACATGTTGAACAGGAGAAGCTTAACCGGGATCATCATAATATCCGATTGGTTGCTGGGGAGAATAGCAACGAATTCATGTAGAGGTTTCTATGTTTGGCTGGTTTCTTGGGAGCAGCAGCTGGTACTGCTGAGGAGAAAGTTGAGAAGTTTCGTTGGGCTCTTCGCACTTCGGTCGCCAACAGTTTGGTTTGTGCTACGTTCACTATAGTAGCACAGGTGGCCGATGTAGCCCGTAAGCTTGAGATGCTTCAGGGACGAGAAGAGTTTGGTGATGACAGAGCAGTGAAGAGGTATCTTCAATCACAAATTGTAAACCACTCATTTTTCCATCAGTATTTTCCATTTTCATATCATCCTCTGTTCAACTTTATATTCCAGGCAGAAGACTGACAACCATAAGCCTGCGGCCGCTCAACAACATGCATCTAAGGGAAACGGTCAGACCAACGACCGTTCTGGTTCTGAGAGGCGTGGCGGTAATGATAATTACCGTAACAACACTAATAACTCGAACAACAGCAGGTCCCTACATTAACCTTCTTTCATGTTAAACTATCTTATGTTATGGTATTCTGACACTCCAATGATCTTCAATTCAGGAACAACAATGGTAACGGCAGGGATCAGGACCGTAGAGGTTCACAGCCTAACCTTTCTACCTCATCTGGTAATTATCAAACCTTCTATACAATCATGTTTATGTTCCACAAATCATGTCTCATGCATGTAATCCTGAAACAGGCTCTCAGATAACTAGGACGCCTGCTGGAGGATTCACGCATCCTATCTGTCCTACTTGTTCGCGCAGACATTCTGGTATTTGTCGTCGAGGTACTGGTGGTTGTTTCAAGTGTGGCCAACAAGGTCATCAGCATAAGGACTGTCACCAAGGTGAGATAGAAAGCACCTCGGGACATGCCGACACCAAGCCACCTCCTACTTCTGGTCGAGTGTTTACTACTACTAGAGACTAGGCGAATAAGACTTCAGGTACCATCACTGGAAATCTCTTTATGAATGGTTTGGCAGCATGTGTTCTATTTGATACTGGAGCAACTCATTTAGTCATATCCAATACTTTTGTTGTACGTGTTAGGATTTCCCTTATGCCATTAGATAATGCCTTATGCATTTCCACGCCACTTAGGGACTCTGGACGAATCACTCAGGTGTACATAGATCTTCCCCTAGAATTTGACGATAATATCCGTAAAGTTGGCGTACTTCCTTTGCACATGTGCGATTTTGACTTGATTTTGGGCATGGATTGTTTATCCAAACACCAGGCTACAATTGACTGCCACACTTATCGGGTCATCTTCGGTGATGTTAAATCTCCAGAGTACATACACCATTGTTTTCTGCCAAGGAGGTCAGTACAAATTATTTCATCCATGGAGGCGCGCGCATTACTATCACATGGCTGTCAGGGCTTCATAGCCAATATTCATGACGTTACTGTCGAGTCTCCATCGATCCAAGATCAGCCTATCATGTCAGAATTTCTTGACGTCTTTCCAGATGAACTTCCGGACATACCACATGTTCGTGAAGTCGAGTTTGAAATTGAGCTCATTCCAGGTGCAGAGCCAATTTCCAAAGATCCTTATCGCATGGCTCCTATAGAGCTTATGGAACTAAAAGATCAGCTACAGGAACTTCAGGAACGAGGTTTCATCCGTCCCAGTGCATCGCCATGGGGTGCACCGGTACTGTTCGTGAAGAAGAAAGACGGCAACATGTGTTTGTGTATAAACTATCGTAAGCTGTACAAGATCACGATCAGGAATCGTTATCCTTTGCCGCGAATTGACGGCCTTTTTGATCAACTTCAGGGCGCCAAGTATTTCTCCAAGATCGATCCGAGGTCCGGCTACCATCAGTTACGGGTTAAAGAGCAGATATCTCTAATACTGCTTTCTGTATACGTTATGGGCACTACGAGTTTGTAGTCATGCCATTCGGACTCACTAATGCTCCAGCTGTCTTCATGGATTTGATGAACCGTGTCTTCCATGAGTTTTTGGACAAGTTTGTTATCATGTTCATTGATGACATCCTGATTTTCTCCAAATCCAAGGAGGAACATGAGGAACACCTTCGTACAGTCTTGCAGATTCTTCGTTAGAAGCAACTGTATGCCAAGTTCTCCAAATGTTAGTTCTGGTTAAGCAAGGTGGCATTTCTGGGCCATATTGTATCTGTAGAAGGGATCACCATGGATCCTGCAAAGGTCGAAGCTATCACCAAATGGCCGAGACCTACATCTACAACTGAGGTCAGAAGTTTTCTGGGTTTAGTTGGCTACTACCGCAGGTTTGTAGAGAACTTTTCACGGTTAGCCTTACCTTTGACTAAGTTGATGAGGAAAGGAGAGAAATTCATCTGGATGGAAGAACGAGAGAATAGCTTTGAAGATCTTAAGCAGAAGTTAGTGAATTTACCTATTCTTACTCTCCCATCTGGCTCAGGTGGATTTCAGATATATAGTGACGCTTCAGGAAAGGGTTTAGTCTGCGTTCTCATGCAACATAGGAAGGTTATTGCATACGCATCACGGCAGCTGAAACCTTATGAAGAAAACTATCCTACTCATGATTTGGAGCTTGCAGCAGTTGTTTTCGCATTGAATATCTGGAGACATTATTTGTATGGTGAATCATGTGACATATTCACCGATCACAAGAGTCTCAAGTACATCTTCACCCAGAAGGAACTGAACATGAGACAGAGAAGATGGTTAGAGCTATTGAAGGACTACGGCACCAACATTCAGTACCATCCTGGTAAGGCGAATGTGGTGGAAGATGCTCTAAGTAGAAGGTCGGGTATGATTGCTGACATCTGGATTGCAAAGAAGAACATCCGTGACCTAGAGATGACTGATATTGAGTTTTTTGTACGAGGACAGAACGATTACTAGGCTAATCTTAGAGTGGAACCAGACTTACATTCTAGGATCAAGGAAGCTCAAAAAAACGATGGTGAGGTTTGGGCTATTATTCAGAACCTCGATCAGCAGACGGAGTTTCGTGTTGACAACGACGGTATCTTATGGCAGGGCACAAGACTAGTGGTTCCTGATGACTCTACACTCAGGGAAGTTGTGCTGACTGAATCTCACAGCTCTCCATTTACCATACATCCTGGTTCTACCAAGATGTACCATGACATCAAGCAACACTTTTGGTGGAGTGGTATGAAGCAGGATGTTGCCACCTTCCTTTCTAAATGTATGATCTGCCAACAAGTGAAGATCGAACACCAGCGAGCTAGTGGTTTACTACAACCATTAGATATTCCAGCATGGAAATGGGACAAAATCTCTATGGATTTTGTTACTGGTCGAAGAACGACGCCGTCTGGGTTATTATTGATAGGTTGACTAAATCTGCTCATTTTCTGCCGATTCACCAGGAGCATCCGGTCAGCAAATTAGCAGACATTTTTTAGAAGGAGATCATGAGACTGCATGGTACTCCATCAGAAATCATCTCTGACAGAGATCCCCGTTTCACATCACGTTTCTGGTAGATTCTGTAAAAAGCTTGGGGCACCAGACTTAAGCTCAGCACTGCCTTTCATCCTCTGACCGACGGAAGTCGGAACGTACCATTCAGACATTGGAGGACATGCTGCGGGCGTGTGCTCTAGAATGGTCAGGAAGCTGGGATGATTATATCTTTCTAGTGGAGTCTGCATACAACAACAGCTGACATGCTAGCATCAAGGGTGCTCCATTTGAGATGTTGTATGGTAGGAAGTGTCGCGCCCCAATCTGCTGGGATCAGGTGGGCGAACGACTGCTTGAAGGACCAGAGATGACATAGGTGACTAATGAGAAGGTCATCGTCGCCAAGGAGAAGCTTCAGGAAGCTCGTGCTCTTCATAAGATCTATGCTGATAAACGTCGTAGAGATGTATCTTTTAACGTAGGTGATCACGTTTTCCTCAAGGTATCACCTGCACGAGGAGTTAAACGATTTGGAATCAGAGGGAAGCTCAGTCCTCGCTTCATCAGACCGTTCGACATCATAGAACGCGTTGGTGAAGTGTCATATCATTTAGCGTTACCGCCTCATCTATCACACGTTCACAACGTGTTCCATGTGTCCTTACTCAGAGGATACAACTAGCATCCAGTTTATGTTGTCTAGTATCCGCTTGATCAGATTCGAGAGGATCTTTCATATGTCAAAGAACCCGAGAGAGTTCTTGAACGACAAGATCGTGTCATGCGGAGGAAGACGATTCCTTTCGTCAAAATCCTCTGGAGGGATCATCCTGAGCGGGAAGCCGCTTGGGAGACGGAGGAGTCTATATGGACTTCTTACCCTCATTTCCAGTTCTAAGACGGGTATGTTTCTTTCAGTTTATGTTTCTCCAATTCGAGGACGAATTGTTCTTTTAGAGGGGAAGAGTTGTAAAACCCGCATTAAAATACCATGAACAGTGAACATCCAAAAATACGGTAAAATTAAAACTTTTCATTTATAATATAATTCACGTGTCACGATATTTAATAACATGTAATTACGTATATATTATAAATGTGTTAGGAACACGACATATAAAAATCACGATAATTAAACATGAACGTACACATAAATAATTGAACTCGGAAAAACTACGGGTTTTCCCGTGGGCTCCCTATGTGTCGCGGCTAGACAAGAGGAAACGGACAAGATGGGGTTTGGCCCATGACCCAAGTTAAAATCTATAATAAACAAAACACAGGGAAAACTTGATCATAATTTAGGTTTACAGAAAAAGTTCTCCCTTGCCTCCTTATTGCTCTATTGCCGCCGGCCACCTCAAACCACAAGGACAAACCGGACGATTTTTGCTACTTAATTATTGTGTGTACGTGATCGTGGTCTTAATCCTTTTCTTCCACGTGTTCGGTAAATCAAGCACCTTTTCTTTTCTTTTTAATTCTTATTGAATTTATGTTTTTATTTAATTAATCTTAAAAACAAGTAAACAAAAAATGTAGATTAATTAAAACATGAATTAAAGGGGGTGTTTGGGGTTGTTTTGTTCGGCCGAGCACCAAACCGAGAGCATGGGAGCTGTCGGTGGTGTTTGTTTCACCCAACCGAGTCCTCATGGTCGCGGTGTTGGTGTTCGTGTGGCTCGAACGCAGCAAGGGGACCCCGACTTGGTGTCGGGGTGGGGTTTTGGTTTGGACCGAGTGCCAACCGAGACCTATAGGGTCTCGATGGGGCTTCTTGGTCTAGCAGTGGAACCGAACACAACAGCAGGGGGAACCGGTTGAATCGGTGTGAACCGGTGGCCAACCGGTGTGAACCGTGAGCCACCCGTGGCAACTGGCTAGCCGGTCTAGCCACTGGTGGGGATGTTTTGGCTCGGCATAGGTGTGAACCCGGGCTTCGGGCTCGGGTTAAATTTTTAAAACACGGGTTCGGGTTCGGGTTCGGGAAAATATTAAAATCAGAAAATATGTAAATTAAATTAATTACTAGACTTTTTAATTTAATTAAATTCATGAATTAGGTTAAATATTAAAATTAATATTCATGTATAACCTAAGTATTTTACTTAGCTTAATTTAATTAAAACATGTATTTTTAATTAAATTTTTATGATGTATAGTTTAATTAAATTAACCAAGTTATTTAATTAATAAGCTATAACCATGACATATATTATACTAATTTAAACTTTACTTATGATTAATAATCTAGCTTATTTCTAATTATGGAAACTTACTATTTTTAGAAACTTTCTATTTTTAGAAACTTACTATTTATGGAAACCTACTATTTTTTTAGAAAGTTACTTAGTATTACAATACAAGTATTATAATACACTAATACATGAATAATACACAACAGAACTCAGAATAACTATAGTTAACACAGTAAACAGTAAAACGTGACAGAATACGTATAATAAGCTAATAACACACAGAACCGGTAACACATGTAATTCAGACAACTCATACACATTCCCATTCTTATGTAGTATTATCCGTCAATGCGGAGTAGTTTCTTTAGCGTTTTTGTTAGCTTCTACTGGACATAAGGTACGGATTTCCCGTCCTTCAGTAAGGACAACCTCTTCCTTTATTAGGATTTCTCGTATGCAACCAACTGTTTTCCCAAGTAGTTACAGATTAAATGCTTATGCTTTATTAGTTACCTTAGCCATATACATGCATGACCAGTTTCACCTAGTTATGGAGGTACCATAACCATAACACTAGAGACACTAGTGTTATGACTTCACCACAACGGAGTGATAGCTCGTGGCGTCCCTTTCAGTTATTTGGCCATTATTATATTGTTATTATCATGTGGGGCGTATGGGTGCATCCTAGGTTCAGTTTCAGTTAGGATTTCATGGTGAATGTGGTGTGTGTCTTGCATCCTTCACAAGGAGCTGATCCCTCCTACCCATTACCATTTAATTAGAGGCATCCCCTTTTTAATTTGCATGACGAGGTCACCCCTCCAAGTATTCATGTACGTTGTTGACCTCATGACCTTTATTTGCTTTTGGTATATAAAACCAATACAGATTTCCATAAGTAACATAAGCTATGTTTTCAGAACTAAAACCAGTAAACATGACATACAACTAGGTTTGTCTCAGGACTTATTCATTTCCGTTGCAATTCATGTTTTTATGCCTTATATGCTTTCATTCCTTTATGTATTTACGTTATGCTATATATCCGTGCACTGAGCATTATGCTCAGCCGTTTTCCATTTCCATGTCCCCAAACGGCAGGTACCCAAGGTCGCAAGTAGGAACTCCAGAGTATGTGCATTCGGATTGGAAGTTATCCGGCCTCTTTTACCTGATGCATTTATTCCTACTTTCTTATACTTTATTTCTTTTGGACATTGTTTAGTACTTTCATTTACATTACTTAATATTGCTTGTGTGTGAGTTACTAGACTACCGATGTTTGATTCCGGTATTTCTATTTATGGTCATGAATGTTTAGACATTTACCTTGCATGATTTGATGACACACCATAATTTACTGTAGCATTCCATCTTAACAAATGGGGTGTTACAGAATCTATGGAGTTCTGCCCATAGATGCGTCGATTCGAGGCTGGCAGTAACTACCT
Source organism: Glebionis coronaria (assembly GCA_025667525.1). Classification (NCBI taxonomy): domain Eukaryota; kingdom Viridiplantae; phylum Streptophyta; class Magnoliopsida; order Asterales; family Asteraceae; genus Glebionis; species Glebionis coronaria. Next base: position 486,686,740 of record CM046882.1, on the reverse strand, counting down.
TCTTGTAAGTAGGGGGAACCGAATCACTAATTATTATTCGAGCTGACAGGGACTAACTTATGAGTAAGTACTGTGAAATCAAATAACTAACTTAATAACTATCATAACTCGCCGTTAAAAAAATGCGTGCGATTCTTGTGAGTTGCTACTATTGAGTTTCGTAATTGTTTAAAGTGGTTTGGTAAAAGAAGAACCGCCCCGGTTTTTTCGATAATCTTATGCAATTCATATTAAATGTCATTAATGTATATTACAGATATGCATATCACTTCTATACAATTTTATAAAAAGGGCAATTTCATATGAAAAACTTAAAATATGTTATGTTTTTTTTAAAAATGTTTTACAAAAAGTTATGTTTATAATGTCAAAAAATACATAAAAAAGACTTACAAAAATAAATTAGTATTTTTGGCATACCCCATAAAACGTCGAACTTAAATCATTTTAATTTTGCAAATGAAGAAATAAGATAAAAGGTCATTAAATACTCAAAACACATTGTCCCATATACAACCTTTTTCCAACCATATCATTCTATGATCCTATCCATTTTCATTACCATTAACATGTTGTTTCTTTTTCATGAATATCTTTTTTCTAATTTATTTGTGGGTCGATACTCAAGGTTATGATACTTTTAAAGTATGTTTGATTCGTTGTAATTCAATCTAATTATAATTTAAATTATATTATGTAGCTAGTTTGGTTAATATAGAAGAGAATTGTAATTGAAATGACATTATCTTGGTTATTTCATTTGTGTTGTAATTGCAATTTAAACATTACAAATAAATTAAATGAAAGAATTCCGATTACATAACATGTTTGATAAAAGTTTCGAATTAAAGATTTTATACTTTAAATTATTATTATTATATAAATTTTTAAACTAATAATAATAATTATTTTATTATTTATTATTACTTTGATTAGCATATATTTATTATTATTATTATTATTTTCTATTTTAGATTATTATTATATATATTTTAGTATTTATTATATTATTTGTACTATTTTTAACTATTATTATTATTATTACTATTATTATTATTATTAGTTATCACTATTATTATTATTATTTATTAATACTACTGTTATTATTATGTGCGGACAAGAAAAAGAAAAAGTACCCGTCTATATGTGAGGATAACGGATACAAGTTCATTCTATATGCCTTCTCTACATTCGGATATTTTGATAAAAATGCTTTGTACACACTTTCACGCATTAAGTCTCTTTCTATTAGTCACTCAAATAATATTAAGAGTGACGTATTTATCTTTCATAGACTGAGTTTTTGTATTTAAAAAGGAGTGAGAGCACAACTTGTGTCTAAACTCCCTTCAAACTTTATGTTAAGTTATTATGTTATAATAAAATTTACTAAAGATTATTATTATTATTATTATTTATATTATTATTATTATTATTATTATTATTATTATATTATTATTAATATTTTTTATTATAAACACCACTTCATTAGAATAATAGGATTTACAAGAAATTAGTGGGAAGCCGAGATACCATCGGGGCTCCACTCCTTTAGCGATAGCGAAACTTATCTTATTAAAAATATGAACAGCAGCACGCGCTCCAATGTCCTGAATAATGGAGTACTTTCGGATCCGTTTTAGCAATGTAACCACGTCCCCCTCTAGTTCCCGCAAAGAAGAGAAAGAAAATGGGAGGAACCCATATCTAATATATGCACACTTAGTCCCATACTTAACACATTTACATTGTTCAGCATCAATCACCACACGACCGAGCACAAAATCAACCATCCCAGTTTGCGTCAAGGGAGAAGATCCAGTCAGATTCACACAAACATCTAGCCCTCCATCCCACGAATAAAGTAACATGTCTGCTGGACGTAATGGTTTGTTACAACCCCCATCCAACCCGTAATGGTTTATTATTATTATTATTATTATTATTATTATTATTATTATTATTATTATTATTATTATTATTATTATTATTATTATTATTATTATATAACCATCACTTTATTGGAAACAAAAAGGGATTTACAACAAACTGGATGGGAGTCGAGATACTATATGCGCTCCCACCTCGTTAGCAATAACAAAACCTATTATATGGAAAAAAAACACTCTATTAGAAAAATAGGATTTACAAAGAATTAATGGGAAGCCGAGATACTATCTGGGCACCCACTCCTTTAGCAATAGAGAAACCGATCCTATTAAAGATAGGAACATGGACACGTGCCCCAATGCCCTGAGCCATGGAGAACTTCCGGATCTGCTTCAGCAAAGTAACCGCGTCTTCTTCTAATTCCCCAAAGGATGAAAAAGAGAAGGGGAGAAACCCATATCCAATAGCTGCGCACTTAGCCATATACTTAACACATTTACGTTTTGCAGCATCAACCACCACACGACCGAGCATGAAATAATCCATCCTAGTTTGTAGGCGAGGATCATGTGAGATTCACACAGACATCAAGGACTCTGTCCCACGAGTAAAGTAATATAATTGCTGGACGTAATGGTTTGTCACACTCCCCATCCAGTCCAATATCAACTTTTTTACCCGCTGAAATCCCAGAACGATAACAAATATCAACAAGGGTTTCACGTACAATATTATTATGACGATGCTTAATCCTAACAATACCAGCACAAAATACCACATGATCCACGTAAATATACCCAACAAAAACCCTTGAGCACTCTGAACAAGGCTTTGACACAGAAAATAAGGGGATACCTAACCGATAGCACATAACATAACGATAGGTCTTACTGTTCATAGTTTTCCCCAACCCAGAAATATGAATCGTCCTAAGCCAATCAGAATTATGATCCTCCCTTTGAGATTCCCATAAGGCCATCTGTCGAGGGGATAAGAAAAATGTGGATTCTGCATTTTTTATAATCCGTGTGAAATATATATCTGCCATTTTCTTCATGAGTTTGGGGGCAGTGATCTCACTTGGATTTCTCAAAAGGTCAGTCTCCATAGACGTATTAAACACATTCACAACATCATCAAAATTAGGTCCGAAAGTAACAATACCAGTATGTCGAAGGAGCTTGGTCTGTAAGTCACCCGACTGTAACCTTGAAACAAGAAAGACATAATTCAAAACATCCCCTGCAGCATAAACACCAAGTTATTATTATTATTATTATTATTTTATTATCAACATCACTTTATTATAATAATAGGATTTACAAAAAGTTAGTGGGGAACCGAGATACTATCTGAGCCCCCACTCCTTTATTATTATTATTATTATTATTATTATTTATTTATTTTTTTATTAACCATCACTTTATTAGAAACAAAAACGGATTTACAACAAATTGTATGAGAGTCGAGATACTATCTGCGCTCCCAACCCTTTATCAATAGAAAAACCTATTCTATGGAAAATATGTACAGCAGCATGCGCTCCAATATCTTGAGCCTTAGAAAATCTCTGGATCCGCTTCAGCAACGCAACTGAATCTTCCTATAACTCACCTAGAGAAGAAAAAGAGAAAGGAAGAAACCCATATCCGAGAGCTGCACACTTAGCCAAATACTTGCATCGTTTACGTTGTGCAGCATTAATCATAGCTTGGCCAGGTACAAAGTCATTCATCCCCGTACGAGTCAAAGGATTATTATTATTTATTTATTTTTATCAAACCATCACTTTATTAGAAACAAAAAGGGATTTACAACAAATTAGATGGGAGTCGAGATACTATCTGCGCTCCCACCCCTTTAGCAATAGCAAAACCTATTCTATTGAAAATATTTACAGCAGCACGCGCTCCAATGTCAATTAAATATAATTATTATAAAACAAGTTATTTTTTTATTATTGTTGTTATGTTAATGCTAAAGATACTGCTGGGTTTGATAAATCCAAGGTTGAGTGTTATAATTGTCATCTAATGGGACACTTTATGAGAGAGTGTAGATCTCTAAGAAGATTTGATGCTGGAAAACCCTCAAGCCAAATCATCAAGGTTCAGGATCCCAAAGCTATGGTTGCTCTGCAAGAAATTGATGGTGTTGGCTGGGATTGGAGCTATTTGGCCAAAGATGAGGAAGAGAACAAGGCTTTGGTTGCAGAGAAGGAAGAAGAGGAGCATGTTCACTATGCTCTTATGGCACATTCTTCATCTTCATCAGACAATGAGGTATATGATGATGCATTTTGTAGTAAGGGTTGTCGTCTAAATACTGAAAAGCTTAACAAAGAAGTCTTAAAATTAAAAACAGATGTCGTTGATGAAAGATGCAAGTTATCTAATTATCAACTTGCTCTTACTCAAACTGAAAAGACTCTGGCTGAATATAAGAAAATAGAGTTTGACCTAAAAGATCAAATCAATATTTTAACTCATGATTTGAATGCTAGTTTTGAGGTTAGAAACATTTTGGAGAGAGCCAATGGTGTTTTACAAGCTAAGTTAGATGAGGCTATCAAAAACAAAGATAATGTAGATCTTAAAATCCAGAGATTTGATAAAGCTTCACAAACCCTAGCAAAATATGTTAGTGAACAAAGAGATTCTAGGGATATGACTGAGATTGGGATGAAAGAGTATGATGGTGTTCCACCACCTGCTGGGAACTTTTATGGTATCCTTAGAAAGGATTTGTCTTGGACTGGTATATCAGAACTCCGAGAAGAGGAATTCATTCCTCCGCCAAGAGTTCTTACCCCAGTAGAGGAATACAAGCAGAAATTGATTGATTTGGACCAATGAAAGAAATCCAACCCTACTTTGTTTGTTAAGGGTGGCATGCTTAGTGACAGCCCAAATGAGTCTACACCCATAAAAGTGACCAATCCTACTACTGGCAAGACTGTTGACCTTGGCTTAAACGTTGATAGAAAACCTAGTATTAAATATGCAGAAATGTATAGAAAACCTAGGTCACTAAAAAGTCAAATTAGTGATAATAGGACAGGTTTCTTTTCATCTAGACCTAGAGCTATGTCTAGAAAAGCGTGTTATACTTGTGGAAGTTTTTCACATTTAGCTTATAAGAGTGTCAACGCTTCAAAGGTCAACGCTGATAGAAAGTCAACCATGGTAAAACCCAAATCTTTTGTCCAGCAAAGTCTACAAGTTGTTAGACCAGCCCCATTCTTTACTAAAGGGTCTAATACTTATGGACAAAGACCTTTTCAGAAGACCAATACGTGGTCTAACAGACAATGGGTTCCTGTAGCAAACCCTAGGTTCAACGCTGATAAGGGTAATCTCAGCATTGACAAGAACAAATTAAACGCTGACAGGAACGTTGCTAGGCCAAGTAAATATTTGCAACCAAAGGGAAAGGGGTTTAAAGCTTCTTCTAGCTTGACACGGAGACCTAAACAAGACCAAAACCCTAATTCAGATGGGATCTCTATGACTTGTAACAGATTTCATTATATTTCAAAGGTCATAACTAAACCAGTTGGGGTTAACTGGGTGTTTAATCCAAAAAGGGATGAACAAGGGGTTGTCATAAGGACTAAGTCTGTTCTTGTTGAACAACCAAATGAATCCAAGTCTACTCAGGCTTGGGTTCCCAAAGAAAACTAATCTGTTTTCTTTATGTGCAGGGCATTCAAAAGCAGGTTAATGATTATGGCTATTGGGATAGTGGATGCTCTAGGCACATGACAGGGAAGGAAGACTACTTAACAAACTTCCCTCCCATTAAAGATGGTGACAAAGTGTACTTTGGAGGCGGATATGGGACTATCACTGGAAAAGCCACTCTTATCACCAACAATTTGCTTTTTAAGAACGTGTTTTTGGTAAAAGAACTTGACTATAATCTGTTTAGTGTATCACAGGTGTGTGGTAACAAAAATAAGGTTCTTTTCACTAATACTGAATGCTTGCTGTTGAGCAAAGATTTTAAATACCATATGAGAAATTCATTGATTATAGAACACCTAGGCATAAGGACATTTATAATGTGAATCTTAATGGAATTAGGATGAATAATAATTTGTCATGTCTATATGCTAAGGCTTCAGTTGATGAGAGTAATCTTTGGCACATAAGATTAGGGTACATTAATTTTAAGAATATAAATAGACTTGTGATACATGGTTTAGTTGATGGTTTACCTGAGAAGGCCTTCCACAATGACCATTCTTGTGTTGCATTCCTTAAAATCAAACAACACAAAGTCTCCTTTAAGTCTAAACCTGTGCATTCTAGTTCTAAACCACTTCACTTACTGCATATGGACTTGTTTGGTCTAACTAATATAGAAAGCTTAAATGGTAAATCCTATTGTTTTGTCATCACTGATGATTTCTCTAGATTTACTTGGACTTTCTTTTTAGCTTTGAAAAGTGACACTGCTGATACTTTGATTAACTTTATTACCCAAATTGAGAAGAAGACTGGTAATGAGGTTAAGATGCTTAGAAATGATAATGGTGGTGAGTTTAGAAATAAACTGTTAGATGAATTTTGTGCCAAGAAAGGGATTACTATACAGTTTAGTATAGCTAGAACCCCACAACAAAATAGGGTAGCTGAGAGAAAGAATAGAACACTCATAGAAGCAGCTAGGACTATGTTGGCTGATGCTCACTTTCCCATTGCTTTTTGGGCTGAGGCTGTGAATACAGCTTGTTATGTTCAGAATAGGGCATTAATCAACAAGATCCATAACAAAACACCTTATGAGCTATTTTGGGGCAGGAAACCAAATATTGGTTTTCTTAAACCTTTTGGATGTCATGTAGTTGTTTCGGACACTAGTAATGCATTAGGTAAGTTTAGTGCTAAAGGCGATGAAGGCTACTTTATGGGTTATTCTGTGCAGAGTGGAGGATATAGGGTTTACATTAAGAAAGAAAAACGTATACTTGAAAAGTACATGTTAGGTTTTTAGAGAGTAAACCTAGTGATCCTGAAAGTGGTCCAAATTGGTTCTTTGACATAGAACCTCTATCTAGGACATTGAATTACATGCCTGTTACTAATCCAGACATTGTGAAGGTAACTTCAAATGTTGTGGAAGAACCAGTTTTTGAAATTTCAGGTACACAGGTTGATAAAGAGGTTGGATCACAAGCAGACAAATCAGCACCCATACTTGAGTATGTTACCATTCCTATATGGACAGATGCATTTGCTGCTGCTGCTGCTGCTGGAAAAGAGAAAGGTGGTCCATAAGTATCATCAGTTGAAAACATGCATGATTCTTCAAACGCTGACAGAGGAAAATCTGGCGCTGACAAGACAAATCAGGCGTTGATGGCTCAAACGTTGACAACCCTAATTCAGGCGTTGACAACTCTTTTGACCATTTATTCTCTTCTAATAATTTTGAACAAGGTGAACCTTCAAACAGAAATGGAGAGGTTCATTCAGATGATGATGGAAGAGCATTTGAAGAAGATATTGGCAACTTGGAGACTGAGATTGATGATAATACAATTATTGAAGGAGGAGTACTTACATCTACTATGAAGAATCATCCTTCTTCTTTAATCATAGGTGATGTGATGACTCCTGTGCAAACTAGAAGGTATCATCAGAACCATGGAGGATTTATTGCCAATATTCACAAGAAGGTTGATACCCCTCTTGTTCAAGCATGTTTGTTTGCCTGTTTTTTGTCACAACAGGAACCCAAGAAGATTTTTTATGCTCTCAAAGAACCAAGTTGGGTGGATGCAATGCAAGATGAGATTCACCAATTTGCTATTCAGGATGTTTGGGAGTTAGTTGATTGTCCCAGACATGTCAGACCTATTGGGACAAGATGGGTTCTTAGAAACAAAAAGGACGAGAGAGGAATTGTGGTCAGAAACAAGGCACGTTTAGTTGCTCAAGGATATACACAAGAGGAAGGGATAGACTATGAGGAGGTCTTTGCACCTGTTGCAAGGATTGAGGTAATAAGGATTTTTCTATCCTATGCTTCCTGCATGGGATTTACAGTCTATCAAATGGATGTGAAGAGTGCTTTTCTTTATGGCATAATTGAGGAGGAGGTTTATGTAATGCAGCCTCCTGGTTTTGAAGATTCAGAACATCCAGACAAGGTGTATAGAGTGAAGAAAGCTATGTATGGACTTCATCAAGCCCCAAGAGCATGGTATGGTACATTGTCCACCTATCTGGTGGAAAATGGATTCAAAAGGGGCACCATAGATCAGACTTTGTTTACAAAGAAGGCTGGTAAGGATTTATTACTTGTACAGGTCTATGTGGATGATATCATCTTTGGCTCTTCTAATCCAAAGATGAGTGAAGACTTTTCCAAACTCATGACAGACAAGTTCAAGATGAATGCAATAGGGGAGATGAACTTCTTTCTAGGGTTACAAGTTCAGCAGAAAGAAGATGGTATCTTCATCTCTCAAGACAAATATGTAGCAGAAATTTTGAAGAATTTTGGCTTTTCTCCACATGAGAAACGGGCTAGCACACCCATGGATAGGGAACACCCTTGGGGAAAATTTGGAGATGGAAAAGAGGTGGATGTCAGGCCTTATAGGTCAATGATTGGTTCATTGATGTATCTCACAGCTTCAAGACTTGACATTATGTTTGCTGTGTGTGCATGTGCACGTCATCAAGTGAATCCCAAAGAGTGTCATCTTCATGCTGTCAAGAGGATTTTTTGGTATCTTAGGTGTTATCCAGACTTGGGATTATGGTATCCAAAAGATTCTCCATTGGAGCTTATTGCATATTCAGACAGTGATTATGGTGGTGACAAATTTGATAGAAAATCCACAACTAGTGGATGCCAATTTCTTGGGAGTAGGTTGACATCTTGGCAATGCAAGAAACAAACAGTGGTGGCCAATTCTACAACTGAAGCAGAGTATGTTGCAGCAGCTACTTGTTGTGGACAAGTCTTATGGATTCAGAACCAGCTGTTGGATTATGGGTATAATTTCATGCATACCAAGATTTTTGTAGACAATAACAGTACTTTATGCATTATTAAAAATCCTGTACATCACTCTAAAACAAAACACGTAGAAATTAGGCATCATTTTATAAGAGATTGTTTTGAAAAAGGTTTAATACAACCAGATAGGGTTGACACAGAGGAAAATGTGGCTGATTTATTAACTAAACCTTTTGATACTGGAAGATTTCAATACTTGGTAGCAAGTATTGGAATGATCAATCTTAATTAATATGTGTTTTGGGAACTTATTGTAAAAGTATGTACAGGATATGAATTTGTTATTGGTCTTTATATAAAATTAGATTTTCCACTTTATTTGTCTAACGCTGACAAAGGTTATTTTAACGCTGACAAGTGTTAAATTGACGTTGTCAGCAACATGTTAGTTTTGTGGTTTTTGATCTAATTATGCAGGCGTTGTTAGCATTGTTCAAATGGATACAGAGTTGCTTATGGATTCTTGGAGCATTATTGGAGCATGTTTCAGTTTATGGATGATGGTTGGAATATTTATATTCCTATCTTGACATAAAAAATTTTATTATATGTATTTTATTTGGCAACTTATGTATCATATAGTTTAAGGGGAGGTTTAGGAACCCTTTAGGACTTTTTGAGTATTCATATAATACTCTTATCACAATTCTAGATTGTGTCCACTGGTGAGTATGATTTAGTTTACTATCTCATGAGTCACTGTAGCATGCAAAGTTGATATACTATGCACGCTGCCAAGACTTTTTGGCCTAGAATTGTATGTGGTCTGTTGGGAGACTTGGGTATAATTTTTATTGGGATTACCTGGGAAGTTACAAAGGATTTTATGAGATAACTTCACTGTTAAGAACTTTGGTTAGCAACGGACACTTGAGGATTGTTATGTCTATCTTGCTTAAGCAAGTGTGCATGATTGGACAGTGCTTGCCACCCTATAGTAATTTTCAGTTTATAGGTTATCCTCACTAGGATAAATCACTTTGTTAAGGTCCTTTTTCATTTTTATTATTTTTATTTTTGGACGTTGACAGTTTTATTTCCAAACGTTGTTAGGACCAATTTTGACGTTGACATGGCTTTTTCCAACATTGACAAGAATATAGCCGTTGGGCGTTGATAGGTTATTTTTGACCGTTAACACTCATTGGGTCCTACCCAGTTGTTATTTTAGACGAAAACTGGGGCCGTAATTTTGGGAGTTGGTAACTTTTTATTAGTGCACAAGATAACTTATTTTCTTTTCAAGATTTTCATCATTATATTTTGAAAATAACTGCCTATTTTTTGACCAATCACATGTGCCTACCTCTCCTATATATTTGGCTCATTATTTTGAAACAGGGTAACTGCTTATTCTTGTCTAACTAAACTTTCACATATATTCATCTTTCATAATCTTTCACACAGCTTTCTACATCATTGGCGCCTAAGTTTAAACCGAGTGATTTGGTATTGGGGTTCAGAAGTCAGTATAATATGATTGCTTATTTGGAGGCTGACAACACTCTGTTTCCTCAAGATACTCAGATGGTGGAGTATTTAAATGCATCCCCTATAAGGTATGCACTTTCTCATGCTCCTCTTGTCCATGTCACTCATATTAAGCAGTTTTGGAATACTGTCACTTCCTCAACGATTAATAATGTGACTACATTGACTGCTACAGTCCATGGGCGTTCATGGGTGGTTACTGAAGCCTTGGTTCGCCAGGCTTTGCATCTTAATGATGTAGATGGTATAACCACCCTACCAATTGGTGAGCTAGAACAAGGACTTCAAGCTTTGGGTTATCCTTTCCCTGAAGAGGGATCTTTAAATAAATATTCAAAACAGGAATTTCCCCCAGCTTGGAAGTACTTAATACATGTCATCCTTCAATGTTTAAGTCCCAAATGTACTGCACATAATGAAATTAACAGATCAATTGGTAGTGCAATTGTGTGTATTACTACAGGGCAAAAATACAATTTTTCTAAAATGATTTTTGATGGCATGTGTAAAAACAAGGGTAGCAAGATGACTCTGGCTTACCCAAGATTTTTGCAAATGGTTTTTGATGAACAAAGATATTGCACCAGGGATCATGATGATTTTTATTAGATCCCTGTGCAAAAGAAAGCAATTTTTGGAAAGATGAATTCACCCCCACACAGAGACTTACCTCTTACCCAAGCCATGCTTGCTGTTATTGCAGCAGCACAACCTCAACCTGACCCACAACCACAACTTGATCCATTACCTGAACCATCACCATCACCCTAACATATGGAACTTAAACAAGATCCCTTCAACGCTGACACGTTAAATGTTGGCGTTCACACTTCAAATCCAAACGTTGACACCCTTCTACAACAAACCCAAACACCCCTTAACCTTTAAACTACAACCCAATCCACATCATCCTCTTCACCCCCAGACTTTAGGATGGAAAAACGCCAAAGGACCATTGGAGTGTTCTCCTCTAGTGGTCCTAGCCATGTTGTAGAGAGAACCACCACCACAAGTGTGGTTGGTGATATGGGTGGGGCTAGGACTATTGGTACTAGCTTAGAAGCAGGCCAAGCCAGTCCTACCATCATTAAGACCCCATCCATGCCCCATGACTCTACTTTGGGAGGTCAAATTCCCATTCGAGAGGAGGGCAGATTGAAACCCTATACTTTGTTGGAATTGACGGTTGTCTGCATTAGCTTGCAAAAGAAAAATGCAGACCTTGTACATACTGTCTCTACCCAAGGCCTTGAACTCAAGCAATTGAGGGAGAGGATTGTTGTTTTGGAAGCAGCTGAGACTAGGAGAAGGTAGACAAGAGTCCTTTCATCAGGGGAGGATTCTTACAAAGGGGAGGAAGCTGCTACTAAGCCAATTAATTTAAGTGACAAAGGCTCACATGAAGGAGAATCTTTGGGTATAGCTGAAGCTCTAACAGATTTAAAGAGGCAACCAGGTTTTGATGTTTCATTGGTTACCCCTACAAATTTGAATTTATCTTTTACTGATACGATGGAGCAGTTCACAAGAAGCGCTGACAAGAGTAAGGTGAGCGTTGACAAGCAGATATTTGACGCTGGCAAGTCAAGCGTTGATAAGAGTAAGTTAGGCATTAACACACAGGTTTTGGACGTTGATAGACCTGCAGGTATGGTTGATGTATTCCAGTCATCAGCTATCATCAAGGAAGTGTCTACATAGGTACCATCATCATCTTTACCTATCATTGATACATTAGATAAGGGTAAAGGAATTATTGTAAAAATAGTGGTTCCCAATGATGCAGCCCAAGTAAAATTTGATTCCATGTTGGCTGCACAACTTGAGAAAGAAGATAGGATAAAGGAGACTGCTGTTGAGAGTAAGGAAAGCAGTGGTGATGAGAGCACAGATTCAAGTGTTATGATTATTGAAGAACTTGAAAGGCTTGAATATGGTGATGTGTTGGCAAGGGAAAAACTTGCAAAGTTAAAGATGAAGGTAGATTATGATATGCCTGAAGTTGCCCAGATGTACTTTGCATGGGAGAATAAGATCATGGAGAATCTAGAGATGTCTTTATCAGATCAGATCTGGGGTTTGGAGATTCTACTCAGGATTTAATGGGATTGTCAGTTAATCCAAAAGTATAAAGCCAACAAAGTTTTCTCACAATCTAAGAGGGGTAGAAGGGAGCTTTATTATATGTTGCTTAGATGTCATCAAGGGGGTTGGACTTTTTAGAAGTTGCAGGGATTGTCCTTTGATGAATTAGCGTATAAGGCTTATACTATTTGGGCAAGAGTACAAGAGATGAACACTATCAGACTTCTTTCAGATGAAAGAAAGGAAGAGCTTGCAGAAGAGATGCAGATTCAACAGGCTTTAATTGTACCAAGACCTTTGAAGAAGGGAGTTCCACTTGAATTTCGAGAAAACATGGATAAAGTGATTTCTAGTGAAGTTGTTATTAGAAGAAGCATTAAGCTTTCATCCTTAGAAGCTTCACATATGGTGGAGGTGATACCTCATGATTCTAGAAACCCTATAGTTAGCTATGAAGAATATGTAAGTAGGTTTTGGATGATTGGCAGATATGGGAAAGAGGTACATACTTTTACTACTCTTATGTCTTTGTTTGCAAGCCTGGATAGGGAAGACTTGGCAGACCTTTGGAGGTTACTGCAGGCCAAGTATGAGACTGAAGCACCTAGTTCAGTCAATGGAATAAAGATTTGGTCAACATTCAGAAGGATGTGTGCACCAGATGAAGAAGATCCTGTTTGGAAGGATCTTGATGATGATATCAGTGGACTTCAATGGCGTCTATATTCAACAGCTGGTGTGTATCATTTGAGTTCTACAAAGTTTTCTGAGTATCTTCTTGTGGATGCTGAGTATCCTATGTCGAAAGAAGTTTTGAAGAAAATGACGACAACACAGCTGGAGATAGACTACTCAAGTGACGTGGCCAAAGATTTGATTAGATATATTTATTTCCAATTTGATAAGATTTGTAAGAATCCTCCTAGTACTTAGTTTTTATTCAGAAACTTGATTGCTAGAGTAGATATCAAGTTAAGGGGAGGATTGTTGGGAAAAAATGTAGCCAATACACTTAGACGCTGACAAGAGCAATTTGGTCGTTGATAGGAAGAAATCAAGCGTTGACAGGACAAGCGTTGACAGGAAGAAGTCAAGCGTTGATAAGAAGAAGTCAAGCATTGATAGAAGACTTAGTCTACACATTTTATGTTTCTAGTATGTTTCTAGTAAAGATATGTTCGAAAATGTATTCCTTATGTTTATCTTTACCTAAAATAGCTGATACGTAGTCTCTTGTACAAGGCTCCTTAATCTATGAAAGGAGGCCTTTAGGTTTTAGTTCAACATATGTTTTTACACTTTCATTGTACGCAAGTTTGAAATATCAATCAAAGTGAAAGTTTGGTTTAACTTGTTTGTGTGTTCTTATTTAAGTATTAATTCCGCATAATACTTGAATTGTAACATATACAACAAAGTTTCTCTACGTGTTTAACTTGATTTAATCTCGTTTACACAAGCTAAATCGATCTAAGTTTGGGATCAACAATTAATTAGTTATGATTATTATTTATCTATTATATTAATATTATTATTATTATTATTATGAATTTTATTATTATTATTTTTAATTATAATATCATTTTATTAGAATAATAGGAATTGCAAGAAGTTAGTGGGAAGTCGAGATACTATCTGGGCCCCCACTCCATTAGCTATAGAAAAACTAATCCTATTAAAAATATTAACAACGGCACGTGCTCCGATGTCTTGAGTTACGGAGAACTTCCGGATCCGCTTCAGTAAAACCACAACATCCTTCTCTAATTTCCCAAGTGAAGAAAACGAGAAGGGGAGCAAACCATATTTTTTAATATCTGAACACTTAGCCTCATATTATTATTATTATTTTATTTTTTATTTATTTATTATAATAAGCACTTTATTAGAATTATTATTATTATTATTATTATTATTTTTACATAACCATCACTTTATTAGAAACAAAAAGGGATTTACAACAAGTTGGATGGGAGTCGAGATACTAACTGCGCTCCCACCCCTTTAGCAATAGCAAAACCTATTCTATGGAAAATATAAAGCAGCACGCGCTCCAATGTCTTGAGCCTGAGAAAATCTCTGGATCCGCTTCAGCAACGCAACTACATCTTCCTGTAACTCACCTAGAGAAGAAAAGGAGAAAGGAAGAAACCCATATCCGAGAGTGGCACACTTAGCCAAATACTTGCATCGTTTACGTTGTGCAGCATCAATCACAGCTCGGCCAGGAAAAAAGTCATTCATCCCCGTACGAGTCAAAGGAGAAGAACCAGTCAGATCAACGCACACATCTTTACCTCCCTACCAAGAATAAAACAAAATATCTGCCGGACGTAAGGCCTTATCAGGTCCTCCATCTAATCCAATATTAACTTCCTTTCCGACAGATATCCCTAAACGGTAACATATATCAGCAAGAGTATCACGTACTAAATTGTGACGGTGCTTAATCCCAACGATGCCAGCACACGATACCGCATGATCCCCAAATATTTCCCCATCAAATACTCTCGAACAAGCTGAACAGGGCTTCGAAACAGAGAACAAGGGAATACCTAAGCGATAACACAAAACACATCGATAAGACCTCCCATTCATAGTCTGACCTAATCCGGGGATAGGAACCGTCCTAAGCCAGTCGGACGTATGATCCTCCCTCTGAGATGCCCATAAAGCCAACTGACGAGCAGATAAAGCGAAAGTGGATTCTGCATTCTTAATAACCCGAGCAAAATATATATCTGCCATTGATGAGACTGCATTTATACATAGTCTCATCGTCCAATTAGGGCTTAAAATGCATTAAATATCATCAAAATACCCAAATATATGCTTGTGTTTGTTGCTTGTGTATTTTAGGTACGGATATTGAGAAAATGACAAAAGATCACAAGAATCAGTCAAAAAACGAACACAGGAAACGAAGCCGCACGATGAACCAAGCCCTAACGAAGAATTTTCCAAAGAAAACCCTTGAAGATTTGAAGAATTATGAAGATTGGTCCTCCAAGTTTGAAGAATTGACACTTTATACCCTTGTATCTTCATAATTACATGTTTGGTCCCTAAAGTTTGTCAAAATTACAAAAAGGACCCTTAACTTTGAAGAATTGGCAAATTTAGTCCCTCATCAAAACTAGATTGTCAATAATGGTCCTCCAAGAAGTCAACAAACAAGTCAAAGCCTTAAAGTATGAAGACATGTCAAGAACAGCCCTTGAAGAATGAAGAAATTGCATGTTTAGTCCTTGTTTCAAGTTTGGAAGTATTTGTGCCAAAAGTGACAACTGCCCTAAAGTTGTTACTTGTTATTTAGGCGTTGATAGCCATTTTACACAACTTGAAGAAAGTGTGAGACTTTGGGGACCATTCCTGCCAGACAACCAAACTCCCTCCACCCAAGCACAACATGCCACATCACCCACTTCCACCCCACACCCAATCAAAATCTCCCCTTCCTCCACGTCTGCATTCCACCACCCCACTTTTACTTATTTTAATCTTCCCTCCCAAACACAATTTTAAATTAACCTTAATCCCAAACCGGATTAAACTCACCCTAATCCACCCTTAAACCCTAAATATTTCCAGGATGAACTTTGATTAAAACAAAGGGTTAATTGTTGATCTTTTCCAGATTGATAATTAACTACACCCTAATTGCATCCCACCTCCCCAAAACGTCACCATCCCCTCCCATGTGTCTCTCCAACCCTCCCCTGCCCCACAAAGAAGAAGAAAACAAAATGAGCAGTCCATCAACGAACCAAGGCATTTTACTTGGTCCCCAAGCTCATTTGAACGACCTAGATCACTCCAAAGCAGCTGGCACCTTCACAAACTGCCAAGATCATCACATGGGCTCTTGACAAGTTCAAAAAATGGCATCTTCAAAGATTCGTCCAAGGGTAGCTTGGGAAGTTCAAGCCATTAGGGTTTAGAGCTTCTATTCACTTCTAGAACAGTTGTAGCCTATTATATAAAGGCATATAGGACTTTAGTTTTTTCTGTTCTTTTTCTTCTCCTTGGTCAAGACCTTGTAAAACCATATTTGTTTTATGAAATGAATTGGTACTGAGTTTGTGACGAGAAAGAAAGAGCCATTTACATTCCTTGCATTTTAATTTTCCAAGTTTAAAGTTCTCTTTTAAGTTTCTGTTTGGACTTAAGTTTTTATTTTTCAGAAATTGGTCCAAGTGTTTTAAGCTGGTCATATAAGCCTGATAATCTTGTTGATTATCAAGCTTAAGTGAGGATTAAAGTGCTTGTTGATTTAGTTGTTAATACAATTTTCAAAAAATATTTCAAAATCAGTTTTTTTTTTATTTTATCAAATAAGCCATAAATAGCTTAACTGATAAGCTTTCTTATAGCTTATTTGTATTGTGAACAGCTTAACTCTTGTGTTTGAACTTTCTCTTAGCAGCTTCTCAACACCATAGTTGTTAGAAGATATAAGGGTTGTGTGTGTCAAAAGTGACCACCACCCATTCTCTTTGTATTGCTTACTTGTTCAACATCCATCAGCACAAGCCCGAGCTTGTGGGAGGTGACATAGCAGTCACTGTTGGGCCTGGATGTAGGCCCAACAAGGTAGTCACCTTTTTCCTTTTTCAATTTTATAAAAGTTTAGTTTCTTGTGATTTTGCTTGAAAATTGTGAAAAATTGCTAAGTGCTTGTTTATTTGCTTGTTCTTGCTTGATTAAGTGTTTTGTTGAGTGTTATACATGTTTAGAAGTTTTTGATTCAGATTGGTTGTGTTTTGTTAAGATTTGGCTTGAAAAAAAATTCATGTTTCAGATTTAAAGGGGTGTTTGGATTTGCATGTTAACTGCACTCTTTGGGGATTTTTTTGTGTTAAATTCAGTCTAAACTTGCTCACTAGGTTGCTTTTAGATAGTAAGTGTGATTGGTTTTTTAGATTGATCAAGTTTAAACACTTTTGCTTGCTAAAAATTGAAAAACATCGCCTAAATCAGAAAACTGCCTATACTGCTTGATTTTGGAGTGAATTTGATCCATCAATTTGTGAAGTTTGCTAGATTATAGATTGTTTAAGGGTGTGTTATAACTTATTTGTCTCTTGGTTGAATTGTATGCAAGTTATGAAGGCTTGAATTTCATTTTGTGTGCAAGTAACTTGTGCAAAATACTCATCAGAAACACAAAGCTATATCAGCAACTTGATTTTGCTAATTTTGTGTGATTTTGTGTGTTATACTTGCCTGTTTTTGTGAGTAATTTGACTCCTTATACTCCAAAGAGTATAAGGGTACCTTCTTATCCAACAATCATCCACAAAAATCAAGAAACAAGCCCTCTTGTTTCAAAACTGCACTTGTGAAGATTTACTTGTGTTCATCAGAAACTTATCCAAATCTTGGCACGTTTTTGCTTTCCTAATCTTAAATCTTTGTTATTTTGATTTGGTGTTTGTGTTTTGGTGATTAAAAGAGTATAGGTTTTGAGTTTTTAAAGTTTAAAAAGAAAAAAAATATTAAAA
This sequence comes from Glebionis coronaria, assembly GCA_025667525.1. Taxonomy (NCBI): domain Eukaryota; kingdom Viridiplantae; phylum Streptophyta; class Magnoliopsida; order Asterales; family Asteraceae; genus Glebionis; species Glebionis coronaria. The sequence goes on along the minus strand of CM046882.1, from coordinate 486,668,735 downwards.
CAAAAAAGGACGTGGCCAGGACTCGAACCTGCGCCACTCCTCTCACACACAAACGTCTTAACCATTGCGCCCTAGGGACTTTGACTGATAAGTCTCATTTCATATAATACTTAAGGTGTGTTTGCTTTATAGCTTATTTAACCATCAGCTTATAAATAAGCTTTTTCTGGCTTATTTCTTTGAGGTTTTTACCAATTAGCATTTTTCTTAGGTTTGAATTAGGTTTTAGGACTTTTCTGTCCAAAAAGTTTATTTTTCCTTTTATTAATTAATTTTCTAGGATTATTTTAAGTTTTAATTTTAAAAAGTCATTAAAAATTAGAAAAAGGTAGTTTAAAAATCTGAAAAAATAGTTTTTAGGTTTTGAATTATATTCTTGAGGTTTTCAGCTATTTAAGTTTTCAAATTAGCTTATTTTTTATTTTATTGGATTTTAGGGTTTTTAGCTAACTTTAAAATTTAATATTAAATTATTAAATAGGTTTCAGAAAATTTTAATTGCATTTTTGTCTTAGTTACAATATTCTAGATTTTTGGTAATTTTTTAGATTTTTTTTATAAACTTTGAATTTTTTTTTGAAATTTTTATTATTATTTTATTATTAAAAATTGAAGTTTTATTTTTTTTAGTTTTTACATTTTTCCTAGGTGAAGGACACTTAATTAGGAGTTTTGTCACTTTCCAAATATTTTTAAGACTTTTCAGTTAATTTCTAGAATTAATTTAAGATTTAATTGATTTTAATAGTTTTTAAGTGTTTAAAAATAGTTTAATTTGGTTTTAAAATTTTTAAAAACAGTTTTTAGATTAATTAGGATATTTTTGAGGTTTACAAACTATAAGATCTTATTTAGGGCTTTTTAATAATTAATTGTGATTTTTAGGGCTTTAATTAGCATTAAAAAGTCATTATCTAATTAATTAAAAGGTTTTAGCAAGTTTGGATTTTTTGTAAACTCTTAGAATATTATTGGGGATTTTTAGTAATTTTTAGGTTAAAATTTTAGTTTTTGTACTATTTACGGTTTTACGTGTTCGCCTTTTTCGTCGTAGTTTAATTCGTTTTCGTAACCGTCTTTCTCTTCTAATCCTATTTCTTTCTCAATCATATAATCACAAATCAATATCAATTCAACACACAACGCACTTGCCTCCTTGGGAAACAAACTTGTTTGGTCATTAGTGCTCGGTTTTCCTAAACCGACACTTAACGCTTACCACTACTTTGCCTCTCTTTTCCTAAAGGGTTGCAAAAGCATTACATCATTTTTGGCGCCGCTGCCGGGGAGGCGTGTTGTGTTTTGGTTGAACCATTGTTGTTTTTATATTAGCCATAATTAGTATTTGTATTAGTAGCACTCTACTAATACGTATTATCGTTTTTCGTTTTTTGTGAATACTATTACTATATTGTATACGTAGAACAATAAATTTACAAGTACTCCAAATACGTGAGAAATCACAACCTTGACTTGGGAGGTCATTACCCAATCATTGTATTCGAATCTCAAACCAAAGAAAAAGGCAAAAATAGATAAATACTTTCGTGAAGCTCGATTTTGAGAAATACAAACTATAAGGTGGGTATAAGGCGGTTGTATTTCACGACCTAAAGGAAAAAGGCTCTTAAGTGCTTCGCGCCGCCTCGTTTCCTCCGCTTGCTTGTGCGTATTTTGATTTTGAAAGCTAATCGAGGGTTTTGCCGCCCAAATTATTACTTAAGTATCATATATATTTTCTTGGTTTCTATTGATTAAACCCTCTTGAACGATTTGGTGTTCCACCATCGTTCTAAAGTCATCGAAGGCGTTCACTTCACGTGATCGTTTTCATTCCTTGAGGCTTCTTTAATCGAGAGATTTGATTAAGGAGGAGATTTGTAGATTTGTGTCTACTAATACATTCCAAAAATCCAAAAAGAGTAAAAACAATCAAAAACAACAAAAAAATTGAAAAAGTAAAAACACCAAAAAGAATCTTCTTTGCTCGCCTTCTCGTTGTACGTGACGTTTATGCAAACTCGCTCTAAAGCAAGACGTGCTCGTAAACGAAGAAACAAATCAATCACTCCTACTAGTGAGGAGTCTCCTATTGACGAAGCCATTGTAGTGAAAGAAGCACCCATGGCTAATCGAACTATGATGGAGTTGCTTCAAGCACCCACCAAGGGTTATGGAGAAGAGATTGTGATTCCCGCTATCCTTGCGGAGAATTTTGAGGTTAAGACGGGTTTGTTGTCCATGATTCAAAACAACAAGTTTCGAGGTGACGAAAAGGACAACCCTCATAACCACATTCGCCAATTTAATCGTCTCACCTCCACATGCAAGTTTAAGGACGTCTCAAACGACTCGATTAAGATGATGCTTTTTCCGTATTCCTTAGCGGGGCCCGCAAAAATTTGGTTAGAGAAAGAGCCACCCAGTTCTATATTGACGTGGAAGGATCTCGTTTCAAAATTCGTGAACCAATTTTTTCCGCCCTCTAAGACTACGCACTTGAAAAACGAGATTTCAAAGTTTTCACAAGAGTATAATGAGAGTTTTTCAACGGCTTGGAATAGGTTTAAGGAAATGTTGCACGAATGTCCTCATCATGGTTTTTCCGACTTGCATCAAATTGACACGTTTTACAATGGCTTGAACGATCATGAGCGTGATTATCTTAATGCCGCCGCGGGTGGTAATTTTTTGTGTAAGACGGTCGAGGAAGCATTGTTAATCATTGAGAATAGGTCTAAGGTCTATAGTGCTCGTAGCACGTCGAGTGTTCGTAAGACTTCGTCTTCGCCTTCATTGTCACACACCGTTGATGCTTGTCAAATCGAGGCTAATTTGGAGAACAAAATTTTTGATAAGTTGAAAGGATTGTTAATTGAGTTTAAAGTTGGTGAACAACCCACTCCCGCTACGGCTAAAGCGGTTGAGGTTTCTTGTATGTATTGTGGTGGAGCTCACGATTATTCCGAGTGCATTACCAACGGTGGTAACACTTCGAGTGCCTTCGCGGCCGCGGGAACTTATAACCAAAACGGTCAAGTTCCTCGCACTAATCAATTGACTCCACCGGGTTTTCCACCAAATCAAAATGCTAACAATTATCGAAACAATCAAATTGGTTACCAAAGCAATCAAAGGAACAATTTCAAGGGTAATAACAACTATGGGAATCAAGGAACTAGTAGCCAATTGCAAAATCAAAATCAAAACCATAAATTTTCAAAACACAAGTCAAGGTCTTCAAAATGTTTACACTAAAGAACTTCCAATGGAGTTTTTGAATTACGCCACAGCAAATGATAAGATTTTGGAAAACATACAAGAGCAATTGGCTAGTCAAGCTAGGGACACGGCTAAAAACACTAAGGAGTTGGCTAACTTTGTGAAAGAAAATCTTAACATGAGAAATGAGTTGAAAAATGATTTTGCTAATCAAATTAGAGGTCAAAACAATAAGATTGAACAAAGTCATGCTAGGCTTGAACAAAGAATTGACCAAAAAGCCGCTAGTCAAGATTTGAAGTTTAATAGTCAAGATGCTAAGCTTAATGCCATTTTAGAAGCCGTCATGGGAAACAAAGCCTCTACTTCGAGTGGTCTACCTAGTAACACCGTTTCAAACCCGAAGGGAGAGATGAAAGTGATTACCACACGAAGTGGTAAGACACTTAAAGAACCGACTCCTCAACCAATTACTCCAACGGTGGAGGAAATTGAGGAAGAACCCGAGGTGGTGGTCGAAAAGGAGCATATTTCAAGCTCACAAAGTACCACTCATGCCACACCTACGGTCGACCCTTTACCAACATTGGAACCCGAGATTCCAAAGGCTATGCCTACGCCCCAACCCACACCACCCTTGCCTTATCCATCGAGACTTAGGAAGGAGAAACGACAAGAGCGCGACAACTACCAATTTGAGCTTTTTATGAAAATGTTTCGTGAGTTGCACCTTAATGTGAGTTTCGCCGATGCTTTGGTCATGATGCCTCGATTTGCCGCTAACTTTAAGAGTATGTTGAACAACAAGGAGAAATTGCACCAAATGTCTAGTTGTTCGTCGGTTTATCTTAATCGCATACCTCAAAAAGTCGGTGATCCCGGTAAATTTTTGATCCCTTGTGCAATTCAAGATATGGAAGAATGCTATGCCTTGGCCGATCTTGGTGCTAGCATTAACTTGATGCCACTTGCAATCTTCAAGTCGCTCAATCTTCCTAATCTTACTCCTTCACGAATGTCTATTGAGTTGGCCGACCATTCCACGATTCTCGCATGTGGTTTGGCGGAAGACGTTTTTGTGAAAGTGGGGAAGTTCTACTATCCCGTAGACTTTATTGTTGTTGATATCCCCACGGATCCTCAAGTTCCTCTTATTTTAGGTCGTTCGTTTTTAGATACGTCTATGGCTTTAATTGATGTGCATGCTAGAAAGATCACCTTACGTTTCAACGACGAGGAACTTGTTATAAACGCAACTCAAAATTCTCAACTTTCTCATCTTTATTCCGTTGCTACCATAAACCTCGTTGATATGATCGACGTGGTTTGCGAGGAATTTTCACAAGAAGTTTTAGGGTTTGGTGATGAAGAAACTAGTGGCAATCCCACTATGTTAGATCCAATTCTTGATAATTCGACACCAACCTTCTCTCCTTTTGAAGGTGGTGGTTTTACGTTGGAAGAATGCAATGTTCCACGTACTTGTGACGAAGACCTCGAAAACGATGAGGACTTCTCGATTATCAAGGATTTTCTTAACTATTTCCCATTTCCTCCACCCGAGGAGGTTATGAGTATCGAGCCCAAATCTTCACTTGAGGAACCACCTATCCTCGAGTTGAAAGATTTACCTCCTCACCTCGAATATGTCTATTTGGAGGAGGGCGACAAGTTTCCGGTTATTATTGCGAAGGATCTTTCGAATGATGAAAAAACCGCACTTGTCGATGTTCTAAAGGATCACAAAGGGGCGATTGCGTGGAAGTTATCCGACATTAAGGGAATTGATCCCAAGTTTTGTACTCACAAAATCTTAATGGAGGAGGATTTCAAGCCCACAATCCAAAGTCAAAGGAGGGTGAACCCCAAAATTCACGACGTCATCAAAAAGGAGGTCCTTAAACTCCTTGACGCGGGAATGATTTACCCTATTTCCGATAGCCCTTGGGTGAGTCCTATTCATTGTGTCCCTAAAAAGGGAGGAATGACCGTTGTGCCAAACGATGCCGATGAGTTGATTCCCACTAGACTCGTGACCGGATGGAGAGTGTGCATTGACTATCGAAAGTTGAATGAAGCCACTCAAAAAGACCATTTTCCCTTGCCCTTCATGGACCAAATGTTGGAGCGTCTTGCGGGAAACGATTTATATTGCTTTCTAGATGGTTTTTCCGGTTACTTCCAAATTCCCATTGATCCTCGTGATCAAGAAAAAACTACGTTTACGTGTCCATATGGAACGTTTGCCTATCGTAGAATGCCATTCGTACTTTGCAATGCACCGGGAACTTTTCAACGATGCATGATGGCTATTTTTCATGATATGATCGAGAAGACGATGGAAGTATTCATGGATGACTTTTCTGTGTTTGGTGATTCTTTCACTTCGTGTTTGTCGAACCTTTATAGAATGTTGAAACGTTGTGAGGAAACCAACCTTGTGCTCAATTGGGAAAAGTGTCATTTTATGGTTAAGAGTGGAATCGTCTTAGGGCACAAGGTCTCGAAAGCGGGGATTGAGGTAGATCAAGCTAAGGTAGACGTCATCGCCAAATTACCTCATCCCAAAACCGTCAAGGGAGTTAGGAGTTTCCTAGGCCACGCGGGATTTTATCGTCGATTCATCAAGGACTTTTCAAAGATTTCTCGACCTATTACACATCTTCTTGAAAAAGAGGCACGATTTGTCTTTGACGAAGATTGTGTACGAGCCTTTGAGATCCTTAAGAGGAAACTTACCGAAGCTCTCATTCTTGTTGCGCCCAATTGGAACCTCCCCTTTGAACTCATGTGTGATGCTAGTAATTACGCTATTGGGGCCGTTTTGGGGCAACGTCATGATAAGCACTTCTTTCCTATTCACTATGCTAGCAAGACGATGACCGAGGCTCAACTTAAATACACTACAACGGAAAAGGATTTCCTTGCCGTGGTGTATGCATTTGAGAAGTTCCGACCTTACCTCGTCTTGACGAAATGCATAGTGTATACGGACCATTCGGCTATTAAGTATCTCATGGCGAAGCAAGATGCTAAGCCGAGATTACTTCGTTGGATTCTCCTCCTTCAAGAATTTGATCACAAAATCGTTGACAAAAAAGGAGCCGAAAATCTAGCGGCCGATCATCTCTCTCGTTTGGAAGATCCTCACCAAAGTGTTTACTAGCCCAAGGAAATCACCGAAACATTTCCGCTCGAGACACTTGGTGTAGTGAATTCTAAGCTTGATCCTTCCACCCCATGGTTTGCGGATTTTGCAAATTACCATGCGGGTAACTTCATCATTAAGGGTATGACGACTCAAGAAAAACGAAAATTCTTTCGTGACGTCAAGTTCTACTTTTGGAACGACCCTTACTTGTTTCGAACTTGTGCGGATCAAATCATCCGACGTTGTGTTTTTGGCACCGAAGCTTCTAACATCCTTAGAGCTTGCCATGAGGGACCCACGGGTGGTCACCACGGTGCTAATCTCACGGCTAAAAAGGTGTTTGATGTCGGATTCTTTTGGCCTACTATTTACCGAGATGCACAAGATCTTGTGAAGTCGTGTGATGCATGCCAACGACAAGGAAAAGCCTCACAAAAAGATGAAATGCCACAAAATATCATTCAAGTATGTGAGATCTTTGACGTTTGGGGCATAGACTTTATGGGGCCGTTCCCATCATCTCGTGGTAATAAGTACATTCTCGTTGCGGTTGACTACCTTTCTAAGTGGGTAGAGGACAAGGCCTTGCCCACCAATGATGCTCGTGTGGTAGTCAAGTTTTTGAAGCAATTGTTTTCTCGGTTTGGAACCCCTCGTGCTATCATAAGCGATCGTGGAACCCGTTTTTGTAACGACCAATTTGAAAGGGTTCTAAGGAAATATGGGGTTACACATCGTCTTTCTACGGCTTATCACCCACAAACGAGTGGGCAAGTCGAGGTTTCAAACCGAGCTTTGAAGAGGATCTTGGAGAGATCCGTTGGGGAAAACCGACAATCTTGGTCGGATAAGTTAGACGATGCTTTATGGGCCTTTAGGACCGCTCATAAGACACCCATTGGGTGCACTCCCTATAAGCTTTTGTATGGAAAGAATTGTCATTTGCCTATCAATTAGAACACAAGGCTTATTGGGCCCTAAAGCATTGTAATGATGACATGGAGACCGCGGGAAAACACCGAAAAATGCAATTGAATGAATTGGATGAATTGAGAGACATTGCTTATGAAAATTCATTGATTTATAAAGAGAAAACTAAAAAGTTGCATGATTCTAAAATTAAAAACCGGGTTTTTGACATTGGGGATCAAGTTTTGCTTTTTAATTCAAGATTAAAAATATTTTCCGGTAATTTGAAATCCCGTTGGTCCGGTCCATTCACCGTGACTCAAGTGTTTCCGTATGGGACCATCGAGCTAGCTCAAGATGATGGTCCTAACTTCAAGGTGAATGGACATAGGTTGAAGCACTACTTTGGCGGGGAAGTTCCATCCTTGAACTACCTCGACCAAGTCACCTTCCCCAATGATAATTAGTATTGAGGGGATCGAGTCGAGCTCATGACTCGGTTATAAAAAACAAGGTGCCTCGTGGGGGAAACCCATGCTTATCCATGTACATATTATTGCTTTCTAATTAGTTTAACGTGTGGGGATTTGTGCCCTTCCAACCTTTGTTCCGTGGTTGTTTGTGAATTGTGGTTTTTAGATGATCATCTTCACGATTGGAGCCTCTCGTGTTCGTTTTACGGGAGCACTCGATCGTTTGCTTTGAAGACTTTCTCAATATCCATGATATATCCTTGATTGTTCTAACCTTAGGTTATTAGCACACTTCATAAACGGCTATTAATTTATTGGTTACACCCTTTCCATGCTAGATTAGGCATTCGACTACGTCTCTAGTATGGGGGTGTTTGCACCCCTAGACTCGAAACATTGAGGACAATCTTTAACTTTAGTATGGGGGGTGAATAGATACTTACCTTGCTAAACCTTCACGCTTTCCAAAGTTTATCTTTTTGTTTATCGTTTTGTTGCAAAATAAGGCTAAAAATGGCCAAATTTTAAAATTTTTCTCATGTTTTATAAGTGTTTGAAGACACGAATGTAGATTTTCCGATGGCGAGAATGAGAGTAATTTTTGACTCGACCGTGCGTGTTGAGCACTTAGCTTTGATTCCTTAACTACACATTAGGCTAAGTCTCTTAAATGAGGACGAGAAATGATAGGGTTAATTATAAGTTACTATGCTAAACGTAGAGCACTTGTATTCTTTCAAAAACTCATGTGTTCTCGTTGTTTGCTTATTCTCCCTTCGCTTGTAAATATTTTTTGCTTAATAAATATTGACTTAGCGGTTTAGTTAGGATTGTTGGGTTTCTAGTCTTTTCTAGTAGCTTCCGTGTAATTAATTTAGGAAGACATTAAGGTATCGCCAGCGTCACGGTTTTGAAGTATTGGCACCCGAATAATCGAAAGCTTCACCCAATAATAAGATTTCAAGTGCTCACCTAAATCTAGCAAACAATTTGAAGCCCCACAAGGCCTAAAATCTATGCAAAAATTGAAAGTGAATCAAGCCTTAATCTTCGAAGCTTTAAAGATCCAAAATTCGCCTTAGCGTGAGGATATACGTCTTTGGCTAATAAAACCACCGATGAGGCGGATAATAAAAGGCAAGGCAAGACCGAAGTCATAATAAAAGCTTCATGGCGAAGTTGAATAAAAGATGGAGGTAAACCAAAGATAATAAGGCCCTTCCGTTAGGGGGCGTATAAAAGTCTTGGTAATAAGTCTCATGTTCCAAACCGTTATAAAACCGTGTTTATCGATTCTTCTTGTCAACTTAATTTTTTGACATCGTTGTCTATTAGGAGGGGTTATTGATTTGATGGTCTTAGTTACACCGTTAGGAATCTATTTTTAGACCTAAATCTCTATTATCGCATAAGTCAAAAATGTATCCTCGTGAAACATTCAAGACAAAATAAAATATAAGAGATACAACTTAGGAATAATGGGAGGATAAGTACGTGATTAGGGCATATGAGTAGTGTTAGCATTACTAACTTATAATGATAATGATCTCGTTGCACGCTTGGCATGGAATTAGGGTGAAAATCGAGGACGACGAAATTATTTCTAACGAAGCATTCACGTGTTCTTATTCTATGAACCTAAACGTCCCATTTTGCGATGAAAATCATACATTATGTCTAAAACACAAGTAGTAGTAATAGTAGTAGTGTAGCTAGTTTATCATTCCAATAAAGTAAATAAAATTAAATTTTGGAGATGCTATGATACTTTATTCTAGCATTGCGTGAGGGCACGGCAATGGTTTAGTATGGGGGAGTGATGAGACTGCATTTATACATAGTCTCATCGTCCAATTATGGCTTAAAATGCATTAAATATCATCAAAATACCCAAATATATGCTTGTGTTTGTTGCTTGTGTATTTTAGGTACGGATATTGAGAAAATGACAAAAGATCACAAGAATCAGTCAAAAAACGAACACGGGAAACGAAGCCGCACGATGAACCAAGCCCTAACGAAGAATTTTCCAAAGAAAACCCTTGAAGATTTGAAGAATTATGAAGATTGGTCCTCCAAGTTTGAAGAATTGACACTTTATACCCTTGTATCTTCATAATTACAAGTTTGGTCCCTAAAGTTTGTCAAAATTACAAAAAGGACCCTTAGCTTTGAAGAATTGGCAAATTTAGTCCCTCATCAAAACTAAATTGTCAATAATGGTCCTCCAAGAAGTCAACAAACAAGTCAAAGCCTTAAAGTATGAAGACATGTCAAGAACAGCCCTTGAAGAATGAAGAAATTGCATGTTTAGTCCTTGTTTCAAGTTTGGAAGTATTTGTGCCAAAAGTGACAACTGCCCTAAAGTTGTTACTTGTTATTTAGGCGTTGATAGCCATTTTACACAACTTGAAGAAAGTGTGAGACTTTGGGGACCATTCCTGCCAGACAACCAAACTCCCTCCACCCACTCACAACATGCCACATCACCCACTTCCACCCCACACCCAATCAAAATCTCCCCTTCCTCCACGTCTGCATTCCACCACCCCACTTTTACTTATTTTAATCTTCCCTCCCAAACACAATTTTAAATTAACCTTAATCCCAAACCGGATTAAACTCACCCTAATCCACCCTTAAACCCTAAATATTTCCAGGATGAACTTTGATTAAAACAAAGGGTTAATTGTTGATCTTTTCCAGATTGATAATTAACTACACCCTAATTGCATCCCACCTCCCCAAAACGTCACCATCCCCTCCCATGTGTCTCTCCAACCCTCCCCTGCCCCACAAAGAAGAAGAAAACAAAACTGAGCAGTCCATTAACGAACCAAGGCATTTTACTTGGTCCCCAAGCTCATTTGAACGACCTAGATCACTCCAAAGCAGCTGGCATCTTCACAAACTGCCAAGATCATCACATGGGCTCTTGACAAGTTCAAAAAATGGCATCTTCAAAGATTCGTCCAAGGGTAGCTTGGGAAGTTCAAGCCATTAGGGTTTAGAGCTTCTATTCACTTCTAGAACAGTTGTAGCCTATTATATAAAGGCATATAGGACTTTAGTTTTTTCTGTTCTTTTTCTTCTCCTTGGTCAAGACCTTGTAAAACCATATTTGTTTTATGAAATGAATTGGTACTGAGTTTGTGACGAGAAAGAAAGAGCCATTTACATTCCTTGCATTTTAATTTTCCAAGTTTAAAGTTCTCTTTTAAGTTTCTGTTTGGACTTAAGTTTTTATTTTTCAGAAATTGGTCCAAGTGTTTTAAGCTGGTCATATAAGCCTGATAATCTTGTTGATTATCAAGCTTAAGTGAGGATTAAAGTGCTTGTTGATTTAGTTGTTAGTACAATTTTCAAAAAATATTTCAAAATCAGTTTTTTTTTATTTTATCGAATAAGCCATAAATAGCTTAACTGATAAGCTTTCTTATAGCTTATTTGTATTGTGAACAGCTTAACTCTTGTGTTTGAACTTTCTCTTAGCAGCTTCTCAACACCATAGTTGTTAGAAGATATAAGGGTTGTGTGTGTCAAAAGTGACCACCACCCATTCTCTTTGTATTGCTTACTTGTTCAACATCCATCAGCACAAGCCCGAGCTTGTGGGAGGTGACATAGCAGTCACTGTTGGGCCTGGATGTAGGCCCAACAAGGTAGTCACCTTTTTCCTTTTTCAATTTTATAAAAGTTTAGTTTCATGTGCTTTTGCTTGAAAATTGTGAAAAATTGCTAAGTGCTTGTTTATTTGCTTGTTCTTTCTTGATTAAGTGTTTTGTTGAGTATTATACATGTTTAGAAGTTTTTGATTCAGATTGGTTGTGTTTTGTTAAGATTTGGCTTAAAAAAAATTCATGTTTCAGATTTAAAGGGGTGTTTGGATTTGCATGTTAACTGCACTCTTTGGGGATTTTTTTGTGTTAAATTCAGTCTAAACTTGCTCACTAGGTTGCTTTTAGATAGTAAGTGTGATTGGTTTTTCAGATTGATAAAGTTTAAACACTTTTGCTTGCTAAAAATTGAAAAACATTGCCTAAATCAGAAAACTGCCTATACTGCTTGATTTTTGCGTGAATTTGATCCATCAATTTGTGAAGTTTGCTAGATTATAGATTATTTAAGGGTGTGTTATAACTTATTTGTCTCTTGGTTGAATTGTATGCAAGTTATGAAGGCTTGAATTTCATTTGTGTGCATGTAACTTGTGCAAAATACTCATCAGAAACACAAAGCTATATCAGCAACTTGATTTTGCTCATTTTGTGTGATTTTGTGTGTTATACTTGCCTGTTTTTGTGAGTAATTTGACTCCTTATACTCCAAAGAGTATAAGGGTGCCTTCTTATCCAACAATCATCCACAAAAATCAAGAAACAAGCCCTCTTGTTTCAAAACTACACTTGTGAATATTTACTTGTGTTCATCAGAAACTTATCCAAATCTGGGCACGTTTTTGCTTTTCTAAGCTTAAATCTTTGTTATTTTGATTTGGTGTTTGTGTTTTGGTGATTAAAAGAGTATAGGTTTTGAGTTTTTAAAGTTTAAAAAGAAAAAAAATAAAAACCAAAAAGGACGTGGCCAGGACTCGAACCTGCGCCACTCCTCTCACACACAAACGTCTTAACCATTGCGCCCTAGGGACTTTGACTGATAAGTCTCATTTCATATAATACTTAAGGTGTGTTTGCTTTATAGCTTATTTAACCATCAGCTTATAAATAAGCTTTTTCTGGCTTATTTCTTTGAGGTTTTTACCAATTAGCATTTTTCTTAGGTTTGAATTAGGTTTTAGGACTTTTCTGTCCAAAAAGTTTATTTTTCCTTTTATTAATTAATTTTCTAGGATTATTTTAAGTTTTAATTTTAAAAAGTCATTAAACAATAGGAAAAGGTAGTTTAAAAATCTGAAAAATTAGTTTTTAGGTTTTGAATTATATTCTTGAGGTTTTTAGCTATTTAAGTTTTCAAATTAGCTTATTTTTTATTTTATTGGATTTTAGGGTTTTTAGCTAAATTTAAAATTTAATATTAAATTATTAAATAGGTTTCAGAAAATTTTAATTGCATTTTTGTCTTAGTTACAATATTCTAGATTTTTGGTAATTTTTTAGATTTTTTTATAAACTTTGAATTTTTTTTGAATTTTTTATTATTATTTTATTATTAAAAATTGAAGTTTTATTTTTTTTAGTTTTTACATTTTTCCTAGGTTAAGGACACTTAATTAGGAGTTTTGTCACTTTCCAAATATTTTTAAGACTTTTCAATTAATTTCTAGAATTAATTTAAGATTTAATTGATTTTAATAGTTTTTAAGTGTTTAAAAATAGTTTAATTTGCTTTTAAAATTTTTAAAAGTAGTTTTTAGATTAATTAGGATATGTTTGAGGTTTACAAACTATAAGATCTTGTTTAGGGATTTTTAATAATTAATTGTGATTTTTAGGGCTTTAATTAGCATTAAAAAGTCATTATCTAATTAATTAAAAGGTTTTACCAAGTTTGGATTTTTTGTAAACTCTTAGAATATTATTGGGGATTTTTAGTAATTTTTAGGAATTTTTAGGTTAAAATTTTAATTTTTGTACTATTTACGGTTTTACGTGTTCGCCTTTTTCGTCGTAGTTTAATTCGTTTTCGTAACCGTATTTCTCTTCTAATCCTATTTCTTTCTCAATCATATAATCACAAATCAATATCAGTTCAACACACAACGCACTTGCCTCCTTGGGAAACGAACTTGTTTGGTCATTAGTGCTCGGTTTTCCTAAACCGACACTTAACGCTTACCACTACTTTGCCTCTCTTTTCCTAAAGGGTTGCAAAAGCATTACATCAGCCATTTTCTTCATGAGTTTGGGGGCAGCGACCTTACTCGGATTACTTAGAAAATCAATCTCCATAACCGAGTTAAACACAAGTAAGGCATCATCAAACTGGAGTCCATAAGATCTAATATCAGTGTGTTGAAGTAACTTAGACTACAAATCAGCTGACTGTAACCGAGAAGCAAGAAAAGCATAACGCAATACATCACCCGCAGAATAAACACCCAACCCTCCAAAGGAAAAGGGCAACATAGCAAGTCTCCACTGCCAATCACCAAATCCTGATCCAGAAGCAACAACGATACGCTCCAAAGAAGAACGGAGTGCCAAATCAAAAGAACTTTGGGCAGACTTAAAAGCACAAGGTGAACAAGTACGCATAGCAAAATATAACTTGGAAATACCAGCACATGAACGAAGAAGCAGAAACTCACATTGAGGGTCATTAATTTTGGCCACAACATCCATAAGCTCAATAGTCTTAACCACACGCTTCAACACAAGCTGACTACAAAAATCAAGATCTACACTCGCAGGCCCCCCAAGTAACTTAACACCGCGCGTAGGTCGAGCAATATTATCTGGGAGCACACCAATAAACTTGCTGCGAGGATCCTCGGTCGGCTAAAAAACTTCAGTCTTATCAATATTCAGATGTAGTCCATACACGGGGCCATCCTCCATGATGCACTCCAAAACTTTCCCCACAACCAAAGTATCCCCAATAATAGTACCATCATCCAAATACCAGGCCTGTAAAGAAAGAGAGAAGGAGTCCCGAATCTTACATATCAATGGTTGAAGTACAAGAGCAAAGAGTAACGGACCAAGAGGGTCACCCTGCTGTACCCCCTGACATGACCTTAATACATGTTCCCCGTAATACAACCTTGCCGGACTAGAATAACAAAACTCCACCCAAGACGAGATGGAGGGACAACGAAGACGAACCTCTCGCAACATAACCTCTCGATCAACCAAATTGAAAGCATTTTTAAAATCCACAAGTAACATCGACAAACCGACATCATCACCATATCTCTCAAGTAAACGATTCACATCATGAAGAATAGCCTCACTCCCTCCCGACACCCCCACCCCAAACTGCAAATCACCAAAGTACCTATCCAAAGAATGACCAACCTCATAAGCACATACCTTGGAGACAAGCCGTCTCCAAACAGTACCAACAGCAATGGGACGAATCCCACCACCCGGCTTAACCAACGGAGTGAGAGGAGCACTTGCGATAAACTCACCCAACACATTGGGACATCGCCCATCAAGAAAAAGGTTCACTACTTGGGTGATAGAAGAAACTAAATCATCAGAAATAGCAACCGCAGAACCAATCAAACAATCTAAAAGGTGTTGGGCCCGAAACCCATCCCGCACACAAGACGTACCTCGGGGAAAACTCTTGATCATGTCAAGAACCCTAGATCGAGAAACAACAATGAGATGATGGTCAAAACAAATATCTGGCAAAGAAGGAGCATGAACAAAAGGGTGCTTATTATTATTATTATTATTATTATTATTATTATTTATTTTTATATTATTATTAACCATCACTTTATTAGAAACAAAAAGGGATTTACAACAAATTGGATGGGAGTCGAGATACTATATGCGCTCCCACCCCTTTAGCAATAGCAAAACCTATTCTATGGAACATATATACAGCAGCGCGCGCTCCAATATTTTGAGCCTTGGAAAATCTCTGGATCCGCTTCAGCAACGCAACTGCATCTTCCTGTAACTCACCTAGAGAAGAAAAAGAGAAAGGAAGAAACCCATATCCGAGACCTACACACTTAGCCAAATACTTGCATCGTTTACCTTGTGCAACATCAATCACAGCTCGGACAGGTACAAAGTCATTCATCCCCGTACGAGTCAAAGGAGAAGAACCAGTCAGATCAACACACACATCTTTACCTCCATCCCAAGAATAAAACAAAATATATGTCGGACGTAAGGCATTATCAAGTCCTCCATCGAATCCGATATTAACTTCCTTTCCGACAGATATCCCTGAACGATGGCATATATCAACAAGAGTATCACGTACCAAATTATGATGATGCTTAATCCCAACGATACCAGCACACGATACCGCATGATCCCCAAATATATCCCCATCAAATAGTCTCGAACAAGCTGAACAGGGCTTCGAAACAGAGAACAAGGGAATACCTAAGCGATAACACAAAACACATCGATAAGTCCCCCAATTCATAGTCTGACCCAACCCTGAGATAGGAACCATCCTAAGCCAATCAGAAGTATGATCCTCCCTCTGAGATGCCCATAAAGCCATCTGTCGAGCAGATAAAGCGAAAGTGGATTATGCATTCTTAATAACCCGAGCAAAATATATATCTGCCATTTTCTTCATGAGTTTGGGGGCAGCGACTTCACTCGGATTACTTAGAAAATCAATCTCCATAACCGAGTTAAACACACGTAAGGCATCATCAATCTGGAGTCCATAAGATCTAATATTAGTGTGTTAAAGTAGTTTAGACTGCAAATCAGCTGACTGTAACCGAGAAGCAAGAAAAGCATAATCCAATACATCACCTACAGAATAAACACCCAACCCCCCCCCCCCCCCCCCCCCCCCGCAAAGGAAAAGGGCAACGTAGCAAGTCTCCACTGCCAATCACCAAATCCCGATCCAGAAGCAATAATAATACGCTCCAAGGAAGAACGGAGTGCCATATCAAAAGAACTTTGGGCAGACTTAAAAGCACAGGGTGAACATGTACGCATAGAAAAATATAACTCGGAAATACCGGCACAAGAACGAAAAAGCAGCAACTCACATTGAGGGTCATTAATTTTGGCCACGGCATCCATAAGCTCAATAGTCTTAGCCACACTCTTCGACACAAGCTGACTACAAAAATCAAGGTCTACACTCGCAGGCTCCCCGAGCAACTTAACACCACGCGTAGGTCGAGCAATATTATTTGGGAACACACCAACAAACTTGCTGCGAGGATCCTCGGTCGGCAAAAAATTTCAGTCTTATCAATATTCAGATGCAAGCCATACACGGGGCCATCTTTCATGATACACTCTAAAACTTTTCCCACAACCAAAGTATCCTCAATAATAATACCATCGTCCAAATACCAGGCCTGTAAAGAAAGAGAAAAGGAGTCCCGAATCTTACATATCAATGGTTGAAGTACAAGAGCAAATAGTAACGGACCAAGAGGGTCACCCTGTTGTACCCCCTGACATGACCTTAATACATGCTCCCCATAATATAACCTTGCCGGGCTAGAATAACAGAACTCCACCCAAGACGAGATAGAGGGACACCGAAGACGAACCACTCGCAACATAACCTCTCGATCTACCAAATTGAAAGCATTTTTAAAATCCACTAGTAACATCGACAAACCAACATCATCACCATACCTCTCAAGGAAGCGATTCACACCATGAAGAATAGCCTCACTCCCTCCCGACAACCCCACCCCAAACTGTAAATCACCAAAGTAACCATCCAAAGAATGACCAACCTCATGAGCACATACCTTGGAAACAAGCCGTCTCCAGACAGTACCTACAGCAATAGGACGGATCCCACCACCAGGCTTAACCAACGGGGTGAGAGGAGCACTAGCGATATACTCACCCAACACCTTGGGACATCGCCCATCAAGAAAAAGGTTCACTACTTGGGTGATAGAAGAAACTAAATCATCAGAAATAGCAACCGCAAAACCACTCAAACAATCTAAAAGGTGTTGGGCCCGCAACCCATCCCACCCACAAGACGTACCTCGGGGAAAACTCTTGATCATGTCAAGAACCAAAGATCGAGAAACAACAAGGAGATGAAGATCAAGAGATATATCTGGCAAAGAAGGAGCATGAACAAAAGGGTGCTTATTTCTAGGTCTTCAAGAGTAATATCATTATAAGGAGCCACACCAGATAAGGAAAGAACTCTGACAGCAGCAGAATAATGCCCATCAGAAATCTTTCGTCTATACTGCTTAATATTCTGCTCAACCAACCCACTATCCTCACTAAGAACATCAGACAAAGCGGGGGAAGGTTCAGCCAAACACTCTCTAAGAAGATGTAAACTACCATCCAACGTCTCCCAAGAACGAATAGCATTAATAATATACTCCTCTTGTCTTTGCCTCTTGATAACGGACCTACACTCCAGATTACTTCTCGGGCGAAAGGTTTTAAGATGATAAAGAGGCAAAACAAGCAAACGAACCCAAGAAGAGATGTCATCAGGCTTGTTAACCACCCTATCAATGGCCCCTTTCAAGGCGCGAGAAAAACCCAAACGACACTTTGGAGGATAGATTTAACTGTACGCAACCCTTTTGAAAATAAGCTATCGAGAGCCCCCAAATCAAAGCCACAACGCAAGTCACGTACTTCATCATCATCACTAACAAGATGCAAAGGAAAAGATGGAACGGGAGGCTTAGGGAGGTCATAAAGAACAAATTGAACAATACCATCACCACAATCAGGAGGTGGTACAAAATCCGAACCCTTGCCATGCCGACACATAGACCGGAACGTGTGCGTAGTGAAACAACCACCACATAACCAAATCCCCATACTCTTGAAGGTTAACTCGGCCCTCTCATAAACAACCAAATCGGATAGAATGGATTGTTTTGTACAAGCTAGTGCATCGCCGCTAAAATGTTTATCACAAAGATGAATAATCAAAGACGTATTAGTAAGCCCATTCCCACTACCATCCAGACATCCGTTAAGACCAACAAATGGACAATGAAACCGAACAACCGCCATGACACCATAAACCAAAAAACCCTAACCTAACACAAAAAAACCACCAAACCACACCAATCGACACAAACACCACGCCACCATGCCACTCGCCAATCATCAAACAAACAAACAACCCCTAGCCGCAAACAAAACTACCACCCTAACCTAATCTATAACGAACAACACTAGTCGCCTCAAACAACCTAGCCCAACGAACCAACTAGACCCAAACCAACATGACAACAGCCAACGGATCACAAACTAACCGATCAAAACCGTAAACTGAAAAGAACCACGGCCAAACAAACCTACTGTTCCAAAAACCCAAGAAAATCACCCCAGCCGAACAAACCTACTGCCAAACCACCTACTAAACAAAACACAAACGAGCCCAACAATAGAGAACCCGTACAAAACCGCAAAATGAAAAGACAGCCGTGTTCTTCCCTGTGGTACTGTCCGAAAACCCAAGAAAAACACCCCAGCCAAACAACCCTACTGCCAAAAAACCTACTGAACAAATCACAAACGAGCCCAACAATAGACAACCCGTACAAAACCGCAAACTGAAAAGACAACCCAGTTCTTCCCTGTGGTACTGTGGGCGATTAAATCATGAAAAAAGAATGCAAAAGTGAAAGAATAATGGGATGGAACCTATAAAAGAAGAGATAAAACGAGAAAAGTGAAATAGATAAGGGATGGATATGGGATTAAAACGAAAAACAAGAATGAACAGGATCGATATGGGATAGAATCTATCAAAGAACGAGATAACAGATATGGGATTTTTTACGTGATAAAAGAATGAAAAGGTGAAAGAATAAAGGGATTGATAAGGGATAGAAACGATTGGTGAAGGAATATAACAGATATGGGATTTTTACGTGATAAGAGAATGAAAAGGTGAAAGAATAAAGGGATTGATAAGGGATAGAAACGATTGGTGAAAGAATAAAGAGATTGATAAGGTATTGGTGGAAGGACAGGTGATGATGGGTTCGAAGGTGGAAGAATCACCCACAGTACCAAAGAACGAGATGATAAATATTTTTATTTATTAATCACACAAAATTGGAAGGGAGCCGCGAAACAAGCTGCGCTCCCACCCCCTTTTGAATACAAAAACCAAGTCTAGAAAATAGAAAAGAGCCACTCCTAGCATCATTAGAATGACAAATAGATAAGCGCTTGAGACGCGAAAGAGTAACCAAGGCTTCCTCGTCAAGCTCCCCAAAAGTAGAGAAGGCAAAAGGGATGAATGAATAACCGTGCTCTGCACAAATAGAAGAATACTTCCTCCTTTTCGTTTGAGCAGCAGTCCGTAAAGCAATCTCGGGGACCCACGAATCCAAACCTGCACCAGCAAACGGAGAGACACCCGTAACATCAAAGCAAGCGTCTTTGCCTTGGGACCAATTATTCAACAATAAATCCGCTGGACGAAGGTCTCGTCCATCAGCTGAAAGAAATCCCAAAGTGGCCTCTATCCGTACAGAAGCACCAACTCTAGAACATATATCAAACAACATATCGCGCACCAGATTATGCCGAAACTTCACACCCACCTCACTAGAACAGTGAACAACATGGTCACCCCACGGGTCCATCCGATGCACGTGACAACTCGGACAAGAAGAACCATCAAGAAACAAAGGAACCGCCAAACGATAACACAAGACAGCTCTAAACTGGCGTGGGTTCATCCGCTGCCCTAACCCATCAATAGGAATAGTAAAGAGAAAATCATGTGCATGAGGAGAATGCACACAGCTAAAAATAATAGGATTTACAAAAATTTAGTGGGGAGCCGAGATACTATCTGAGCCCCCACTCCTTTAGCTATAGCGAAACTGATCCTATTAAAAATGTGAATAGCAGCACGTGCTCCAAGATCTTGATTATTATTATTATTATTATTATTATTATTATTATTATTATTATTATTATTATTATTATTATTATTATTATTATTATTATTATTATTATTATGAATGGGATGTCTTATCGATGTGTTTTATGTTATCGCTTAGGTATTCCCTTGTTCTCTGTTTCGAAGCCCTGCTCAGCTTGTTCGAGAGTATTTGATGGGAATATATTTGGGGATCATGCGGTATCATGTGCTGGCATCGTTGGGATTAAGCATTGTCACAATTTGGTACGTGATACTCTTGCTGATATATGTTACCGTTCAGGGATATCTGTCAGAAAGGAAGTTAATATTGGATTAGATGGAGGACCTGATAAGGCCTTACGTCCGGCAGATATTTTGTTTTATTCTTGGGAGGGGGGTAAAGATGTGTGCGTTGATCTGACTGGTTCTTCTCCTTTGACTCGTACGGGGATGAATGACTTTGTTCCTGGCCGAGCTGTGACTGATGCTGCACAACGTAAACGATGCAAGTATTTGGCTAAGTGTGCAGCTCTCGGATATGGGTTTCTTCCTTTCTCCTTTTCTTCTTTAGGGGAGTTACAGGAAGATGTAGTTGCGTTGCTGACGCGGGTCCAGAGATTTTCTAAGACTCAAGACATTGGAGCGCGCGTTGCTGTACATATTTTCCATAGAATAGGTTTTACCATTGCTAAGGGGGTGGGAGCGTAGATAGTATCTCGGCTCCCATCCAATTTGTTGTAAATCCCTTTTTGTTTCTAATAAATTGATGGTTTTTTATTATTATTATTATTATTATTATTATTATTATTATTTTATTTTTTTTTTTTTTTTTTTTTTTTTTTTTTTTTAATCCATTACTTTTATTAGAAACAAAAAGGGATTTTACAACAAATTGGATGGAAGTCGAGATACTATCTGCGCTCCCACCCCTTTAGCAATGGTAAAACCTATTCTATGAAAAATATGTACAGCAGCGCGCGCTCCAATGTCTTGAGCCTTGGAAAATCTCTGAATCCGCTTCAACAACGCAACTGCATCTTCCTGTAACTCCCCTAAAGAAGAAAAGGAGAAAGGAAGAAACCCATATCCGAGAGCTGCACACTTAGCCAAATATTTGCATCGTTTACGTTGTGCAGCATCAATCACAGCTCGACCAGGTACAAAGTCATTCATCCCCGTACGAGTCAAAGGAGAAGAACCAGTCAGATCAACACATACATCTTTACCTCCATCCCAGGAATAAAACAAAATATCTGCCGGACGTAGGACATTATCAGGTCCACCATCTAATCCAATATTAACTTCCTTTCCGACAGATATCCCTGAACGGTAACATATGTCAGCAAGAGTATCACGGACCAAATTGTGACGATGCTTAATCCCAACGATGCCAGCACACGATACGGCATGATCCCCAAATATATCCCCATCAAAAACCCTAGAACACGCAGAACAGGGCTTCAAAACAGAGAACAAGGGAATACCTAAGCGATAGCACAAAACACATCGATAAGACCTCCCATTCATAGTCTGACCTAATCCGGGGATAGGAACCGTCCTAAGCCAGTCAGACGTATGATCCTCCCTCTGAGATGTCCATAAAGCCAACTGACGAGCAGATAAAGCGAAAGTGGATTCAGCATTCTTAATAACCCGAGCAAAATATATATCTGCCATTTTCTTCATGAGTTTGGGGGCAGCGACCTCACTCGGATTACTTAGAAAATCAATCTCCATAACCGAGTTAAACACACGTAAGGCATCATCAAACTGGAGTCCATAAGATCTAATATCAGTGTGTTGAAGTAACTTAGACTGTAAATCAGCTGACTGTAACCGAGATGCAAGGAAAGCATAATGCAATACGTCACCCGCAGAATAAACACCCAACCCTCCAAAGGAAAAGGGCAACGTAGCAAGTCTCCACTGCCAATCACCAAATCCCGGTCCAGAAGCAACAACGATACGCTCCAAAGAAGAACGGAGTGCCAAATCAAAAGAACTTTGGGCAGACTTGAAAGCACAAGGTGAACAAGTACGCATAGCAAAATATAACTTGGAAATACCGGCACATGACCGAAGAAGCAGCAACTCACATTGGGGGTCATTAATTTTGGCCACAGCATCCATAAGCTCAATAGTCTTAACAGCACGCTTCAACACAAGCTTATTACAAAAATCAAGATCTACACTCGCAGGCCCCCCAAGTAACTTAACACCACTCGTAGGTCGAGCAATATTATCTGGGAACACACCAATAAACTTGCTGCGAGGATCCTCGGTCGGCCAAAAAACTTCAGTCTTATCAATATTCAGATGCAGTCCATACACTGGACCCTCCTCCATGATGCACTCCAAAACTTTCCCCACAACCAAAGTATCCCCAATAATAGTGCCATCATCCAAATACCAGGCCTGTAGAGAAAGAGGGAAGGAGTCCCGAATCTTACATATCAATGGTTGAAGTACAAGAGCAAAGAGTAACGGACCAAGAGGGTCACCCTGCTGTACCCCCTGACATGACCTTAAAACATGTTCCCCGTAATACAACCTAGCCGGACTAGAATAACAAAACTCCACCCAAGACGAGATAGAGGGACAACGAAGACGAACCTCTCGCAACATAACCTCTCGATCAACCAAATTGAAAGCATTTATAAAGTCCACAAGTAACATCGACAAACCGACATCATCACCATATCTCTCAAGAAAACGATTCACAGCATGAAGAATAGCCTCACTCCCTCCCGACACTCCCACCCCAAACTGCAAATCACCAAAATACCCATCCAAAGAAGGACCAACCTCAAAAGCACATACCTTGGAGACAAGCCGTCTCCAAATAGTACCAACAGCAATGGGACGAATCCCACCACCCGGCTTAACCAACGGAGTGAGGGGAGCACTGGCGATAAACTCACCCAACACCTTGGGACACCGCCCATCAAGAAAAAGGTTCACTACTTGGGTGATAGAAGAAACTAAATCATCAGAAATAGCAACCGCAGAACCACTCAAACAATCTAAAAGGTGTTGGGCCCGCAACCCATCCCGCCCACAAGACGTACCTCGGGGAAAACTCATGATCATGTCAAGAACCCTAGATCGAGAAGCAACCAGGAGATGATGGTTAAGAGGAATATCTGGCAAAGAAGGAGCATGAACAAAAGGATGTTTATTTTTTAGGTCATCAAGAGTAGTATCATTATAAGGAGCCACACCAGATGAGGAAAGAACTCTAACAGCAGCAGAATAATGCCCATCAGAAATCTTCCGTCTACACTGCTTAATATTCTGCTCAACCAACCCACTATCCTCACTAAGAACATCAGACAAAGCGGGGGAAGGTTCAGCCAAACACTCTCTAAGAAGCAGTAAACTACCATCAAACGTCTCCCAAGAACGAATAGCATTAATAATATACTCCTCTTGCTTTTGTCTCTTGATAACGGACCTACACTCCAGATTACTTCTCGGACGAAAGGTTTTAAGCAAACAAAGAGGCAAAACAAGCAAACGAACCCAAGAAGATATGTCATCAGGCTTGTTAACCACCCTGTCAATGGCCCCTTTCAAAGCGCGAGAAAAACTCAAACGACACTTTGGAGGGATAGATTTAACAGTACGCAACCCTTTTGAAAATAAGCTATCAAGAGTCCCCAAATCAAAACCACAATGCGAGTCACGAACTTCATCACCACCACTAACAAGATGCAAAGTACATGATGGAACGGGAGGCTTAGGGAGGTCATAAAGAACAAAGTGAACAATACCATCACCACAATCAGGAGGTGGTACGAAATCTGAACCCTTACCATGCCGACACTTAGAACGAAACGTGTGCGTAGTGAAACAACCACCACATAACCAAATCCCCATACTCTTAAAAGTTAACTCGGCCCTCTCATAAACAACCAAATCGGATAGAATGGAATGTTTGGTACAAGCTAGCGCATCGCCTCTAAAATGTTTATCACGAAGATGAATAATCAAAGACGACTTAGTAAGCCCATTCCCACTACCATCTCGACATCCATTAAGACCAACAAACGGGCAATGGAACCGAACAACCGCCATGACACCACCAAACCTAATCTAAAACAAACACAACTAGTTACCACACGTCAACCGCCAATCAACCAAACAACCCCTAGCCGCAAACAAAACAACCACCCTAACCTAATCGATAACGAACACCACTAGTCCAAACAACCTGCCTAAAACAACCTGTCCAAAACTACCACCAACCACCTCAAACAACCTATCCAAAACAACCAAACCAAATGCCGCAAACAGACCCGTCGCCACAAACTACTAACACAACCAAACGGGTCAAAACAACCAATAATCCAAACGCCGCAATCAGAAAAGCAACTGAAACCTCCGCACACCGAAATCCAGCTCCAAAACAGTAAAAGAACGAATGAGGATGGAACCCAATGAATAGATTATATAAACCCAGAAGACAACTAAAACCGAATAGTCAAAACCAAGCACACCGAACCCCAACTCCAAAGAGAACTAACTGAAAACAACCTGGAAAAAAATAACCAGCCCCAACAACCGAAAAAAACTGAAAACTAACCGAAGACAGCCCTATAGCAATCCAGGTCAGACGAACACCAAACACCACCAGTCCAAACAACCAAACCGACTATGAGGAAAAACTGCTAATGAAGGAAAAAGAAAGATAAAGGGATGAAGGAGCCAAGATAGATAAAAAACAGTAAAAGGGTGGGAATAAGGAAGAAGATTAGTAATGGTGATAAAAAAAATGAATCGTAAGAATGAAGGAAGGAATCGAAAGAATGAATCGGAAAAAAAGAAAAAAGAAAATAAGAAATGGTGATTAGTGAAGGAAATAGGATGGATTAAAAAGGAATGAATAAATCGGGATTTAAAAAGAAAAAAAAGGGTGGGACTGGTGATGAAGGAAGCCACCGAAGAAGGTGGAACTTGAAAGAAAGGGGTGGTCGCCCACAGATTATTATTATTATTATTATTATTATTATTATTATTATTTTATTATAAATATCACTTTATTAGAATAATAGGATTATGCAAAAGATTTGTAGGAAGTCGAGATATTATTCTTATTATTATTATTAATAATTTTATTAATTTTTTTAAAACGAACTTTATTTATTAATCACACAAAATTAGAAGGGAATCGAGAAACAAGCTGCGCTCCCACCCCTTTCTGGATACAAAAACCAAGTCTAGAAAATAGAAAAATACCACTCCTAACATCATTAGAGTGACAAACAAATAAGCGCTTGAGGCGCGAAAGAGTAACCAAGGCTTCCTCGTCAAGCTCCCCAAAAGTAGAGAAGGAAAAAGAATGAACGAGTAACCATGCTCTGCAAAAATAGAAGAATACTTCATCCTCTTCTTCTGAACTACAGTCCGTGAAGCAACCCCGGGGACCCAAGAATCCAAACCCGCACCTGCAAACTGAGAGACACCTGTAACATCCAAGCAAGCGTCTTTGCCTTGGGACCAATTATGCAACAATAAATCCGCTGGACGAAGGTCTCGTCCATCAGCTGAAAGAAATCCCATAGGGGCCTCTTTCCGCACAGAAACGCTAACTTTAGAACAGATATCAAACAACATATCGCGCACAAGATTATGCTGAAACTTCACCCCCACCTCACTAGAGCAGTGAACAGCATGATCACCCCACTGGTCCATCCGATGCACGTGGCAACTCGAACAAGAAGATCCATCAAGAAACAAAGGAACCGTCAAACGATAACACATGACGGCTCGAAACTGACGTGGGTTCATTCGCTGGCCCAACCCATCCGTAGGAATAGTAAAGAGATAATCATGTGCATGAGGAGCAAGCATGCAACTAAGAAGAGCTTCCTGGCGACTACTTAAACTATATCATGACGAAAGAAGTCCATCAACGATACCAAAATATCTCATTGCCAAAGACTTTATAAACTGGGGGCAGGAGAGCTAGAGGTAAGATAGAGAGAATCAAATCCACAAAAGGTCGAGAAAGCGTCCAGAGCAGACAAAAAGATAGAACCCAGCGAAACAATCCCAGACCTGGCCAAAATACGATCCTGCAAAGAACTAGACTCCAAACGAGAGGCTATGAAAGCAAAACACTTGAAATCCCCAAGACCACCAAGTCTAATGGGCAAAGGGCAAGCCGCCACTGCCAATCTCTAAAACCAGGGCCTGAACCAGTAACAATCAACTCCAAAGAAGTACGTAAGGCCTGATCAAACTGACTCCGAGCATCACCAAGAACCCAAGGAGGGCACGTCCTCAAAGAAAAAACTAACTTTGCAACCCCCGCACAGTTTCAAAGAAGAAGAAGCTCACACTGCGGGTCATCAAGCCCGCGGATAGTATTCAGCGGGGAAATAGACTTGGAAACTCGACGCGCGACAAAAACACAAGAAAACTCATGGTCCCAACTAACAAAACCCCCAAGAAGCCTAACACCACGCATCGGGTGAGATAACGAAGCAGGGAAAACACCATCCCTTAGACCGCGAGGATCCTCCACCGGCCAGAAAAGCTCAGTCTTACCAACATTCAGATGCAGCCCACGAGCTGATCTGTCAGCTCGAATAATATCTAATGCCTTGGCCACCATAAGAGTATCACCTATAATAGAAACTGTCGTCAAGGTACCACACCTGAAGGGAGAGCTCACACACTTGATGAATAATATGAATAAGTGGATGCAGAGCCAAGGAAAAAAATAAAGGACCTAAAGGAAAATTATTATTATTATTATTATTATTATTATTATTATTATTATTATTCTATTTAACCATCACTTTATTAGAAACAAAAAGGGATTTACAACAAATTGTATGGGAGTCGAGATACTATCTGCGCTCCCGCCCCTTTAGCAATAGCAAAACCTATTCTATGGAAAATATGTATAGAAGCGCGCGCTCCAATGTTGCTATTATTTAATATTTAGTATTTAGTTATATTAATATTATTATTATTATTATTATTATTATTATTTTTATTAAACCATCAGTTTATTAGAAACAAAAAGGGATTTACAACAAATTGGATGGGAGTCGAGATACTATCTGCGATCCCACCCCTTTAGCAATAGCAAAACCTATTCTATGGAAATATGTACAGCAACGCTCGCTCCAATGTCTTGAGCCTTAGAAAATCTCTGGATCCGCTTTAGCAACGCAACTGCATCTTCCTGTAACTCACCTAGAGAAGAGAAAGAGAAAGGAAGAAACCCATAACCGAGAGCTGCACACTTAGCCATATACTTGCATCGTTTACGTTGTGCAGCATTAATCACAGCTCGGCCGGGTACAAAGTCATTCATCCCCGTATGAGTCAAATGAGAAGAACCAGTCAGATCAACACACACATCTTTACCTCCATCCCAAGAACAAAAACAAAATATTTGCCGGACGTAAGACATTATTAAGTCTACCATCTAATCTAATATTAACTTCCTTACCAATAGATATTAACTTCCTTATTATTTTATTAGAAACAAAAAGGGTTTTACAATAAATTAGTGGGAAGCCGAGATACTATCTGGGCCCCCACTCCTTTAGCTATAGCAAAACCGATCCTGTTAAAGATATGAATAGCAGCACGAGCCCCTATATCTTGAGTCATGGAGAACTTCCGGATCCGCTTGAGCAAGGTAGTCGCATCTTCCTCTAATTCTCCCAAAGAAGAGAATGAAAAAGGAAGAAAACCATACCCAATAGCTGCACACTTGGTCCCGTACTTTACACGTTTACGTTGTGTCGCATCAACCACCGTACGACCAGGCATAAAATCCGTCATCCCAGTTTGTGTCAAAGGTGAAGACCCGGTCAGATCCACACACACATCAAGTCCTCTATCCCATGAATAAAGCAACATATCTGCTGGACGTAAGGGTTTCTCACGCCCGCCATCCAACCCAATATCAACCTCCTTACCAGCTGAAATCCCCGATCGATAACATATGTCAACAAGGGTGTCACGAACAACGTTATGGCGATGCTTGATACCAATAATACCAGCACAGCATGATCTCCGTAAATATCTCAATTAAACACCCTGGAACAAGCTGAACAAGGCTTCGAAACTGAAAATAAAGGGACACCTAAACGATAACATAACACACAACGGTAAGTCTTACCGTTCATAGTCTGTCCCAAACCAGAAATAGGAACTGCCCTAAGCCAGTCAGAAGTGTGGTCCTCCATTTGAGATTTCCACAGTGCCACCTGTCGAGGGGATAAAGAAAATGTGGATTCTGCAGTATCAGTAACCCGCGTGAAATATATATCTGCCAGTTTCTTCATAAGTTTGGGGGCAGCGATCTCACTTGGATTCAGTCTCCATAGACGTGTTAAACACACACAAAGCATCATCAAAATTCGGTCCATAATCTATAATACCAGCATGCTGAAGAAGCTTAGTCTGCAGGCTAGCAGACTGCAATCGTGATGATAGAAAGGCATATTTCAAAACATCACCTACACAATACACACCAAGCCCCCCAAAAGCAAAGGGTAAGGTGGCAAGCCTCCACTGCCAATCGCCAAACCCTGGACCAGAAGCAGTGACAATACGCTCCAAAGCTGAACGAAGAGTCACGTCAAAAGAACGTTGAGCAGACTCAAAGAAACGGGGAGGGCATGTGCGAATAGCAAAGTAAAGTTTAGAAATACCCGTGCATGCTTATTATTATTATTATTATTATTATTATTATTATTATTATTGATGTTACTGTTGCTATTATTTGATATTTAGTTATATTATTATTATTATTATTATTTTATTACTATTATTATTTATTTTTTTATTTTATATAATAATCAGCTTATTAGAATGATAAAATTTATAAAAAATTATTATTATTATTATTATTATTATGTATCATTATTATTTTTTAATTGTTATTTTTGTATAAATATAAATATTATTATTTTTATTATATTATTTTTTTGTTTTTATTGTTATTATAACTTATTTATTTATTATTATTAATGTTAATCATTTTTAAAGAATAAATTATATTACATTAGAATGTAGCCGAGTATAATAACGAATATATTAATTTTAATTTCAGTGCATTGCAATTAAGGCTGCAATCAAGCATGTTTTTATCAAGCAACTCGAGCTCGAGCTTGGCTCGATCAAGCCAAGATCAAGCACAAATATAGCTTGAAACATATATCAACTTTACGCTCAAGCTTTTTTTTATCCCTTTGACTGGATTTATATTCTGTTAAGAACTAGTATAGTAGTTTGTAATCAAACTAAAACACTTTGAGAACTCCTACTAAACTAAATAAGTTATGCGGAATCTAACTTATAAAGCACAGAAGAACATAATTACTTTTAACTATTCGATCTCTTATTAATAGACTTGAATGAGGTACATAAATGTCATTGTACATATATTCCTTTTATAGAGTAAGGAACCCTAGAAACCTTAGAATATTCTATAAAGATAAGTATATCATAAACAATATATTATCAATATTCTAACTATAAAGTATATCACATATGATATACTCTAACTATAACTATGACATATCTTTTACAAAGATATATTCGTCCTAATCAGTATAACAGTACTTGTACTTAACACTAATAGTACTTGCTATGTACCACGTTAACACTAACGGTACTTTCTAACACTAACAGTACTTATACTTATGCTAATAGTACTTGGTACTTTACAAATAATTCCCAACAATCCTCCCCAAAACAAGAATGACAACTTGTTTTCTTCTTGTTTCTCTTTGTACTGAATGTATTTAGAATACTTGTCTTCAGTCTCTTCTTCAAACTTGGATTGAGCTTGGTAATTTGTACTTATATCCAACTAAATGTAGCCAAACACTTTTATGCAGATCTTCTTCTGATAAGATAACCTTCAAGTCTCATGAACATCATCTTTGTCTTCAAATTATGATCTTCTTGTGTCTTGTGAACATTCATTTTGTTCTGTAGCAACAATAATTGTCTTCTTGAGTTAAATATGTGAACTCTTGATCATGAACTTCTGTCTTGATTTGATGAGACAAAACCTTCTAAGTATTTTTTTTTCTTCTTTTCTTAGAAACTAATACTCCTTTGCTTGCATCTTCATACCTGAAATAAAACAGTTAACAACAAAAACCAATCTGTATTAGCTTCATGATTTTTAGCAAATCATCATCTATCAACGGATTTGATGTATTCTTTACCAGTTAACCGTACACTCTGGAATAGCCAATACTTTATTCATAAAGAATAAGGTGTACTGATAAACCTACAATTTTTGGTAAACTGTCAACCATCAACGAATTTGATAATGTCTTTACCTAGTACCGTTTGTCTAGGACTAGCCAAATCTTTGTCTCGAAACATGGTGAGTTAGAAACCATATAGTTTTTAGCAAAATACTAGCTTTCAACGGATTTGAGAAGTCTTTACCACAAACCGTTTGCTTATAGACTAGCCAGTTCTTATGTGTGTTAAACATGATGAATTGAGAATCATTTGTGAAGTGTGATTGTAAATCAAACACATAAGGCTCTTTCTCAGCTTCTTCCTCTTGCTCCAAATCCTTGATTTGTTGTTTAACCATTCTGATCAACTCTAAAGCACTAGCAGATTCTTCTGAAACTTCCAATTGTTGCTCTAACATTCTTTCCAACAATCTTCTTCCAAAAGGCTATCTCTTTTCTTGAAGCATGTAATAGGTTATGTCATCCACATCTAATGTATGTAACCCACATGATCTATAATATCTCGAGTAACTAGGAACCCGATTCTCTAAGTCCTTCAATATTCTTTGATCCCAAGTATGTGGATCATACAAAAATTTTAGCTCATTCCTCAATAGTGTGACTTTTGCTTGACCTTCACTTACACCTTCAACAAATCTGTTAAGGTCTTGAATGTCTTGTCTGTCAAGGATGTGTAGAATCTCTTCAAGTAGTCTGAACATCCTGAATATTCCGTCTGACCTAGTGATTCCCTGAATTTCTAATCCATCCTTCATAGCACTTATCGATCTTATGATATCTGACTTCTTTCCAAAGATTTCTGTGTCAATACAATGATCTTCAAATTTCACTATCTTTAAGTGCTTTCTCCAGCTTTCATCATCATCACTATCTTGTTCAGTAGATTTCACCTTTTTCTTAGCTTCATGTTTCTTCTTTGTTGATCTTTTCCTCTTAATACCCTTGGAGGTTCCTTCAAACTCTATTAAACCCTCCTCCAAATCTGTATGTACTGTTTCCTTAAGTATTGTTACTGTGTATGTACTGCTTGTACATCTTCAGTCTTCTTGTTAACATCTTGAGTTGTATCCCCTTTATGCATTTCTTGACTAATCTCTGCTCCCTTTGAAACTTCTATCACCCTTTTATTATTCCTAACATAGGTAGTTTTGATGGGTGAAGATGCTTCCTTTTGTCCAATGGTACTTGCATCAAGCCTGGGGGTACTTCCAAATTGTCTTTGTTGTTGAAGATGCTTCCTTACATCTTCAATTTCTTGCTTGTCCTTTTTAGAACCAATCTCAACAAAATTCAACTTGTTCCTCTTGTGTTGTTCATACAAAGCCTTGATTTCTTCAAAAGTCTTACTGACTAATTGAGCATGGGTAAAATGCTTGACTTTCTTGAGCTAGGACATCATTTGATTTCTGATTTGCATAGTGGTTGGAGGCTTAACCCTTTCTTTTCTTCTCTTTTCTACAAAGAATCTTTGTTGCTCCCTCACTAAATCATCAATTAGTTTGTCTTTCTCCTTTTCATCATAAGCATCCCTTTCTTCAGCTAGCAATTATTCTGCAAGAAGCTCACTTGCTTTAAGTTCAACTTGAATTCTATCATACTCTTCAATATTTTACTCTTGCTGCACTCTTTGGGCTTCAAGCATCTGTTGTTTTGCTGCAAGGTCTTCTTGTAGCTGTTCTTCATGCATTTGAGCTTGCAATCTGAAAGCTAACTCTTCATCATGCTCCAGTTGGTTGAATCTATTCATGACTTTGCTAATGTCATCATCTGAATCACTTTCTTCCTCAGATTCATATTGTAACACCTTTTTGCCCTTATCCTTTGGATTGATTTTAGGTAGTTTCTTCTTTAACTTTGAAGATTTTCTCTCTTCATCTTCATTTGAGTACTGTTAAAAGATAATACCTTTAGTGGGATGTGAAGCTTGAATCTTCTTGCCTTTATCTTTTTCTTTCTTAGCAAGAATTTCTATTTGTGCCTTTAACTCTGCTTCTACTTGTCTTACTTTTTCAGCTAAGCTCTTCTCCCTTAGATCAAGCAGTACTTGTGCTAAAGTCTCATCCTCTCCAAAAGGAGTTTGAATTTCTATATAAGAATGTAGTGAAGGTTGTTCACCAGCGGTACTTGCAGTCGGCTTAGTTGGCTTAGCAGTACTTGGCTCTTTAACAGTTTTTATTTCACCAGTGTAAGACAAACTTATTTCTTGAATCACCAAAGTATATCCAGATACTTTTTCTTCTTTTGAAGTTGTCTTCTTACTTTGTAACTCCTCAGTCTTGTCTGATCCATAACTCACTCTTGATCTTGACAGTACTTGGAAAGACTGTTTCTTGTGAAACCATAATTGCCATTGAGGTGGAGTTGAAGACACATGAAATTGAACATTGATTTCCTCTAGCTTCTCATAGAAAATACTCCAATTCACTTGTAGTTGGGTGATTAAGGTTGTGGGTATGGCCGAGTCACCAAAATTTCTTTAGTTTGTGGTTCCTCATGAACATGTTGTGGTTCTTCTTGTTGAAGCTCTATGTTTGTAGGCTCCAAGCTATCTTTTTCCACAATAGTCTCTATGCTATTGCCATATTCAAAATTTCCAATGACATCATCAGCTTCAAAATTGATGTCATTCTCAGAGACCCTTGTATGAATGTCAGAAGAAGGTCCTTGTTCTTCATAATTCCTCCCCTGTTTGGTTGCATTCAGTTTCCTTTTCTTGAGGTTCCTGAATCTTTGCTTCTTAAGAGCAACTTTCTGAATTGATCTGTTCTGCCTCATCCAAGGAGATACCTTATTCTTTAACTTGATGAAACTGGATTCTAATTCAGCAATCCTCTTGTCATGAGCAAGCTTCTCCTTTTGCAATACTTGTACCTATTTGGAATAGTGCACAAAGCAGTTAAATTTGCAACATCCACCACCTTTGTTGCTTGTGCTTGTGGTGAACCACTAGCAGCAATTGAAGCAGCAGGTGTGTGGATCATCTCATCTGAATTTGGTTGATTACCAATATTATGAGAAGAAGATTGAGTATCTTCAGAAGAATGGGGACTCTGGTGAGAAGGAGTTTGTTGAGAAGCACTAGCTGAGCTAGGTTCCTCACCTTCTTGGTTGGCAGGTTGGGCTAACATATTTGCAAATAAAGATGTGACAGTTCTTGTAAAGGCATTGCCTTGTTTGGCCAAGAAAGAGAAAGTTCTCTTTGTAAATGTAGGAACATCCCATGTATTTTTCAACTCTGGTAGGTTAGGGATTTGGTCATTAACTAAAGCCTGAATGAATCTAGGATACATCAAAAACTTTTTAACTCCTTCCAAATTCCTAGTCATGCCTTCAAAAATTAATTTTGAAAAATTAAAAACTCTGTCATTTGCTAGACAAATACCAGTTGATGCCAATGCAACAGGGATTTGATCAAAATAAGTACTCTTGGAGCTTAAACAGTGAATAATGGCATGAAAAAGCAATTTCCATTATGGTGAAAATAAAGCTTTAAAGAAAGTAAGACTTTCCCTACCACCTTGATAACCCATGGCTGCAAGGCCATCATGTATCTATGTGTTATTTAACATACTAAGTCCATTTTCATCATTAAGCCTTAAACTAGCCCTTAACAGTACCTTAGTTACATAAATATTTCTATTATTCACCCTAGCCCTAATGCAAGGTTGATTTTGACGAGTACCTAAGACATCAGTATTCCAAAATTGTGTAACAATAGGAATAGAGACAATGGGACTTACAGTAAGCGCAAAACAAATGTGACTTCGAGATAAAAATCCAAGTATCTCATGGAAATCAAGAGAATCATCATTCTGAGCAAGGTTCACAACTAGGTTGTTCTTAGATATCACTTGTAAAGCAGCCATTAGTATTTTTTTATGATCGAAAAATTAGAGAGAAGGTTATAGAATTAAGAGATAAGAATAAAAGATTAGGTGAATCAATTGTATAATTGGAGTAAGTATTTATGTAAATAACAAACCCAAGCACGAAGAAACCGCCAAATTTACAAAAGAGACCCTCAACGGTACAACGGATATGTAGCGGTACATGGAACATACTCGGTACTTGAATTTGTACTAGCGGTACTTGGTTCCAAAATTGTACCTCACAAATTTGACCAGTTCATGCATTCCACTATCATTATAACCTCTGTTATCTTATTCTATCAACCTGCAATCACATAAAAAACACAAAACAAACACTATACAATAAAAATTATCATAAAAATTGTACAGTTATTACCTCCCCTTAACATATGCAGAAGTTTATTGGTTGAGTATACCAATATGTGTTGCCAAGAATTCAAATCTATTTGCATCAAATGCCTTGGTCAACAAATCAGCTACATTGTTGTCTGTATGAATCTTCAGGACTTTAATAAGCTTCTTGTCATAGGCATCTCTTATGAAGTGATGTCTTATCTCAATATGCTTGGTCTTGGAGTGAAAGACTTGATTCTTGACAATGCATATAGTACTTTCATTATCAATGTAGATCTTGGTGTTCATGAAGTTGAACCCATAGTCTAACAATTGATTTTGAATCCAAAGTACTTGTCCACAGCAATGAGCATCAGCTACATATTCAGCTTTAGTTGTAGAAGTAGCAACAATGGTTTGCTTCTTACACTGCTATGATATGAGTCTTCTGCCTAGGAATTGACAACCTCCTGTTGTGGATTTCCTATCATGATTAGCTCCAGCATAATCACTATCTAAGTAAGCTTCTAAATCAAAAGTTGAGTCTCTAGGATATCATAATCCTAAATTAGCCTGACTTTTAAGATACTTAAAAATCCTCTTCACAGCATGTAGATGTGACACCTTTGGATTGACTTGGAACCTTGAACATGCACACATAACAAACATAATATCTGGTCTTGAAGCAGTAAGATACATCAATGAACCAATCATTGACCTATATAGGTGAATATCAACATTTTCACCATGTTTATCTTTTGACAAAGACTTCTAAGCTTCAAAAGGTGTGCTTGTACTCCTTGTATCCATACATGCAATTTTCTTTAAGACTTCAGCAACATATTTATCTTGGCTGATAAATATTCCATCCTTCCTCTGTTTGACTTGTAGTCCCAAAAAGAAGGTAAGTTCTCCCATAGAACTCATCTGAAATCTTCCTTTCATCAAAGCTTCAAACTCTTCACACCATGATTTCTTGGTAGAACCAAAAATCATGTCATCAATATAAACTTGAACTAGGATAATATCATTAGCATTCTTTTTTATGAATAGAGTTTTGTCAATGGTTCCTCTCCTATACCCATGTTCTAATAGAAAAGTGGATAAAGTTACATACCAAGCCCTTGGAGGTTGATGTAGACCATAAAGTTCTTTGATAACTTTGTAGACTCTGTTGGAGAGCTCAGGATCTACAAAACTTGGAGGTTGTGAAAAATATACCTCCTCTGAAATAGTACCATAAAGAAAGGCACTTTTCACATCCATCTGATAGACTATAAAACCCATATATGATGCAAAGACCAAAAATAACCTAATGTCTTCTATTCTTAACACTAGTGTAAAAACCTCATCATAGTCTATCCCTTTTTACTTTCTATAGCCTTGAGCAACAAGCCTTGCCTTGTTCCTCACAACAACTCCTCTTTCATCCTTCTTATTTCTGAAAACCCATCTAGTACCAGTGACCCTTTTATTTGAGGGAAGATCCACAAGAATCCAAACCTTTTGTAGTTCAAATTGTGTTAATTCTTCTTGCATAGCATCTACCCAACTTTCTTCATCAAGAGCTTGAGAAATGTTCTTAGGCTCTACTTGTGATAAGAAACAGGCAAACAAACAATGCTGAGTATCCTTATGATTTGTTCTCTGCTATTGTTTGACATAACTCACAAGTGCATGAGTTTCAGTATTGGCTTGAATTTGTCTTCTGGTGTAAAACCCGCATTAAAATACCATGAACAATACACATGAATAGTAAAAACATAAAAAATACGGTAAAATTAAAACTTTCTATTTATAATATAATTCACGTGTCATGATATTTAATAACATGTAATTACATATATATTATAAATGTGTTAAGTCCATGACGTATAAATCCACAATAATTAAACATGAACGATCACGTAAATTATAACTCGAGAAAATCTACGGGTTTTTCTTGTGGGCTCCCTTTTGGCCGCGGCTAAGACACAAGAAAGGAAGAAGCGGGCTTGGCCCATGACCCAACCTAAAACCATGTTAAACAAAACTCTAGGAAACTTATAACATAATTTTTTAGGTTACAGAAAAGTTTTCCTTGCCTCCCTTGTCCTCTCTTGCCGCCGGCTATAGGTCACCAAGACGGACGACCGGACGATTTTTGCTTATTGATTTTTGTGTGTACGTGATCGTGAGAATAACCTTTTCTTTCCACGTGTTCGATAAATCAAACCCTTCCTTTTCTCTTTTTAAATTATTTATGAATTCATGTTTTATTTTAATTAATCATAAAAACAAGTAATAAAAACATGTGGGATTAATTAAAACATGAAAAAGGGGGTGTTTGGTTCGTGTTTTGGTTCGGTCGAGACACCACCGAGATCCAAGGGGCTCTCGGCTTGTCTTCATCACCACCACCGAGACCACAAGGGGTCTCGGCTTGGTCGGTTTGGTCGGTTTGGCTCGGACGCACGCAAGGGGACCCCGACGCAAGGTCGGGGTATGGTTTTGGGCTTGGATCAAGTGCCAACCGAGACCAATAGGGTCTCGGTGGGGCTTTTGGTGCTAACAGTGAGAACTGGACAACAAAACAATGGGGACCGGTCACGAACCGGTGGGAACCGGTGTGAACCAGGCTCGGCAGTGGCTGTCGTGGCTCGGCAGTAGGAACCAAGGGCCGCTAGTGGCAACCGGCTAGCCGGTCTAGCTACTGGTAGGGATGTTTTGGCTCGGCTTATATGTGACCACGGGTTTCGGGCTCGGGTTAATATTTTAAAACACGGGTTCGGGTTTCGGGAAAATATTAAAATCAGAAATATGTTTAATTAAATTATTTCTTAGGATATTTAATATAATTAAATACATGACTTAGGTTAAATATTAAAATTAATATTTCATGTATAACCTAAGGTATTTTACTTAGCTTAATTTAATTAAAACATGTATTTTTAATTAAATTCTTATAATAAATGGTTTAATTAATTAACCAAGTTATTTAATTAATAAGTTATAACCTTTAAACCATGACTTGTACTATACTTTACTTATTATTAATAATCCAGCTTATTTCTAATTATGGAAACTTACTGTTTTTGGAAACTTTCTATTTTTAGAAACTTACTATTTATTGAAACCTGTTATTTTTAGAAAGTTACTTAGTATTACAATACAAGTATTATAATACACTATTACATGCATAATACACTACAGAACATCAATATAACTACATATAACACAGTAAAACACTAAAACATGACAGAATAAGTATAACAAGCTAATAACACACATAATTAGTAAAAACACATGTAATTCAGACAACTCATACACGTTCCCATTCTTATGTAGTATTATCCGTCAAGGCGGAGTAGGTTCTTCAGAGTTTCTGTTAGCTTCTATTGGA
This sequence comes from Glebionis coronaria, assembly GCA_025667525.1. NCBI lineage: Eukaryota > Viridiplantae > Streptophyta > Magnoliopsida > Asterales > Asteraceae > Glebionis > Glebionis coronaria. The sequence goes on along the minus strand of CM046882.1, from coordinate 486,630,627 downwards.
CACAAGGTACGGATTTCCCGTCCTTCAGTAAGGACAACCTCTTCCTTTATTAGGATTTCCCGTATGAAGCCAACTGTTTTCCCAGTTGTTACAGATTAAATGCTTATGTTTTATTAGTTACCTTAGCCATATACATGCATGACCAGTTCCACCTAATTATGGAGGTACCATAACCATAACACTAGAGGCCCTAGTGTTATGACTTCACCACAGCGGAGTGATAGCTCTTGGCGTCCCTTTTAGTTATTTGGCCATTACTATATTATTATTATCATGTGGGGCGTATGGGTGCATCCTAGGTTTAGTTTCAGTCAGGATTTCATGGTGAATGTGGTGTGTGCCTTGCATCCTTCACAAGGAGTTGATCCCTCCTACCCATTGCCATTTAATTAGAGGCATCCCCTCTAATTGCATGACGAGGTCATCCCTCCAAGTATTCATTCACGTTGTTAACCTCACGACCTATATTGGCTTTTGGTATATTAAACTAATACAGATTTTCATAAGTAACATAAGCTATGTTTTCAGAAGTAAAACCAGTAAACATTACATACACCTAGGTTTTCCAGGACTTATTTATTTCCGTTGCAATTCATGCTTTATATGCTTTGTATGCTCTCTTTCCTTTATGTCTTTATGTTGTGCTATATATCCGTGCACTGAGCGTTATGCTCAGCTGTTTTCCATTTCCATGTTCCCAAACGATAGGTACCCAAGGTCGTAGTAGGATCTCCAGAGTATGTACATTCGGATGGAAGCTATCTAACCTCTCTTACCTTATGCATTTATTCCTACTTTCTCATACTTTACTTCATTTGGACATTGTTTAGTCCTTTCATTTATAGTACTTAATATTGCTTGTGTGTGAGTTACTTAGACTATTGATGTTGGATTCCAGTATTTCTATTTATGGTCATGAATGTTTAGACATTTACCTTGCATGCTTTGATGACACGTCATATTTTACTGTAGCATTCCATCTTAACAAATGGGGTGTTACATCTGGTTTGCACAACAGACTTAGGATTTCCAATAATTTGAGCAGTAGGATGGTTGTTGTTGACTTTATGAGTGGGAATAGAACTGATTAGAATTTCAGTTTCCAAATTATTGAAATCAGTTATTGCACCGTGCTCATCATAGGAAGCTTTAGAGAAGATTCCTTCATTTGGACTAGCATAAGCATCTTCATCGTCCATAGCTTGTAGAATATCTTCTAATGAATCAACAGACTTTGCAGAATTTGACTTAGCAGTACTTGCAGATGAGGTACCGCTAGGTGTAATAGGTACTGCTGAGTGTTGTGATTCCAAAGATTCTTCTCCTGAATGCTCATTAGAAGATGTAGCATTCTTTTCTTGATCTTGAAGCCTTTGAAGCTCTAGGGAGGCTTGATCATCAATTGATGGCATTTTTTTGCTTCTGGGGAGTAGCATCCATAGGAGAAACAGTAGGCATACTTGGTACATAGATGTGAACATAATTATCCTGAGAATCTGATGAAGAAGGTTCTCCTTGAGTACCTAACTTTGTTGTGCCAATCTCCTCACCTGCATTGTTAGTTTGACAATCCTTTTGCACATAATAGTAATCCATGGAGTTGGTTAGATAATCCAAAAAAAACATCCAAGCATAACCTACTCCTGGGACATTGGGTTTATTTTCTAAGAAATTAATATGGGCATTTTCTTCAACCTTCTTAGATGCCAAGTTATAAACCCTATATGATTTACTTTGCAATGAATATCCTACAAGATATCCTGGATCATATTTTCCATCAAACTTTCCCAAATGATCAAGAGTATTTAAAATAGACACATGACATCCAAAAGGTCTTAAATGACTTATGGTTGGTTTAATACCAGTCAACAGTTCATAAGGTGTCTTATTTTGAGGCTTGGTCACTAAGACTTTATTTAAAACATAACATGCAGTATTGATTGCTTCTGCTCAAAATATATTTGGAAAAAGAGAATCAGCTAGCATGGTTCTAGCAGCCTCAATTAGTGTCCTATTTTTCCTTTCAGCTACTCCATTTTGTTGTGGAGTCCTAGGATTACTAAATTGTCTCTTGATGCCTTTAGATCTATAGAATTCATCAAATTCAGCATTCTTGAATTCTGTCGCATTATCTGTCCTAATGATTAAGACTTGTTTAGTGAACTGCTTTTCAACTAAAGTGATAAAATCCTTAAGAGCTAAAAAGAAAACCCAACTGAATCTACTATAATCATCAGTTATAACTAGGCAAAGGTCTTATTTCTAATACTCCTAACAGAAACTGGACCAAACAAATCCATATGCAAAAGTTGCAAAGGTTTAGTCATAGAATTGACAGTCTTGGTCTTACAAGAGGCTCTATGTTGTTTACCTTTTTGACAAGCAGTACATGTGAAATCATTCTGAAAAGTTTTGTTAGGTAACCCTCTAACCAAATTTTTGTTCACCAATCTATTAAGATTCTTGAAATTCACATGACCTAACCTTCTATGCCATAAATTAGACTCGTCATTAGAAGCCTTAGCTAGCAAACATGTAATACCACCTCTTGGAGTAATAGTAGGAAGATTAAAGGTTTACATGTTTTCTTTCCTGGGTACCTTGAGCAGTACTTGAGATTCTTTAGGCATCTCAAAGTCTTTGGAGAGCACCAAGTAGTCTGTATCTATAAAACGCACCTTGTTCTTTTTATCACACATTTGTGATACAGAAAAGGGATTGAATTCATTCAATTCTTTTATAAAGAACACATCTTCAATTTCTAACTTCCATATATTAATTTCTCCTTTGCCAGTAATTCTACCTTTGCTACCTCTAAAGGCTACTGGTCCACCTCTGAATTCTTGAAATTCAGCAAGGAAATATTTATTCCCTATCATGTGTCTTGAGCATCCACTATCTACTATACATTTATCTTTTAATTCATCAATTAGATGCCCCTACACATACACAAAAGTTATTAGTTTTTTACATGGACCCAAGCCACATTTGGCTCGGATCTTGTGGGTCCTACATACTTAAGAGTTTGATACGTAGTTTTTCTAGTAAGACTACACACACTCTTATACTTCATGGTTCCAGTCAAATAATCAAATACATAAGTGGGTTTGTTGTCCTTGAACCTTTTTGGCTTAAGTACTGTTTTAGCAGTACTTGCTTGAACACACGGTTTTTCACCTTTAGAAACCCACATTTGCACTGGTTTGTTATTAGGCTTACTTCTAGATGTTCTAGCTTTCTCAACTACATTCTTAGAAGTCTTGGGACTTTGGTTTGATAGACTTTTGACCAGCGGTACTTGAGTTTGGTCTAGAAGTACTTGCAATTATAGACTTGTATGTACTTAGTTTTCCAGACTTCAAAGGTACTAGACCTTGTTTCATAAGTATTGCTCTTGGAACAAAGTTCTTGGTAGAGATATTATTAACCTTATGAGGTTTATCTATCCTTTTAGCATGATCAAACTTAGGTTTGTCATCTCTAGATCCCATTTGTCTATTAACCTGTGCATTTTTTCCATTACTTTTCTTTGTGACCTTTTGTGCAGCCTTCTGTTTTACAATTTTATCTTCATGTAGAGTGCAATCTTTGATAAAATAATTTAGACTACCACAAACATAGCATCCTTTTCTTCTCAAAGAAGACCCAAAAGGATTTTTTGACTTAATTTTATCAAAAAATATCCCACCCCTCTTGGTTTTATTATGTTTTGCATTATTATCCAATGCCTTGCTAGGAGTTTTTACCTGCTTGGGAGCAGAACTAGTTTTAGACACTTGTTCTTCAGACAAAAAATTGCTCATTAAAGATGGATAAACAATGTTTTTGGTCACAACAGATTTATCTTGGGTCAAAGTACTAGAGATTGAATCATTTGACTTAACAGCTTTTGACTCAACTAACTCTATACCTGTATCATTACTAGGGGGCATGAAAATTCCTTATAATGGTGGAGGAACTGCCTTCATTCCTTCAGCATATCTATCATTTTCAGGAGTATCATCTGACTCACTAGAACTATCCCCTTTGATAAGTCTTTTTCAGTTAAAGTTATCCCAAGTTGGTCCTCAGTATATCCTAGGCCTGATTTATCATAATACCCCATTTCTGAATTAATCAGCTTACCCAGTCCTTTAGAGGATCTTCGCCAATGATTAATCACTTCCCTTTCATTATAAAGACTGACTTTTAAAGCTTCATTTACTGTTGATACTTTCAAAAGTTGTTTTTCAAAAGCTTTAATTTCCACATCTTTTTCTCTCATTTGAAGAGTCAAAATTCTAATTTTCTCTTCATAGTTTTGTTGACCCTTTTTATACAAAATTATATTTTCCTCTAGCTTAGCAACACCCTGTTTAAAAGCATTTGTTTCTACAATACATGTGTTGACGTTTTGATACTGTTCATATATTTATACTTTTAGACTATTAAATTTAAGAACACAATCTTTAGAACAAGGATGTACCTCAGTATCTTCATGTGAGAGAGCCATCAAACCAAGCTCTTCTTCTTCCTCATCTTCAGCCCAGTTCACCACTCCATCTACAATTACCAATGCTTTGGTTCCTTTGGGACTCCTGTTGTTTCCTTTTGGAAAGCTTTTAGAAATTCTTGGACTGGTTCTGTTAGGATTAAGGGGTTGCTTATTCAAAGGGAAACATCAGCAAACAAACATCAACATAAGAACATAATCAAAAAGATCAGAACATAAGGTGTTTGGGAACAAAAAACTAGTATTCTTATTATCAAAATAGGGGTTGCAGATACATGTTTCTAGTAGGCCTTATATAAGATTACAAACCGACATACAAAACTTATATGCAAAGAAACTTAATACTTAAGTACTACCAAAATGTCTAAACTACCCTTGGACCAAAGTCAAACTTATAACAATCTCCACCTTGACTTTAGTTCCTAAATGACACCAAAGATTCCAAATCAAACTCAAAGTTCCAAATGCTAGAGAAACTAGCCTAATTCAAACAAACGATCGAATCCGAAAACGATCCAAACCAAAACCAACCAAATCAAATGCCGATGTCTTCAAATACGAACAACCAAAAGTTAACCGACAAATTTCAAACTCGGCCAACCAAACAACCAAATCGGCTCAAACGATCTTCAAGAAAGACAACCAAATTCGGGCAACCAAATTTCAAACGCCCGACAAACGTAGATCCAAAATTTCCAAATTTCAAATTCCAAATGTTCGAACAAACTTCAAACGATGACATGATGAGAATAAAGTCTACAAAAAACACCAAATCGATCTTCAAAGTCCAAATACCAAATTCAAATTCTAATGGTCCACTTATATAATAAGAATTACGATCGAAATACCAAATTCAAAGCACATCACATTCGTACCCCGCGTAGCATGAGTCGTCTTTAGGAGTAGCCGCTACCCGAGCTTTACTCTTTAGTTTAGGACAATCGAGCTTCCAATGGCCTTCCTCATGGCAATAGTTACAAATATTTCTCGGATTTGGACCCGGAGAACTCGACGATGCTCCACCTTTTTCTTTACCTTTTTCAAACCAATATCGACCCCTATCACGACTTATGGTCAATAAACCCATGGCTTGGGACTCATAACCATAACCACTTCCAGACGCTTGTTGGCGAAGTTCTCTTGTGTGCAAACTAGATCTAACATCTTCTAGAGTGATAGTGTCTTTACCAACAACAAATGAGCTAACAAAACTTTCAAACGAAGGAGGTAACGACACTAGAAGAACAAGTGCCGCATCTTCATCTTCAATCTTCACTTCTACATTCTTCAAATCCATCAAGATTGAATTCAACGAATCAAGATGCTCTTTCAATGACGAACCTTCTCTCATTCGAAGCGAGAACAAACGTTGTTTCAACAACAACTTATTCGTCAACAATTTCGTCATATACAACTTTTCTAACTTCTTCCACACACCAGAAGCCGTTTCCTCATTGGCAACCTCGTAAAGAACCTCGTCCGATAAAGAGAGCAAAATAGTGGAATGAGCCTTTTCATCTAATAAACTATATTTGGCATCGGTCATATCAGCCGGCTTAGGACCAGCTAGAGGTGCCCATAGACCTTGTTGTTTCAATAAGGCTCGCATCTTAATTCTCCATAAACTAAAGTTACTTTTCCCATTAAACTTCTCAATAGTAACTGATGGTGTTTGAGAAGACATACTTATTCAACTCCTATCTAACAACTAACAAACCCCAAGATGCAAAAAACCCAACAAGTTGTGAATCCACAAAACCAAGTTTTAATTATTCCTAAATCTCTAATTACTAAACCCCTTCAATACCAAACAAACAAAAGATTCAAACGAACAAACAAAATAAAATCCCAACACCACTAACCTTATGTTTGATCAAATCAACAGGCGATCAAACCAAAAAAAAACAAATCCAAACAATATCAAGATATTAAATCTTGAAATCAACAAGAAGCGGAAGCCAATTCATAAAATCAGAAACCCAAACCAAAATCAGCAGCTCCAAATCGATGATCAACCGGCTCTTGATACCAATTTGTTAGGATTAAGGGGTTGCTTATTCAAAGGGAAACATCAGCAAACAAACATCAACATAAGAACATAATCAAAAAGGTCAGAACATAAGGTGTTTGGGAACAAAAAACTAGTATTCTTATTATCAAAATAGGGGTTGCAGATACATGTTTCTAGTAGGCCTTATATAAGATTACAAACCGACACACAAAACTTATATGCAAAGAAACTTAATACTTAAGTACTACCAAAATGTCTAAACTACCCTTGGACCAAAGTCAAACTTATAACAGGTTCTATAGCTGTTTTTGGACTTTTGACTGCTACTTTCAGCCTTGTCTCTAGTGCACCCCTTAAAAAATGTCCATTCCTTCCACAGTTATAGCATTCAACTTTAGACTTGTCATATCCTAATGGTTCATTAGGATCAACAGTCATCTTCCTTCCAGACTTCTTAAAGAGCCTATTAGATCTCACAGAGATCATAGCAGCTTGCCATTTGAGATCCATTTCCTCAATATCAGCATCATCCATTTGGAACAAGTCATTGAGAGATAGTCTTGGTCTGTTTTCTTGTCCAACAAAGAATGAGAAAGCATCATTGTCACTAAACAATGGTGAGGATCTTCCTTGTGGATTTTGAGATACAATAGGACTACCTTCAGTACCTTGAGAGTAAGTACTGCTTGTAAGTTCTCCAGCGGTATTTTGGAAGTAAGTACCGCTACTTGACCCAATAGCGGTATTTTGAAAGTAAGTACCGCCATTACCTTCTGATACAAAAGGCAAGTTAGACTTTGTTGTTGTTGTTGCTTTGGTCACCTCAACGTCTTTAACATCCATCTCATAAGCTCTAAGATTGTTGTAGAGATGATCAAAATGAATTGTATCCAGATCATCCCTTGTGATGAAGTGCATAGCCATTGCTTTCCATTCTTGTGGAACACTTCTTAAGAATTTTAGATTAGCTTCTTCATTAGGAATTATTTTTCCATAAACTGTCAATTGAATGAGCAACTTATTGAACCTTCCATAGCCACCATAGATTCCTTCTATACTAGAAATTGATAAGTTATCAAATTCTTGTTTCAGAACAATCTTCTTCATCTTCTTAGATTTGTCATTACCTCCAAATCTAAATTTGATGGCATCCCACATAGCCTTTGCATCCTTGTAGTGATGAAAGCTAGTTATGATGTCCTCTGAAAGTGCCATAGCCAAAGCAGTTCTGGCCTTTGTTTCTCTGATCTCTGCTTGTACCTCCTCAGCAGTCACAACAGGTAAAGCATAGCATGTACCATCAGGCAACTAGTACAACTTGTTAGGTGTATTCCAATTCTTGATAGCCTGCCACAGAGTATGATCTATGTGATTCAAGTGATGTTCCATCTGCATAGCCCATGTCTCATAGTTATCACCTTTGAGAACTGGGAGTTTGACAACAGAGAGAGTATGGGAAGGTGTTGTAGAAGTAACTACAGCATCTATGACTTGAAAACCTTGTGGTGGTGCAGGATGCACAACTTTGAGGCTGTCCCTATGGTATTGGATCAGGATCTAGAATGTCTTCCAAGTGAGGGTCATCACCAGGTTGAGACATTGAGTTTTGGTATGAGTGGGGATTTTTAGGGTTGTGTTCTTCTTTTTTAGAGTTTCTCAACATGCTCTGATACCACTTGTTGATCCCTTTGATTGGATCTATATTCTGTTAAGAACTAGTATAGTAGTTTGTAATCAAACTAAAATACTTTGAATACTCTTACTCAACTAAATAAGTTATGCGAAATCTAACTTCTAAAGCACATAAGAATATAATTACTTTTAACTATTCGATTCTCTTATTAATCGACTTGAATGAGGTACATAAATGTCATCGTACCTATGTTCCTTTTATAGGGTAAGGAACCCAAGAAACCTTAGAATATTCTATAAAGATAAGTATATCACAAACGATATATTATCAATATTCTAACTATAAAGTATTTCACATAAGATATACTCTAACTATAAGTATAACATATCTTTTACAAAGATATATTCGTCCTAATCAATATAACAGTACTTGTACTTAACACTAACAGTACTTGCTAAGTATCGCGTTAACACTAACGGTACTTGCTAACACTAACAGTACTTATACTTATACTAACAGTACATGATACTTTATAAATAATTCCCAACACTTTTGATAGCTCGGCTCGAGCTCTTATCAAACTTTTTCAAACTTTACTAAAAATATGTTCTTATAATGAATTCATATAAGCAACATATGGACAATTTAAGTATTAACTTAATTATAAAAGCTTATTTTATAAATAAATAATATATTTTATAAATATTTTTAACACTAATTAAATTTATATTTAGCTCATTGTCTTTTATATATATTTTTTTATTTTTTAAATTTATCACATTTACTTGCTACTTGATGAATATCATATTTATAAATATATTCTGTACTATTTTAAAATGAATGTGTCATAATTGCGTTCGCAATCACATCACGTAATGGCTTTTGAGACCTTAATCGTATTGGATCGCAAAATGCATTTTAAAACCAAAATTGTACGATTATATTATATTTGGTTTTATTAATATTAAATGAATCAAATTTGTTTTTGAGTTATGGTTTTTGTTTGTTTTATTTTATACATATATTTTTATGGATGAATTTTATTATAAAAAAATTAATTTTATACACATTCAAACTTTTCAAGTCAAGCTCAAGGTTTGATCAAACCTTATCAAACTAAGCATAAGTCTGAATTGTTAAATATTGACAAGCTATCAAGACAAGCTCAAGATTATAATTGTTTTATCAAGCCAAGCTCAAGCTCTATAAAGCTTAAAGCTCAGCTTGACTAGACTGCGCCCCTAATTGCAATTTTAACATATTGCTTTGAATTATAATTTTTTCAAAGATTACAATTCTTTTCAAAATATATTTCAAATCCCACGTCTCTTTGTTTTATCTTGAACATAAGTATTTCCAGCGTTGCAGAAATTATTTTAGGCGTCGGATTATCTCCGTCTAGACGCTAGATCCTCATTAACCGCCTTATTTCACTAATCATTCTTATTAATCGTTTTGGTAAAAAAAACAGTCAACATCTCGATTTATCAGACAAAAATCGGTAAACATCTCGAGTTATCAGATAAAAATAAGCCAAATCTAGCATAGATTGGTCAATCGTACAAATTCGGCTAAATTATCCAATTCAGTTAAGGATAGAATTAGATCAAATCAGGCATATAGTAATAAAATTTACTATTATATATATAAAAAACAATACGTTTACTCCTCGATTAATCCTGTCTAACCGATTGATCGTTTAACGCTATCGGTAGCTAGCGCTTAGCGATTTTTATGATATTTTGGTTTAATGATTACTTTTGAAAAATTTCTTTTATATAAATGTTTGTATGTATTATTTTTGTAAGAATTTCTTTTACAAATTTTAAAGATTTTTTACAAAAATCGTACTTTTTTGCAAAGTTTTTAAAATTTTCGAAATTAAAAATCCTACTATTTTGCAAAAAAATATTGAAATTTTTTATTCTTTTTCTACCAAAATATTGTACTTTTTAAAATTTCAGAAAGTAAAAAAGCGTACTTTTTTGCAATTCTTGTTTTTGAAATTTTAAATTTTTTAAACAAAAATCGTAGTTTTTTTTAGAAATTTTGATTTACAAAAAAGGCATTTTAGTCTTTTATAAAGGTAAAAATGTTTTGTTTTTTTAAAAACATTTTACTTTTTTTTAAACGAAATTATTTTTTAATTTTGAAAATTCTAAAAATTTGTGAAAAAGGTAATATCTTATATAAAATCTATTTCAAATTTTTTTAATTTTTTTATAAAAAAAGTACGATGTTTAATTTTGAAAATTATAATTTTTTTTAAAAAGAGTTTGTTTTTCTATAAAAAATTTAAGAATTTTTACTTTTGAAAATTTTAAGATTTTGTAAAAAAGTAATTTTTTTGCTAAAAATATTTTCTCCAAAAACTTGTACACACATTTATATAATAGAAAATTAACGATTTTTTAAAAATTTGTAAAAAACTGCGATTGATTTTTAAAGTTACGAAATACATTCTTGAGATGTGCAAAAGTATTTTTAAAGTAAAATTTAAAAATTTTTAAAAAAAATATAAGTACGAAAAAACTAAGTTATATAAAACACATTTTTATATAAATTTTAAAAGTTAAATCAAACTTGTTTAAAAATAATAATATTTTTTACATCAACGTATGTATATATAATTTTGAAAATAACTTTTTTTATATAAAGTTACATTCTTTTCTTTAAAGTTAAACGTTTTATCTTTTAAGAAAATCTAAATTTAATTGGATATATTAATGGCTATTACTATAAAAGGACTAACGTTGTAATAAGAAAGTAAACTATTGTTAAGATAACCTGTTAACCAATTAAGTAGGTCACTGGATACACAAAATGTACGAAATCGCAAAATTTAATAATAATATAAGAAGAAAAAAAATGACTGCAAAGAACGGTAAAAAGTGACAAGTTATATGATTTTTTAAATTATTATCCCTAAAAATATACACAATTTATAAATAACTAGCTTGGTACCGTGCAATGCAGCACTGAAACCGGTGACTATTTTTTTTGAGAATATATGTTACATTTTTATATACCAATGTTGTATTAAAATTAAAGTTAAATTTGTAAAAAGTTGAATTAAAGTGGATGCCGAACTAAAAACACGAAATTTTGAAAAAATATGGTGGAATTTAGATTATGAAAAAATATTTATTAAACGATATTTTAATATAAAAAATAATTTTTTTCATAGTTTGTTCTAAAAAAAGTTGTTAAAAAAACATGAATTGATGAGATCAACTTAATAAAAGTGATTTAATGCTTAAATCTATTTTTTTTTTAAATGTTGGTTTGAATTTATGTTTGGTTATTTTAAGATTAGAATTATTAAGATTGAAATAAGGATATAATATTGTTTTTTATACGATAATATAAATATAAATATAGATAGAGCATTTCTTTTTAAAAGTAGTTATGTTCTGTTAGTTAGTTTTACTACTTAATATTTTTTTAAAACAACAACATATTACTACTCCTTCCATCCCAAAATTATTGTCATCCGACAAAAAATACACAGATTAAGAAAAGTGCATTTATTACAGCTTTCTCTTTCTTACTTTTTGACAGAATGGCGATCTTACCCTTAACTAATTAATTAGAGTCTTCTTTAAATTTTGTAATATTAATTTCAAAGAAGGGTAATATAGTAAACTTGACCAAACATCCCTACCTATTTTTAGTAGTGGACAATTAAATTGGGACATCCCAAAATGGAAACATGGACAATAAAAATGGGACGGAGAGAGTATAAAATTTGCAAAAGCTAAAAAAAATACATGTTGAAAACAATAGCAATAGGGATTTGCAACTATTCTAACCAACTAATCTTAACTTTAGAAGATCCAAACGACAACTACAAAAAAATTGAGAAACAACATTATCTAAATTAAAGCTTTCTTTAGAGGCAGAGTAGAGAAGACAAGCCTATTTTGGAAGCACAAAATGAACCAAAGCAGAACACATCCAAGTATTCTCTATATTATGAATGATAACCAAAAAAAGCCTAGATTATGTGTAATAAGATGTCTTTAAATTTTAATTGATTGTCAAGCAAGTAGTTATCAGTCTTTGGTTATTATACGAGCTTCAGCTACAGTTTCGCACTTGACACGTGATATGTATCTAAGTCCATTTTTTTTTCTACAAAATTTACTCTTAAACAGTAAAAGTAAACGCTATTGTCTTGATCTATAGACCAATAAACTTATTTTGCTCAAGTTGACTAATTTCAAGTTGGCAGTTCTTAAATGAAAACCAAACCACAATGAAGTTGCAATGATAAGAGAATTGAAGATATTGGTTATGCGACCAACTACCAACAATGGTCCATAGCATGGGACCTACAGTATTATTTAGAAACATGGTCTACATCTGATGTTCATAAAACTGTGCTCAGAACCCCAGTGCTCCACGTGGAACAATTTCGACAAAAGATTTTATTATCTGCACCATTTTAAGGAATCATTGCCATTATTTAGATAATACTACGACGTATAAATGTATGATGTCTATTTTGCCGTAGAACATATTCTTGTACTTAGATCACGTTTGGTTTCCTTTCTAAACTGTGTTTTTAAGTTTTCAAGCTAGGAAAAAGAACAATACAGCATATGCAGAAGTAATGTTTTGAAAATCGGTTTTGAATTTACTCGATCAGCATATGGAGAAGTAATGTTTTGAAAATCGGTTTTGAATTTACTCGATCGAGTCATGCATGAGTTATGGCTCAACTTTATTTTCAAAAAAAAATAAAAATTATATTTAAATGCGTCATAGCGACGTTAAGGCGTCGCCAAGACGTGACCTCGCTGTTACAAAATAGACTGACGCGTAGGCTCTAGGTTTGACGTGAGATAAGGTGTGAAAATACGCGATAAAACGGGCAAAGACGTGAGGCATGACGAGATTTTTTATTAAACTTCGCTAATCTTTTTTAAATAAAGAAGATTACATGTAAGAATAGTAGTTTAACATTTTTCATTATTTACAACGTTTTTTATGATCTCGACATATATATAAATTATATGAACGTATAAATAATTTTATATTCTTTTTCCACCTTAAGTCGAAACGCTAAAGTTTCGCTTTAGCCGCTAAATAGCGTAAGGCTTGACGTGGAGGCTAAGCCAGGGACGGAACCATATGGGAGCCAGGTGTGGCACGGACCACACCCGATTTGAGGCTACGAGTGTAAAATTTTGCGAAAAGTATTGATTTTCTAGTATGTGCAACACCCAAAAAAAAAGTTTGCTACATTGATTTAGCGTAAAACATGTTTATGATGTAAAATTTATTGATTACGATAAAATATGATATGCGAGGCTTTTAAAATTTTTTGTTTATGATGTAAAAAATTTATTGATTACGATAAAATATGATATGCGAGGCGTAAAACATGTTTATGATGTAAAAAATTTTGTGCAATACCCGATAAAATATTTTGGGTCCGCCTCTGGGCTAAGTCAAACCTGGTTTATTTGAACAAAATCATGCTTTATTAGTACAAAACACGAAAAATCATCAAAATTTGACTGAGTCTCGATAACCGAGTTGACCCGGATCACCCAAACCTGACAGGTCAAACCGGGTCTCGATAATGTGAAACCCAGTTTAATTTGACCCGGTTTTTCAACGAAAACAGGTTCAATCGGTTAAACTGATCGAATCGAACCGGGTTTTAAAACATTGTATTGAAGAATAAAAATTGTCGTTTTAGATAATCTTGAGATAAAGTTAAAAAAGAAGAAGATAATCTTTAGATCAAAGAAGGCAAAATAATTGTTTAATTTCATGATTAATTAAAAGGTAAACAAAAAAGTATCAATGAATTTAAAAAATGTGTGCAAATTTTAAATACTTATTTGTTTTTTTTCACATCAACAACGAACTTTCAAATTTGATAGTCTGTTCCAACTACCCCAATATGATAACTTGTAAACGACACACTGACACATTTTTTCCACGTATATCATTTATTTCGTTTAATATGTTTAGTTTATGCAATATATTTTCCTCTACCTATAACTCAACATTCGACCCTATACAATAGCTTTAACCCTAACGAACTTAACATTTCAACAGTGTTTCTCCTAATTTCACATTAACCCTAAAATCTAATAACCATAATTCCTATTCTTGTTATTGTGGTGTTTCTTAATCACAGCAGACTTATTTTTCTTCCCAACAGTAACAAACCCATCATCATCACTCCTTTGGCCAACAACTTACTTAGTTAGAACCACCATTATCTTGCTTAGTCAAAACCTCTTTCCTTCCCTTAGCGGCAATCTCGTCTTCCGTTCTTGGCCTAATTTTACAAGAAGCAGTAGAATGGTCTAATGTATTACAATGAAGGCACTGGGGAGGATGCCACTGATACTTGACATCCAACTTACCTAACCTTACATGTTTGTCATTAATTTGATGATACTCGATATAAAGAGAGTGAGAAAGTTCTTCCATCGTAGGCACTTCAACCAAAACTCCAGCAAAATCAACTTTCACAACCTTCTTCAAGCATATTTCCTTAGTTAACCTATCCATCAACATAGGCTTTCCCAATCCACTAAAAAGTTTACCTATACCATTCCCATTTCATAACTCCAATGGTATCCCAAAGATAAAAACCCATATATGGATAGTACTAGGTTTCACTTTCTCTAACCGGTTCCCTAACATTAAGAACCAGATGCACATAGTTCACCATCTAAGGGCCACTATCCAAAGTAGTTGTCACACTCCCAAAATATCAGAGTATAATGGCGAAAAGGGAGTGGTGACGTCATGATTATCATACACACACAGTTACAAAGAACGACCTCTAAATGAGACGTTCGGAAAATAGATCACTTGTAATTGATAAATTAAATAGTTTTAACATAGTGCGGAAGCATAAAACCGGTCACTGTTACAAAACATAGTTTTCCAAGTAGTACAAATGATCTTTGTTTCAAAGAAATGACGGCAATGCATGAGACCTCACTTAGCATCTTTCTTCTTAATACCTGAGAAAAACATTGCTAAAGTGTCAACATAAAGTTGGTGAGTTCATAGGTTTAGTTAATTTGAAATGTTTAATGAACCACAAGATTTTCCCAAAAGTGATGACTATATAACAAATACAAAGTCATCCCAAAAGTATTTATTACAGTCTAAGCTCGTGACACCGAAGCGTTAACAACACCGGCAGTATAATCATATAAATGTAGCCCAACTAGATGCCTAAACCCACGACATCCTATCTCAGACTCAAATGAAATTGTGCCCGCTTGTCCCCTTGTTGGACAAGACAGACAGGGACGTCAATCCCGATAGATCTATCCATAACATTCGCGCTTACACAAAGTAATTAACGGTTCACGATTCACGGGCCAAAGCAACTGGGTTTTTAATGGGACTTAGACTAATATATAAATCAGTAAATGCACTTGTGTTCATACGTTAAAATCAAGCAATATCTCACCCCAAAAAGCAATAAAAATAGTTAAGTATGGGGCTACAAACTCACCTCGTAATTCAGCAAAAAGGACGAAGGTAAAAGTAGCTCGAGAGTACGGTTACGCTAGCCGCGACCTATTTAATTATAAGGATCGCGTTACGACATGAAAAGTTATACTAATAAAAGACACGACACCCTAGTTGTGCTTGACAATACCTTTCGTTTACGGAACAATACGACACACAAAAGTCGGTTATTAAACGGTCGAGGTTTACGGGTTAAATTATACCCTTAAGTTACCAAATTCGTTTTTGGGCTTTTAAATACCCAATACATAAACACTGGCCCAATATAAGCCCATTATTCCCACCCATGGCCCGGCCCAAGGGTTTATTAAACCCGGCCCAGTCCAGGCGATACAAACAAGGAACCAAAGGAGTAAATACGTGTGTTTATCACACATAACTCAAAAACAGAGAGTTTAACTCTCTCTCTCTTCTCTCGAAACACACCCACCGCCCCCAATCCTCTCTCTCTCTCAAATCTGGATCGGATCATCTCCTTCCCATGGCTAATCATGTTTTCAGTTTGATATATAAATCATTTGAGATGGTTTGAGGTGAATAAATCGTGTGAGATGTGGGGTTTCATCCCCACATCAAACCGATTCGGTTTTTGATGGTGTTCTTCCCCAGGTCAACGTTATTCATCAGCCAAATCAAAGATAAGTTGTTTATCCTCTTTTCTTTTAATAAATTGTTTAAATGATTTTCGTTTATAAAATATTTTGTGGGTTTAAATCACTTGTATAAACATACTGAGAACCAAATGGCTCTCGAATTTGATGATGAGCAAATTAGGGTTTCGAAATATTTGGGGGGTTTTCTAAATCTCGTGTTTAAATACAATTAATTAATGTTTTCTTTTATAAAAACATGTTAATTTCACATATAAACGGTTTTATAAAAATTAAGGTTTCGGTCAAAATTGGGGGTTTTTGCATATCTTGTTTCTAGTCAAATTAATTATTAGATTCGTGTTTGGATTGGGTTTAATTAGAGTTTTAATTAATAAAATCAAATTAGGGTTTATATAAATTGGGGGTTTTTACATTTGGTTGATTATTCAAAATTAAGTGGCGTTTTTGGAATATCAAAAGTATTAATTTCATAATTAAAAAGGTTTTCAGTTTCTAGGGTTTCGATTTGAAAAGGGTTTTATACCCGCGGCATGTTTGGGGTTTTATGATGTTTCTGTAAATTGAAATGATTAAGATATTGGATTATGGTGACATTGATTGATGATGGTTTCGGCAGAAAACAAGTAACTTGGTTGTCTTGGTTTGGTTCTCGGTTTGGCCTTGGTTGGGGTCTCGGTTGGGGTCTCGGTTTGAGCCTCGGCTTGGTCTTGGTTGGGGTCTCGGTTTGGTCTTGGTTGGGGTCTCGGTTTGGTTGACAGAAAAATAGGGGCATGGTCATGTTCAAGTAATAATTGCTATAGTTTATCTTATCAGTTTTTAACCAAAATAGAACCGTGATAAAACTAACATATTCAATTTATTTTCGCAGGTTTGGTAAATGACGAGCACAACTAAGACTTTATTCAGAAATGAAAAGATGATTCAAAAGACTCACAAATGGGATGCTTAAGTTTCGGTTTGCAGGTGTGGACGAGATGGATCGGCTTGACACTTTCGGTTTGCAGGTGTGGACGAGATGGATGGATCGGCTTGACACTACACTTCACTTTCACCCAGGAATTTGTATTTGAAAACTTGTCCAGGAATTATTGTTGTAATATTTGGACTGTGAATACTTTGTGTTTTGTTTGGACATTTGATAAACTTTGGACAGTATTTAATCCTGTATTATTAGTCTAGGGTTAGACTCAAGCTGAATTTGGTAAGCTTGTGATATACCCAATTTGGGTAAACTTGGCATGTGTGCTGGCTTGTAGTGCTTAGTGGATAATAAACTATGGAATTTATGTTGTGACTGAAAATGGACTCTTGTTAAGCAAGTTTTTGAAATAAAGGTGAATAAAGTTTATAACTTGAATGTTTGTACATGATGCACCAGTTATACTACTCGGCTCGGGTTCGACGGGTATTTAAGTTTAGACTCGAAAACTGAATAAACACGACTCGATAACGGCTCGACACACGATCCAAAACAAAGACAATTATGCGAGACTTCACGGGATTTAGTAAGTGCTTCAAATAAACATACGGCAAACATAATACGTCTACCAATTTCGTGTATTACATTCAAACTTAATAGACGCGAAAAACTCGAGATGTTACATATGCTCTCCCTAAAAAGGGCTTTGTCTGCAAAGCAAAATAAATAACACATTCATGTCGACAACTCGTCGGTAAATAATTAAAGTACTCCTACTATATGAATAATTTAAGATGGAAATTTGACGGATGTCACAGTATTCCCATGTTTTAGAGATTTCGTCACGAAATCAAGACGTTGTTGTAGTAGGATGATTAGCGAAAAGATGAGGATACTTGCTCTTGAATTGATCTTCACGTTCCCACGTGTATTCTGGACCTCTACGCGCATTCCAACGGATCTTTACAATAGGTATACGGCTTTGCTTGAGTTGTTTGACTTGACGGTCCATAACTTCTACCGGTTCTTCTACAAAGTTGAGTTTGTCGTCGAGTTGAATCTCTTCCAAAGGAATAACGAGTGTCTCGTCGGCTAAACATTTCTTCAAATTGCAAATGTGGAACACATTATGCACTCGGCTAAGTTCTTGGGGTAATTCCAAACGATAGGCTACGGGGCCAATCCTCTCTATAATCTTGAAGGGTCCAATGTAACGAGGGTTCAACTTTCCACGCTTTCCAAAGCGAGTCACACCCTTCCAAGGTGAGACCTTCAACATGACTCTATCACCAACCTCAAACTCAAGGGGTTTGCGTCTCATGTCAGCATAACTCTTTTGTCGATCTCTTGCGGCTTGCATACGGCTCTTAATCTTAAAGATCTTCTCAGTAGTCTCGTGTATGATTTCGGGTCCAGTGAGTTGTGCTTCACCAACCTCTGCCCAACACACGGGTGAACAACACTTTCTACCATACAGTGCTTCGAACGGCGCTGCCTTAATGCTAGTGTGATAACTATTGTTGTATGAGAACTCCACCAGAGGTAGGTGTCTATCCCATCTATTTCCGAAGTCAATCACACAAGCTCTCAGCATATCTTCTAAGGTTTGAATGGTCCTTTCACTTTGACCATCAGTTTGGGGATGGTACGCAGTGCTCATATCCAACTGCGTTCCCAATGCCTTCTGCAGTGACTTCCAGGACTGCGAAGTAAATCGGCTGTCTCGGTCGGAGATTATAGACGCAGGCACACCATGCTTCGTGACTACTTCCTCCAAGTATGTCCTTGCTAACTTATCCATTCCATCGGTCTCCTTGATGGGTAGGAAATGAGCCGATTTGGTGAGTCGGTCGACGATTACCCAAATGGTGTCAAATCCGGCTGAGGTTTTTGGTAGCTTAGTAATGAAATCCATAGTGATCCTTTCCCACTTCCATTCTGGCAGTTCGGGTTGGACCAATAATCCTGATGGTTTCATATGTTCGGCCTTGACCTTGGCACAAGTCAAGCACTTGCTAACGTATGTAGCAATATCTGCCTTCATGTTCGGCCACCAATACAACATCTTCAGATCATGATACATTTTGTCAGATCCCGGATGTATGGAGTATTTTGACTTATGCGACTCATGCATAATCAAAGATCGTAGGTCACCATGGCATGGTAACCAACTCCTATTATCAAGGCATAACGTTCCATCCGAGCGTGCTTCTAACTTCTTTATCATGCCTTCAACATCTTCAGTCTTGAGAATTTCTTCCTCGACTGCCTCTTTTTGAGCCTTGAGAATTAAGGATGGAAGGTCTAAGTCAATGGTCATCACCAAAGCCTTCACCCTAAGAACTCTCTCCTTTCGACTCAAAGCGTCGGCCACGACATTTGCCTTGCCCGGGTGATAACGGATCTCGCAATGGTAATCACTGAGCAACTCTAGCCAACGTCGTTGTCTCATGTTGAGTTCCTTTTGATTCAAAATGTGTTGTAGACTCTTATGATCAGTGAATACAACACACTTAGTACCATAAAGGTAGTGTCTCCAAATCTTTAGGGCAAACACCACTGCTCCCAACTCTAGGTCATGAGTTGTGTAGTTCTTCTCGTGCACTTTTAGTTGTCTTGATGCGTAAGCTATGACCATAGTCCTTTGCATCAGTACCGCACCTAACCCTTTTATGGATGCATCACAATACACCACAAAGTCTTCATTACCCTCGGGTAGGGCTAGTATAGGTGCTTCACACAACATCTGCTTCAATGTCTGGAATGCCAAATCTTGATCCTCGTTCCACTCAAACTTCTTGTCTTTTTGAGTTAATTCCGTCATTGGTTTAGCTATCTTGGAGAAACCTTCAATGAATCTCCTATAGTAACCAGCAAGACCTAAAAATTGGCGGATCTCCGTGGGTGTTGTTGGAGTCGCCCAATCCTTCACGGCCTCGATCTTAGCAGGATCAACGTGAATACCACTGCTGTCGATTACATGCCCAAGGAATTGCACCGTGTTTATCCAAAACTCACATTTGGAAAACTTTGCATATAACTTCTCCTTCCTTAGCAGCTCTAGTATGGTCTTCAAATGTTCCTTGTGTTCTTCTTCATTACGAGAATAGATGAGAATATCATCGATAAATACAATCACAAACTTGTCCAAGTATGGTTTGCAAACTCGGTTCATGAGATCCATGAATACCGCAGGCGCGTTTGTCAAACCGAAAGGCATAACTTGGAACTCGTAGTGTCCGTACCGGGTTCTAAAAGCCGTCTTATGAACGTCTTCCTCTCTAACCCTTAGTTGATGATATCCTGACCTTAAATCGATCTTCGAGTATATGCTAGATCCTTGCCATTGGTCGAAAAGATCGTCAATTCTTGGTAATGGGTAACGGTTCTTTATCGTCAGCTTATTCAATTCTCGGTAATCGATACACATTCTAAAGGATCCATCTTTCTTTTTGACAAATAAGACTGGCGCTCCCCAAGGTGAGGAACTTGGTCTAATGAAACCTTTGTCAGAAAGTTCCTTTATTTGTTCAGCTAACTCTGTCATCTCGGCCGGTGCTAGGCGGTATGGGGCTCTAGCAACAGGCGCGGCTCCTGGTGTAAGCTCGATGTGAAACTCCACTTGCCGTGCTGGTGGTAATCCTGGTAAGTCCTCTGGGAATACGTCCGGAAAGTCTCTAACGATCGGTACATCTTCCACCTTCTTCCCGTGATCTTCTTCTCCTTCCTTTTGTGTTATTTGAACCAAGAATACTGGACATCCCTTCTCAATGTATCTTTGGGTCCTAATACATGAGATGACTTCCAGTCTTGATCCATTCTTCACTCCACTTCTTTCGCCTTGTATGATTAGTACATCGTTTCCATAAGGAACACGGACGCACTTCTCATGACATACAATTTCCGCGTGATGCTTCGACATCCAATCCATTCCAATGATGACGTCAAAACTTCCTAATTCTATGGGGAGTAGGTCGATACTGAAAGAACGACCTTGTAACCTTACACTTCATCCTTTTAGAATGACGTCGGTGGTTACTGACTTCCCATCGGCTAATTCTACATTATACTTAACGTCTAACGCAGTAGGGGTAACATTTAGGCGTTCACTAAATATAGACGACACAAAACTCCTATCCGCACCAGAATCAAATAGTACTGAAGCATAGTTGTTATTGACTAGAAACGTACCAGTCACAACATTGTTGTCTTGCACTGCAGCTTCAGCACAGAGATGATACACTTTGCTAGGTGTCGTGAATCCTCCAGGAGTACTAGTTGTGGCTCGGGTATTCCCTCCCCGGTTCCCTTGATTCTGCCTCTGGTTCCCTTGGTTGTGATTCTGATTGCCTCGAATCTGGTTACCACGACCTTGGTTCCCACTGCTTGGGCACTTGTTCTTGTAGTGACCTTTCTCTCCACATCCAAAGCAAGTGACATTTGCTCCTTGGCCACCTTGTGTTCCAGGTCCTCTTTGGTTAGTAGGACGAGGTGGTGCTCGACATTCCTTTGCCTTATGTCCGGCCTTCCCACAATTGTAGCACGTAGGGGGACATGCTCCTTCGTGGTGTCGGCCACATTTTCCGCAGAAAGGAAGTCTTCCAGCGTAGTTTCCAGTATTACCTTGTCCAGCAGTAAACACCCTTGCTACTTCTTGTCGCTTGTTCTGGTTGTAGTTGTTTGTGTTGTTGCTGTTGTTGGTATTGTTGGTATTGTTGTTGTAGTGGTTGCCAGACCACTTCCTCTTATCCCCAGTATTCTCTCACAATTCTTGTACCACTTGGTACATCAGACTCTGAGCCATGTCGATTGCCTCGTGCAAATCAGTTGGCTTGGATGAAGTCACATTCCCTTTGATGCTCAAAGGTAGTCCTTCAATGTATCGCTCCAATAATCGGTCGTCGTTGGGCACCATTTCAGGACATAACAAGATCAGCTCTTGAAAGCGCTGATTGTAAGCAGTAAGAGCAGTACCCTTGACCTTCAGGTTCCACAGCTCAACTTCCATCTGCTTGACTTCATTACGTGGGCAGTATTTCCTCACAAACATAGCTTTAAATTCACTCCAGGGCGTCGCTTGGGCAACGTCAATGGTCACTGCACGAGCATAGACGTTCCACCAAGTCAAAGCACCATCCACTAACGTGCTTGACGCAAACTTCACCTTATCAGCTTCAGCAACATTGCTAATCCCAAATTGGGATTCTAGCTTCTCAAACCATCTGGTTAATCCTACTGC
Source organism: Glebionis coronaria (assembly GCA_025667525.1). Lineage (NCBI taxonomy): Eukaryota > Viridiplantae > Streptophyta > Magnoliopsida > Asterales > Asteraceae > Glebionis > Glebionis coronaria. The sequence goes on along the minus strand of CM046882.1, from coordinate 486,608,201 downwards.
TCCTTCAGTACCGCGGAAACTTACTTGCGTAACTGCACGAAATTCCTTGTAGGTACAAGTCCGTGCAATAGCATTAGTAGCTCCTTGGTTGGTCTCCTCCTGTGTGCTAGCTGTACGATTTGCTTCGGCTGTTGCGAGTGCCTCGGCCACTCGTTCGGCTATCATTTGACTTAGCATGACGGTGTCAATTCCACCGGTAGCGGCTGGTGGATTCTGCGTTTCGAATCTTCTAACTGGCGCCATAATCTAAAAAGATAATAGGACAATGAGTTTTGCCAGACATAACATGCATGGCACGCACAATACAATTATGAAATGCTCCAGGGTATAATACACAATATATAATGATCTCACAATTTTTGTAACCCATAATATCATTCATAAAATCGTTTGGTAGTACATCATATTTTGTCATACATAATATAATAAAAGAAAATAAAATGCCAACTAGCTAAGATAAACTTCAAAGCTTAGTGGTCATACAAGGATAAGTCAATGGTACAAGATAAATCTAACTAGTGCCCTCACGGCGCTGATGAAGCTCTCTCTCCAACTCTGCTAACCTTCTCTCAACCACGATCTCACGAGCCTGGGAATCTCTAAGTCTAACATCGGTATCATAACAAGCGGCTCTAAACCTCTTATCCAAGTCTGCAACAGGGTCCTCCACCGGTGCCTCTAGTCCGCCTGTCTCAACCAATGGCTCTACTCCCCAACGGGTCATCAGGCTCTCGATCTCCTCAAGACGAGCATTCGGCATGGATTCCATCTGATCAAGAACAGTATGAAGCTGTCCTCGTAGACGGGTCACACATACCGTCAACACTGTCTCATCCCTAACTGGACTCTTCTTTGCCAGTGCCTCCAGCTTATCCTGCACCTCATTATACTCTTCACCTAAAGCCTCTACAGCATCCTCCAACCTGTTTAATCGTGTCGTCACACATCCATCTGATGCCCCAAGCATCACCACTCTCGATGTAGCTCTCCTAGGAAGAGGAGTCGTAGCTCTCGGCCCAGTAGAGATACCAGCATCAGCAAGCATCTCCTGGTACACAGTAGGTACAGTCTCTGGTGGTGGTAGTAGTAGTGGTATCTCTGGGACAGGACTGGTAGGTGTGCGGGCTGCATGCCTGTCAGTGGCAGTGAAAGGTATGAGGGGTCGGTAAGGTGAAAGTGGTGGTCGAGCAGCTCTCCCCCGAAGACGTCGTCTCACATAGTAGAAAGGTAGAGTACCAGGTGCTGGAGCAGGAATATCAGTCCTTTCCCCTTCGTCTTCAGATGAAGATGAGGAGATGTGTGCTAGGGAAACCTCAGGAGTAGCATCATATGCAGTAGGAGGGTCTTCAGTGTCAGTGACCTCCATGGGCTCTTCTTCCCCATCTGTGAACTCCATATCATCATCCTCTGTCTCCTCTACCGTCTCATCTCTAGTAACTGATGTCTGACCTGGTGACTGCACCACATCAGCGTCTAAGTCATCCTCTCCTCCGCCTTCTAGGCTAAGTACGTCGTCAGCTGATGCATCAGGAATACGGATCGGTGAACGATGAGCCTCCTCAGTCTCTCTCTCTGTATCATCATCTGAAACCATCCGGTACCACGGATATCCTGATGGTGATCCTCTAGGTAGTCCTACTGATGAACTGATAGTCGACTGTGAACTACGGTTGTAGTACGCTCTTGTAGACGTGGAATCATCAGAAGAAGACATCGCTGTAATCATAAACAAAATAAATGTGTGTAAATATCTTATAAAATTAGTCCGTAAAAAGGGACATTAACATAACATAGCAATCATTGTTGAATCCACATGTATCCCATATAACATAATTCAGATTTTGTTGTTGCACATGTAACCCATGTAAATATACCTCGTATTTGTTAAACCACATGTATCCCATTTATTACTTATCTATGTCCATGTAACTACATATACTTAATACTTACAATCCGTATGATAATCGATTAAACACATAGCAGTTATAGTCTAGAGTTACTAAATGCAACCTAGTTCTCTATAACCATGGCTCTGATACCAATCTGTCACACTCCCAAAATATCAGAGTATAATGGCGACAAGGGAGTGGTGACGTCATGATTATCATACACACACAGTTACAAAGAACGACCTCTAAATGAGACGTTCGGAAAATAGATCACTTGTAATTGATAAATTAAATAGTTTTAACATAGTGCGGAAGCATAAAACCGGTCACTGTTACAAAACATAGTTTTCCAAGTAGTACAAATGATCTTTGTTTCAAAGAAATGACGGCAATGCATGAGACCTCACTTAGCATCTTCCTTCTTAATACCTGAGAAAAACATTGCTAAAGTGTCAACATAAAGTTGGTGAGTTCATAGGTTTAGTTAATTTGAAATGTTTAATGAACCACAAGATTTTCCCAAAAGTGATGACAATATAACAAATACAAAGTCATCCCAAAAGTATTTATTACAGTCTAAGCTCGTGACACCGAAGCGTTAACAACACCGGCAGTATAATCATATAAATGTAGCCCAACTAGATGCCTAAACCCACGACATCCTATCTCAGACTCAAATGAAACTGTGCCCGCTTGTCCCCTTGTTGGACAAGACAGACAGGGACGTCAATCCCGATAGATCTATCCATAACATTCGCGCTTACACAAAGTAATTAACGGTTCACGATTCACGGGCCAAAGCAACTGGGTTTTTAGTGGGACTTAGACTAATATATAAATCAGTAAATGCACTTGTGTTCATACGTTAAAATCAAGCAATGTCTCACCCCAAAAAGCAATAAAAATAGTTAAGTATGGGGCTACAAACTCACCTCGTAATTCAGCAAAAAGGACGAAGGTAAAAGTAGCTCGAGAGTACGGTTACGCTAGCCGCGACCTATTTAATTATAAGGATCGCGTTACGACATGAAAAGTTATACTAATAAAAGACACGACACCCTAGTTGTGCTTGACAATACCTTTCGTTTACGGAACAATACGACACACAAAAGTCGGTTATTAAACGGTCGAGATTTACGGGTTAAATTATACCCTTAAGTTACCAAATTCGTTTTTGGGCTTTTAAATACCCAATACATAAACACTGGCCCAATATAAGCCCATTATTCCCACCCATGGCCCGGCCCAAGGGTTTATTAAACCCGGCCCAGTCCAGGCGATACAAACAAGGAACCAAAGGAGTAAATACGTGTGTTTATCACACATAACTCAAAAACAGAGAGTTTAACTCTCTCTCTCTTCTCTCGAAACACACCCACCGCCCCCAATCCTCTCTCTCTCTCAAATCTGGATCGGATCATCTCCTTCCCATGGCTAATCATGTTTTCAGTTTGATATATAAATCATTTGAGATGGTTTGAGGTGAATAAATCGTGTGAGATGTGGGGTTTCATCCCCACATCAAACCGATTCGGTTTTTGATGGTGTTCTTCCCCAGGTCAACGTTATTCATCAGCCAAATCAAAGATAAGTTGTTTATCCTCTATTCTTTTAATAAATTGTTTAAATGATTTTCGTTTATAAAAGATTTTGTGGGTTTAAATCACTTGTATAAACATACTGAGAACCAAATGGCTCTCGAATTTGATGATGAGCAAATTAGGGTTTCGAAATATTTGGGGGTTTTTCTAAATCTCGTGTTTAAATACAATTAATTAATGTTTTCTTTTATAAAAACATGTTAATTTCACATATAAACGGTTTTATAAAAATTAGGGTTTCGGTCAAAATTGGGGGTTTTTGCATATCTTGTTTCCAGTCAAATTAATTATTAGATTCGTGTTTGGATTGGGTTTAATTAGAGTTTTAATTAATAAAATCAAATTAGGGTTTATATAAATTGGGGGTTTTTACATTTGGTTGATTATTCAAAATTAAGTGGCGTTTTTGGAATATAAAAAGTATTAATTTCATAATTAAAAAGGTTTTCAGTTTCTAGGGTTTCGATTTGAAAAGGGTTTTATACCCGCGGCATGTTTGGGGTTTTATGATGTTTCTGTAAATTGAAATGATTAAGATATTGGATTATGGTGACATTGATTGATGATGGTTTCGGCAGAAAACAAGTAACTTGGTTGTCTTGGTTTGGTTCTCGGTTTGGCCTTGGTTGGGGTCTCGGTTGGGGTCTCGGTTTGAGCCTCGGCTTGGTCTTGGTTGGGGTCTCGGTTTGGTCTTGGTTGGGGTCTCGGTTTGGTTGACAGAAAAATAGGGTCATGGTCATGTTCAAGTAATAATTGCTATAGTTTATCTTATCAGTTTTTAACCAAAATAGAACCGTGATAAAACTAACATATTCAATTTATTTTCGCAGGTTTGGTAAATGACGAGCACAACTAAGACTTTATTCAGAAATGAAAAGATGATTCAAAAGACTCACAAATGGGATGCTTAAGTTTCGGTTTGCAGGTGTGGACGAGATGGATCGGCTTGACACTTTCGGTTTGCAGGTGTGGACGAGATGGATGGATCGGCTTGACACTACACTTCACTTTCACCCAGGAATTTGTATTTGAAAACTTGTCCAGGAATTATTGTTGTAATATTTGGACTGTGAATACTTTGTGTTTTGTTTGGACATTTGATAAACTTTGGACAGTATTTAATCATGTATTATTAGTCTAGGGTTAGACTCAAGCTGAATTTGGTAAGCTTGTGATATACCCAATTTGGGTAAACTTGGCATGTGTGCTGGCTTGTAGTGCTTAGTGGTGAATAAACTATGGAATTTATGTTGTGACTGAAAATGGACTCTTGTTAAGCAAGTTTTTGAAATAAAGGTGAATAAAGTTTATAACTTGAATGTTTGTACATGATGCACCAGTTATACTACTCGGCTCGGGTTCGACGGGTATTTAAGTTTAGACTCGAAAACTGAATAAACACGACTCGATAACGGCTCGACACACGATCCAAAACAAAGACAATTATGCGAGACTTCACGGGATTTAGTAAGTGCTTCAAATAAACATACGACAAACATAATACGTCTACCAATTTCGTGTATTGCATTCAAACTTAATAGACGCGAAAAACTCGAGATGTTACATATGCTCTCCCTAAAAAGGGCTTTGTCTGCAAAGCAAAATAAATAACACATTCATGTCGACAACTCGTTGGTAAATAATTAAAGTACTCCTACTATATGAATAATTTAAGATGGAAATTTGACGGATGTCACAGTAGTTTTCATACATCTTCACTTCTAAACTTGAAACTATAAAAGCCCAACACTTGTCTTCGCGATGTATGCAATCCCATGAACCCTTCACATTCTACTCGGAATTGCTTCTATTAACTTTAAAGAGTGTCTCTCCTGTCTGGCTCGATATGAACAAGGTAGGCTGGTAGGTGGTCCGGTATTCCCTTGTTCCCTGTATTGGTTATGTTCTTTATTTCTTGTCTAACAGAAACTAATCGAGCTCCGTTTGATCTCCCCATATTTGCACTAACAGTTATATAATCCATAGAGGTGCCTACAAAATAACCATAGAACTGTAATGCACAAGCATCACTCCTTTTCTTAATATCATCCATTAAAATCATTATTCTTCTAGACCCATCACAGTTTTTAGACACATGTTGAGGGACAAAATTCATTTGCAATTCCCTATCTTCTATTCCCTTCTTTATATTCTCAACAAAAGACTCAATATTAATAGATCCATGAGAGTTCAAGTCTTTGTTACCAACATTATTAAAGGACAAAACACTACTTGACTTATAAAACAAACTAGGGCCAAATTGCACACTAGTTAAGCCAACTATAAGTTTCTTAAGAATACCCTTACCACCCTGAACTTTATCAAACATAAACTCAGAGTTATCAATTCCACTAACCAAACCATCCTTATTTTCTTTCCTGACACTTTCAACCCCAATATGCTCTACACAAGCCATATCAAGCTTACTAGCACCATTACTAACTAAACAAGGATCCACAAAATCCAACCCAACACCACCATTATCATTCATAGAGAAATTATAATTAAAAAACAACCTTAGATTGCTCCAACGAATTCTCATTGAAAGTACCATAATTTTCACTAATCAAACAGTGACCAGTATTCTTAACAACACTTTTACCAACCAAATCACTATTATTAAGAACCTCCCTAAACACCATCTGGTAAGGTACATTCATGTCATAAACAATCCTATCAAAAACCTTAACTAAAGCTACATCAACACGAGAGTTACTACTAGAGTCCGGACGCTTACCATTACCAAAAAAAGACATGAATCACTACGACTTCGACCCTTACCCACCATCTCAGAATTTTTAACCTTTTTAAGGAAAGCACCAACACCAACAAACGCAGATCTAAGAGATTTCACCTTGACCTTCGTACCCTGACCCTATTCTTCGCACCTTTGGGCCTGCCTCTAGACTTAGGAGGCTTACCACCATCACAAGTAACATAGGGTTTAAACGACAAACCCTCAACTGACATACCAGTGAGAGCACAAAAATCCTTACTAGCAAGATCTGGTTGGCTTTGACTGATTGATTGGCATATTAATAATAAAAGAAAAGAAGTTAAACAAAGGTAACTCTAGTATAGAATCACACCTATTTATCATGTTAATACAAATATCACCAAAAATGATATTTATATTCTCTAATCTTTATTTAATTTTTGTTAATGACAAAAGACAAAATTTATTTTTGTAATCATTAAAAACAAAACTAAGTCTTAGAGATATTATCCTTATATCTCTATTCTCACTTAAAATATTTTTTTCATTTATAAAAACATGTGTTTAAAATGATACAAAGTTAACACATATAACATTTCTAATTAAACATCTTATTTAAAAATGTCAAACATAAGTCAACTTTCTATGTCTGATCTTATCCAATGCATTAATCACTTGGTGCAAAATCTTGGTTAAGAGATTTGCTATTAATGGTTGTTCTCGTGTCAGACCTCACGGATCCCTTTGCTAAAGGGGACAGACCCTTTTGAAGGGGTCTTTTAGATATGTGGGTTTCTGACCGTGTTAGAGTCCATAGACTCCCTTTGCTAATGGGGACAGACCCTTTTGAAAGAATTGTTGTGTATAAAATTAGTTTTGGTTTAAATTACATTACCAGTATTAATTATATTAATGATGGTATTGTTATCCATTCACAACAAACATCGCATCATCGCCATAGAACAAGTGAGATAAGGTCAAAGTGTCGTCAACAGGAATACCTTCGTACAGATCTGCATTCATCACATTTTTGAGGGAGAAATGCAAGCTTTCCATAATCAAAATAAAAAGGATAAGAAGATAAGGGATCTCCCTGCTTCAAGCCTTTATGAAATTTAGATTCGGAAGTCGAGTTTCCATTCACAAGAATATATCTCATAGTAGTATCGAGACATCCTTCGGGGGTCGAGCTTTCATTAACAAGAATAGAACCCATAGCAGTGTTGAGACATCCTTGGATCCTGCACCGTTTAACTCCAAACCCAATTTTATTCAACACATCATCTAGGTAATCTCAACTCACTGAATCAAAAGCCTTCTCAAATCTACCTTAAAAATCATGGCTTTAGATATTTTATGTTTACTCCACGACAAAAGCTCGTTGATAATAAATGGGCCATCTAGAATATTCCGATTAGGAACATAAGCCGCTTGGACTCACTAATAAGGCTCAAAATAACAAGACTCAAACGGTTTGCTAAGATGTTAGCAATAATTTTATACATGCTGCCAATTAAACTTATAGAACAAAACTTTTTAACCATTTCAGCTTCTTGAGTCTTGAGAATTAAGGCAATAAATGATGAATACTTGAAGAAAAAAATTGGGAAACAGCAGGCACCACATCCTTGTCGATAATATTCCAAAACCTACGAAAGAATCGAAGGTAAAATCATCAAGACCCGAAGATTTATTAATGCCACAATTTCAAACTGCTTTCTTGATCTCGTCGTAGGACACGTCTCTTTCAAGATCAGATTGTTGATCCACAAAGTTTTAGGAAACATAGATTCGAGGGTTAGTCTTGGCGAAGAGTGCTCAGCAAATCTGATGGAAAAATTATCCAAAAATTTATTTTCACATTTGTCTCTCATCCTAAATAGTTGGACATCCGGATTTAAGTAGATTATACATTTACACGATAAAGTATACCGCTCTAAAGTGTGTAAGATTAAAATAGATCGAGTAGCTTTTTAATTTATCAAAATAGACTTCGCACATCAATAACATAAAAAATATTTCTCACATGTAACATATACGTTCATGATCACTTTATCATTACAATCGTAACATAATTCATGAATAAAAGAAGTCATTTTCATTGCATTACTGAATTAAATTCGCTAGTCATATAAAAAATAATCCGGTGTAAATCCACTTTTGATACCAATCCGAGATCACATCCTCTTTTTAAAGTCATCTAAGAATTCGTTGAAAATTGCAATTTCTATGTTGTCTATTTGTAGTCTAAATCCATTTCTAATTTTACCTTTTGGTCTTTTTTTATTTATTGTGTGCGTTTTTTCTTTATAATCTCATGCATTTACATATTTATGTTTTTTCTTTTAAAATGTCATGCGTTTATATATTTGTATTTTATCTTTTATAATCTCATGTGTTTACATATTTGTGTTTTTTTATATATATTCTCATGCGTTTACATATTGATTTAAGTTCATTTGATACCAAACTTATCTAAAATACGGAGAGACTCATCTATACCTTCCATCTTCTTATCATATAATGACTGAGATTAAATTTTCATTTTATACTACAGGGGTATTTTGATTATTTCAACGTATACTATATAAGATTTTTTCTTCTTTCTCCTCTTATAAAAAACACACACATCGACTCACTCTTTCTCTCACTACCCGATCTTCTTTATCTCTCTATCTCGACGCGACCATCATAAATCCATGACAAATTCATCACGAAGCGATCACCACGAACATCTAATGCATCCATCATCAAGTTTGATTAATATCTATTCTTATTTTTAGCTTATTTGATTTAAATAAGCTTATTATTTTATTATCATTTTAATTATAAGCTTTGAATTGGCTAATTTTGATCGAATCTTTTTGGATTGATTGTTCTTAATTATGAGCTAATTTTTTTAGAAGAGAAGTTATGAATAAGTTATAAAGTTGGATTAATAAGCTAGCTTATTTGGATAAGCTTATGAATAAGCTTTTTGAATTAGAGGAGAGTTATGAATAAGCTTTGTGAATTAGACGATTTTGAATTTATTGTGTTGAATTATAAGCTAGCTTATTAGATTATTTTAACGAGTTATACGGTTTTGTGAATAAGAGAGTTATGAACAAGCTTATTTTCGTGTTAATAAGTTGTATATTAGGAATTTTTAAGTTTCTGATGTTATCATATATGATGTACATTTGTTATCATATATGATAGTGGCTTATTATCGTGTTAATAAGCTGTATTATTAGGAATTTTTAAGTTTATTGTTGATACAAAAGTTGGGTGATCCTTGCTAGACCCGAATTAGGCTTAATTCGGGTTGGCTGGACTCTGGCTCCTGTACCAAGTGAACTGTATGGTTGGGATCCTGCACACTAAACAACACGCGTTAGACTTACCGTGGGAATGTTTCCCACGATTAGACTCCGGCGTGAGAGTAAGTAATCGGTTAGGGTTTATAGAAATCGGATGAGTTGAAAGTGTATAGAACGTAATACCTTTGTGGAACCCTTGGGGGTTCCTTTTATAGGAAGTGAAACCCTAATGGGCTGTCACTGATACTTCGGCCCCAAGGAAAGGATAAGTACCAGAATTAGATTGATTGTTATCTTCTAATTATGGTGAGTGAATATCCTCTTCTTTGGGGTAAATCCTATTCATAGACAGAATATGATTCTGTCTAACCCTGTACCGACCGTGCCGGGCCGTGGGCCGCACACGTGTGTGCGGTTACTGTTCATCCAAGCCTATGAGCTCAAATGACATTATTCCCACCCATCTGTGATGGGCCGGATACGGGTAGTACCCGTGGGTCGGGTTCCTGACCCGGCTGGGGACTATACGTCAACATGTCCCCCCAGTCTAGTTGTTACAGCCGTAGGCATAACCTCTAGACTATCAAGATACTCTCCGGACATACCAAGAAAGACCTAGGGAATAATAAATATTTAAGATTTTGCTTTGGCCGCACGTGGCTGCCTGTCTTAGGAATGTTATTCCAATAGGACCTCAGCCGCACGTAACGGCCAAGACAAATTAAATGTTGCATTGAATATTGTCTTGCATAAGATCACATATTCCGACACAAGAATAAATGCATTAATGGTAGTCAACTGGTCAGCCGCACTTCTGCAAAAGTGCACCATTAATGCCCACCATTGAGCCACACAAAACTGCTAAGAAGTGACCTGTGGGTCCCTTCTAACGTTTCAGAAGTGTCAGAAATCTCATCCGTTGGATAGGCGTAGTGGCCTACACGTGTCAAACATCCACGTTACCTCGGAAATCGAGGCAACCCTATATAAGAGTTGGTGTGTGCGTTTGTTACACACACAGTTCACACTCTTTCCGCCATTGTTATTTCCAAGCTCCATCCTCCAAACTTTTGCCTTCTATTCCACGGATTTCCTCCGCCGCAGGTTAGATCATCACGCCTTACAAACCCTTTTTATAAAACATGGTAAAGGACAACCCTCTTATCACGGATGTCCTGAACGTGATGTCTACGGAAAAATACATAGACTTTTTGTCGAAGTATTATATTCCCGAAAGCGTACACCCAACCTATCCAGGTGAAGGTGAGGCAATTACGGATGCACCAAAGGGGAAGATAGGCGTGTACACGCGCCTATTTGACTCGGCCAACTACCGTATCCCCCTGTCTAAATTTCTGGTAGATCTGCTTTTATACTATGATTTCCACATAACCCAGCTTCACTGCATAGGGGCGTGTAAAATCAATCAATTTGAAATTACATGCCATACGCGACGTAACTCCGACCGTGAACCTATTTAGGGCGTTTTACTCCCCCCAACTAGTGAATGGGTGGCTATCGTTTAAAAAACGATCCGGGAACGCCCCCATGACGTATAGGAAGCCCTTAGACTCCCTTAAGAACTGGTACGACCATTACTTTTTTGTTGATGAAAAAGTATTCCCCACTCCATTCGTCCTTAAAACCAGGGTACCCAAAGATTCTCCGCCCAAATCCAAAGACTATAGCAGCAGAGACCTGAAAATACTAGATACCCATCGCACAGAATTCCATAAGGGGTTGCCGGAACATTTTCTGTGCTTAGTAGGATTAAGCCGTCGTTATTATGGGAGGGAGAACTTATATCCGTGCTTTCTGACGGAGTGTGGACATGGTAGGTTTACTTATACTTTGTAGATGTGATAAACATCATTTGTATTGTAGGACCTTACTTACCTGTGTATTTATAAATGTCCGCAGAGATGAACCTACACGGATTATTGCGCCAGGGCGACCCAATGAAGGTGCCTGAAGGATTCCGCCCATTGAAGGAGAATGAACTCCCCCTTCTCGATGCGACCGCAGACCGTACCATTCCACTCGAAGAAACTTCCGAGCAAAGATCGGATGAAGAGGAGCCTATTATCGAGAAATCCCCTTTGGATTTCCATAATGAAGATGGTGGAGAGCTGCTGTTGGAGGGCGCCGTGACGCACCAGGAAGATGAAGGTGATTTCCTCAACCTTGAGGATGAAGACATCACTCAAGCCTCTGGATCCCCCAAGCCCACATCCAGAAAGAGAAAGACCACCAGGAGGGTGGCAAAATCACTAGGGGATGAGGCGGGTGCCTCGAATGCTCCCCCAAAGAAACTAAGGAAAGACCATCCGCAGTACCAAGAGGGAAGTGGTACTGCGACGGCCCAGGCCAACCCCACACCGCACATGGATGAACAAGTCTGGCGAGCTACCCCCGTGAGTGCCGTAGCTCCTACCGCCTCGGAACCTACGACTGGTACCACGTAAGCACCCTCTCGTCTTTCAGTCTTTCCTTGTCTTATTGTTTTTTAAATATAGAAGGCCTAAACAGAAATTGAATATGTCAATAACAGGGCAGATCCGTCGACTGTAGCTCAAGAGGAAGAGGTGGAAAGGAACCCTTCCCTACGACATCAATCAAACCTCCATCCCCTGCTGCGACACATGCCGAGGAGCCACTTCCTGAAGGACCAGAGAACAGCCTGCGCTTAGCATGGAATCTCTCCAGTTTAACAAGGTTGGAGGCGGAGTCTGGGTGTTCGGAATTTATCGAGCACATTACCCCTCCGGCCCTTGCTCAAGACTTGGACGAGCTAGACCATGAGTCCTTGCTGGAGCAGTTTGACGTGTCATCCGCACATCAAGTGACGGTGGGTGCCGCCTTAAGACGCCGTCTGATTAAGGCCCTGGCGAATGTGAAGCGTGCAGACAAATGGATAGCTTGTCGTGAAGCACTAGTTGTGAAGAATGAGAAGACCATTGCTTCCTTGCAAACAGCGTTGGTTACGGCCGAGGCTACAGTGAAGGAGCAAGCCCATCACGCCAACAACCGAGAAAAACGCATCGCCGAGCTCGAGGCCCTCGTAGCCGCATCTAACGAGAAGGTATGCTTTCAACAAGAATATTTTATTTTTTCTTTTTTTGCCCAAGAAAAAACCATATTATCCTTGTGATAACCCCTAAGTTCCATATGCAGGTGTCCGCGGCCAAAGCCTCTACCAAAGCAGTAACCGTACAAGCATTCAACATCGCACAGGAGCGCGATGCGCTGAAGGATGAACTAACACAAGTGCGGACCAATTTGGACGAGCAAGCTGCAACAGCTGAGGAGGAGCTAAGCAAGATGGCCGCAGATTGTGCTGAAAGGATGTGTCCTCCTTTACTATCGGCCATAGCTGGACGCAGGTGGATGATTGGACAAGGAATGCGCCTTGCCGTAAGCAAGGTTATGGAAGCTCCGTACCTGCTGCAAGCATTCGCAGGGGTCGTTTCGGATGGGATTGACCGTGGTAGGCATGAGGGCTTGGTCCAGGCTGCGGAATTGATAGGTAAGAACGAAGATATTACCCAGCACCCCTACCATAACCCTTCAGCTGCGGACAAGATGACCACGTCAATAGATGCACTTGATGAAATCCAACACCCTCTTTTGGACGAGCAGGAGGCGCTGAAGGATGCTCCTAACGAGCTGGTAATGTCCAAGCTTACTGCGGATCCCGTCCAACTGACCTTGCCTACTTACGACTCCGTGTCAAAAGTAATGAAAGGTGAAAAACTGCTTGCTGAGGCATTAGATGCGACTGCGATTAAGGCGCAGGATGGGAAGAACGCTCGCGGGGAGGCCCTCCGTGCCATGATCGAAGAAGGGAAGAAGGACATAGGGGAATTCCTACCTCCGTTGTAATTTATCTTGTAAACATTTGTAGCTTTTATTCGTCCGTGCATGTACACGGCTAAGACTGATGTGGGAAATAACTGTTATGATTTAGAAACTTGTGTATTTTTATTTTGTTGAATATCGTATACCGATACTGCATGACATGTCACGTCTTACACAAAAAGGAAATACATTCAAGTCTATAGTTTACTAGACATGCGACGTGCGTCTTTACTATGCAAAGCACTGCGTGAGTACGGCATACGAAAACTTACCACAACGTCTTGTGAGTAAGGTTTCTAGTAAGGATACATGATCCGCGTCGCTGGGGTTGCATCCCTCTTACGCGACAAGTTGAATTAGTAGGTTCACTTAATCCTCTTACCCCACCTAGAGGCGTATAGTACATGTACGGTGATTGAATGAATGCATATGAATGAGACATGGCATATTATAATAATAACTAAAATTCATATGACTAACAAAATCCTAAGAAAAATAATTTGCACAAAACAAGCCGTGGAGCTAGCTAGGCACCACGGCATTTTATTAGAACGTTTACATTTTTTGTTTGAACAAGGATGGGAAGTCTTAAAAACAAAAAAGAACCTAGAAAAAACATAAGAAACAAAACAGATAGAGTACATGGATCTTCATTAAAGCCAGGTGTAGCGAAGTATCCATGCGGAAGCCGTAGCTTTCAAAGATAGCACCTTTTGAGATTGGAGATGTTCCATGTGCGTTCCAGATCGCGGCCATCCATGTCACGTAACTTGTACGCGCCTCGTCCTAAGGCTTCCGTGACCTCGTACAGTCCTTCCCATTTAGGGCCCAGCTTCCCTGTATTCTCCGCTCGACTTGCTTCGTTAGCACGATAGAAATAATCTCCCGGTCGAAAAGAAACACCTTTAACCTTGGCGTCATAATAATCCTTCATTTTAGCCTTGTACTTAGCCTCATTGATGGCTGCTATCTCCCTTTCTTCTGCCAATAAATCCAGGTTGATTCGCAGTTGCTCGTCGTTCGTGACGACATTAACCTCCGCTGTGCGGATGGTAGGCATTCCGATTTCTGCTGGTATAACAGCTTCAGTGCCGTAGGCCAATGCAAATGGAGTGTCCCCGTTGGCTGTTTTGATCATAGTCCTATGCGCCCATAGAACATGTGGTAGTTCATCCACCCATTTGGCACTTCGTTCCTCCAGGCGTGCCTTGATGCCGTTTCCCAAGCTTCTATTTGCTCGTTCCACAAGGCCATTTGTCTGCGGGTGCTTAACAGACGCGAAGCACCGTTTGATATTCAATGATGTGCACCAGTCCTTGAATGGATTATCCACGAACTGTTTACCGTTGTCCGAGATGATTTCTCCTGGTAAGCCAAAACGGCACATAATGTTCTCCCAAACAAACTTTTTAACTTGTTTGCCTGTGATAGATTTGACTGCTTTGGCCTCTATCCAACGTGTAAAGTAGTCCATTGCGACAATCAAGAACTTAACACCCCCCGCAGCTACATGAAATGGTCCAGCGATGTCAATTCCCCACTTATAGAATGACCATTGGGATGTAATAGGTGTAAGCTCCTGCTGCGGATGTCGCGGCACTGGTCTATGCACTTGGCAATCACTGCACTTACGAATCATGTCGCGTGCGTCCCTATGCATGGTAGGCCAATAATATCCTGTACGTAGGGCTCGAGCTACCACGGATCGCGGACCTGCGTGCATGCCGCACAACCCTTCATGTATCTCACTGATCACATAAGTGGCCTGTCGTGGTCCAACACACCACAACCACGGTTGCAAGAAAGAGCGCTTATAAAGGATACCTTCTCAATGTTAGAAGTGCTGCGACTTCCTTCTGATGCGTTGTGCTGGTTTTTCATCGTCGGGTAGGGTTTCATTGGTCAAATAGTTGACGATCGGGGTCATCCATGTAGGTCCATCCTCCTCAACTATAGTGGCTACCTCCCCCTCTGTTATAGACTTTTCCTTGAGTATTTCTACCAAGACTTGCTTGGATAAGTGGGCGAAGCTTGTAGACGTAATCTTGCTAAGAGCGTCCGCCTTCTTGTTCTCACCTCTTGGTACCTGCTTGATAGAAAACTTGCTGAAAGCCGCGATGAGTGACTTGACTTTTTCCAAGTATCGGACCATGTTATCCTCCTTAGCTATATATCCACCTAGAATATGGTTCGCAACAAGCCGTTAGTCCACGTAGGCCTCAAGGTTGCGACTCCCACTCTAGCGGCGATTTTTTAACCTGCAATTAATGCTTCGTATTCCGCCTCGTTGTTGGTGGCTGTGAACTCAAAGCGGAGGGCGTACGTAAACTCCATTCCTTCCGGATTCATGAGGATGAGACCAGCTCCTGACCCATCCGTGCACGAAGATCCGTCCGTAAATAACACCCATGGTTCTGTTGGAGTCTCGTCTTATTTTACGACTGGTCCTTCCTCATCCGGCTTCTCTACCAAGAAATCTGCCAAGATTTGGCCTTTAACAGCCGTCCTTGGCCTATAAGATATGTTATGCTCCCCCAATAGAATGCTCCACTTTTGTAGCCTTCCTGCCACATCCGGTCTAGAGATGACTTTTTTATTGGTTGGTCGGTAATGACTACAATTGGGTGCGCCTGAAAGTATCGGCGCAACCGTTTTGTAGCAAACACTAGTGCCAAAACCAATTTTTCCATAGAGGAGTAATTCAACTCC
The DNA here is from genome assembly GCA_025667525.1 of Glebionis coronaria. Lineage (NCBI taxonomy): Eukaryota > Viridiplantae > Streptophyta > Magnoliopsida > Asterales > Asteraceae > Glebionis > Glebionis coronaria. The sequence goes on along the minus strand of CM046882.1, from coordinate 486,592,126 downwards.
GGCCCTTGTAATGTTCTACTTATGAAGTAGACCGGAGTTTGTACCGTATCCCTATCCGTCATGAGTACCGCACTTATTGCTCCATGTGTGGCTGATAAATACATAATGAGCTCCTCCTTTGGCCGGGGAGCTACTAGCATGGGGAGAGATGCGAGGTGTTGCTTGAGTTGACCAAAGGCTTCCTCAGCTTCCTTTGTCCACCGGAAGTCTCCCTTCCTAATGCACTTCTTGAGTGTTTTGAATAGGGGGAGTGACTTCTCTACGGACTTTGATAAGAACCTATTTAGCCCGACCAGCTTCCCATTTAAGGATTGCACCTCTTTCCGTGTCTGAGGGGGTGGTAGCTGTATTACTGCGTTCGTTTTTTCTGGGCAAGGTTTGATGCCATTTGGATCAATCATATATCCAAGGAACATTCCCTCTGTTGCCCCAAACGTGCATTTCTTTGGATTTAGCTTCATATTAATCCTCCTCAGTGTGTCAAATGTCTCTTGGACATCCCGGAGAAGTGCATCCTCCGTATGACTTTTTATGACTAAGTCATCCACATAGACTTCCAGGTTGCGGCCTATCTGTGAGTCAAAGGCTTTGTCCACAAGCCGCTGGGATGTAGCCCCGGCGTTCTTTAGTCCAAACGGCATTTTCGTATAACAATATACGCCTTGACTAGTATGGAACGCCGTCTTCTCTGCGTCCTCCTCCGCCATCTGGATCTGGTGGTATCCTTTATATGCGTCTAGGAAGCACTTAAAGGGATATCCACATAGAGATTCCACTTTCCAGTCAATCTCCGGTAACGGGTAACAATCCTATGAACAGGCTTTGTTCAGATCTGTGAAATCCACACATATGCGCCAGCTACCGTCATGTTTTTTGACCATGACTGGATTGGATAACCACTTGTGGTAGTATACCTCGCGCATGATACCTGCGTCCACTAGTTTCCGTACTTCATCCAGTATCACTCGGATGCGTTCAGGTGCCTGGTCGCGCTTCTTTTGCTTGACGGGTTGGTACCCCTGGCGGATCTGGATCTTATGTTCTGCTATCGTGTGTGGTACGCCTGTCATATGCTTTGGCTCCCATGCGAATATATCTAAATTTGCCTTTAAGAGAGAGCACATGGCCCTTTTGCCGCTATCCGAGAGCTTTCCCCCTATGGATACCTCCTGTTCCGGATAATCAGGATGGATTGCCACCCTCCAATTGGGAGGTGGTGATCCATCCTTGGGTGGAACAGGTGGAACCGGTGTTGTCACGGTATGACACTCGGATGCTGGTACGATTGTGTTGTAAATGGTGACGATTCCTCCTTCTACAGGGAATTTGATCATTCCGTGTGCCGTGGAAGGTACCGCCCGTATGGCCAGAATACCTGGTCTGCCTATGATCCCATTGTATAGAGAATGTGAGCGTATCACCATAAAGTTCATCCACACAGTGGTGGAGTGTTCCTCATTCCCAATGGTTACAAGCAGACGCAGTTGCCCTATCGGCCAGATGGTGTCTCCACTAAAACCAATGAGCGGCGCCGTGGCCGGTACCAATTGGCTTCTTATTTCTGGTCGTAACTGCAAAAAACAGTGTTCGTACAATACTTCTGCTGATGACCCTCCATCCACATACGTGCGACGAACATTGTGTGTTCCAATGCTTATCTCAATAGTGAGAGGCGCATCAATCACATCGCTTGCTGTGATGGGAGGGAATGAGATTTCCCTGCCGCGTGAAAATTTTTGGCCAATTTTCTGCCTCGTGCGGCGTTGTCTGGATTGGATCATGTATATGGTCGAAGGTTTGTCCTTTTGGGGATCCTTCTTGTCATACTTCTTGTTGTCTTTTCCATCCTTCCAATCCTTAACCAAATGCTTGAGTTTACCTGATTTGATCAGTGACTTAATGTGCTTCTTGAGCTGGATACACTCCTCCGTTCCATGGCCCTTGTCGTTATGGAACTCACAGAAAAGATTTCCTTGGCGACGGTTCAGCGGAGTCGTCATTGGGGGAGGCCTCGGAAAATTTGCCCCTTCCGTCAGCAAGATCTCCCGGTAGGACATCTTTAGAGGGGTAAACTTATCGTCCGGCCGTCCTCCTTTGTTTTGGCTCTTGTAATCTGAGCCCCTACTATTGTTCTGGTTGCTTTGACCGCCCGACTGTCTCCTGGACTGGTCGTTCGATCGATAGCCGTTTCCTTTTGAAGGGTAGGCCACGGCAACCGCTGTTTCTCTCTCTATGAAGTTTCTGACCCTTTCCATGAGGTCGTCATACCTCTCCGGACGCTTGTCATTGAGATGCCTGATTAATTCCCTGTCTGTTATGGCATGCATGTAGTCGGAAATTTTCAGGAGTTCCGGCATTGTCTTTGTGCGTGTGCACTCGTCGTTGAAGCGTTCAGTAAAGGCTTCTGTAGACTCCCCCGCCCGTTGCTTGACAGTTGCCAATGAGACCAGATCCCTATTATACTTCTTCCGCTGAGTATAATTATTCTTGAACGCAGTGCGTAGTTCAGTGAAGCTATCAATGCTTCGCGGAGGGAGTCCCTCAAACCAGTCACGAGCATTGCCGATCAAGGTTGAATTGAACATTTGGCACCATATAGGCATGGGCCATCGCTCAATTTTAGCCTGCGTATCAAATATTTTGAGGTGGTCATCCGGATCACCAGTTCCATCATAAGTCTTGACACACGCCGGCATGCGACGTTTTGTATCCTCGGAGTAGTTCCGTATGCGGAGAGTAAAAGGATCTTCCCTGGGGTCTGCCCATGGGCGGGTGAAACTAGGGTCGCACCATGGTTGGGAAAGATCTTCTGCTTCCGTCTCTCGATAATAGGGACCACCATAGTACTCATCATTGTTTGGTGGTGGTGGAGGAGTACGCCTAGGTCGGCGACGCTTGGGCGGATGGTCATCCGAGTCCTCTTCTGATGGATCAGGAGAAGGAGGCGGTGCCCCATCTCTTGGGTGAGGACCGCTCTTGTGAGAAGAGCCAGGGGCCTTCTTCCCGATGTTCATCCTATCCCACACACTCATGCGGCGATTAGCTCTGGTCAATTCCTGATCTGGCCGTTCGGGTGAACCGTCAGACTTCTCTCCTTCTCGAGACTGCGTTAATTCCTGCATGAGACGATCCTCTATGAGCTCAAACACATTCCTAGGTTGGGGAGTTTCCTCGAAGCGGCTCCGCTCCTGAGGTCAGGTTTTTCTCTTCCTCTGATTTTGAGAAGAGGTGCTTGGTCCGGCATTGCCGAAGTTGAGTCTAGATTGGAGGTCCCTCCCTAGATTCAACCTTGATGCAATTCCTAGGACGATCCTATCAAAGTTCTGCGTGAGAACTCGAGTGAGATCTTCCTCGCTGAGCGGTTAGACTTCTACTTCTTCCTCGATCGATGGTCTGCGCGGCTCCTTGTTAGGGGGATTGAGCGCACTCCCTGGATCAGGGTTGTCCAGGGTCGAAGTAGGTGGAGGAGTCATGGAGATCGTGCTCCTCACCCCCATAGACTGAAAACCACTGCGGTTGTTTGGTCCGCCCGCTGGACGGCTAGGGGATTGATTGGGAATGAGTATCCCTTCCCATTGGGACTTCTAATTTCCAGGATTTGTGTTCCTGGGGTTAGCTTGCGGATGCCCCTTCGTCATTGAGAGTTCAAGATAAGATTTCGCTCTAGCTTAGTGTAATGGGTCCTACGGATGGCGCCAACTTGTTGATACAAAAGTTGGGTGATCCTTGCTAGACCCGAATTAGGCTTAATTCGGGTTGGCTGGACTCCGGCTCCTGTACCAAGTGAACTGTATGGTTGGGATCCTGCACACTAAACAACACGCGTTAGACTTACCGTGGGAATGTTTCCCACGATTAGACTCCGGCGTGAGAGTAAGTAATCGGTTAGGGTTTATAGAAATCAGATGAGTTGAAAGTGTATAGAACGTAATACCTTTGTGGAACCCTTGAGGGTTCCTTTTATAGGCAGTGAAACCCTAATGGGCTGTCACTGATACTTCGGCCCCAAGGAAAGGATAAGTAACAGAATTAGATTGATTGTTATCTTCTAATTATGGTGAGTGAATATCCTCTTCTTTGGGGTAAATCCTATTCATAGACAGAATATGATTCTGTCTAACCCTGTACCGGCCATGCCGGGCCGTGGGCCGCACACGTGTGTGCGGTTACTGTTCATCCAAGCCTATGAGCTCAAATGACATTATTCCCACCCATCTGTGATGGGCCGGATACGGGTAGTACCCGTGGGCCGTGTTCCTGACCCGGCTAGGGACTATACGTCATCATTTATGATGTTATCATATATGATGTACATTTGTTATCATATATGATAGTGCTCTTTGTGATTTACAGATATATACTATCATATATGATATGTGAATAAGTTAGTGATAAGGAAAAAAAGATGATAAATATGGCTTGTGTTTACATAGAGTGTGGACTTTACAATGTATGTCCATTTTCTTACATCTTTTAGATATATATAGATTTTTTATATATGTTTATCATATATGATAATCATTATATCTTTAATAAAAGGGGGGAATCACGTTCCCCTAGGAACAGTTCCTCCCTCACATCTTCAATATTAGATGTTTTCTTTACACTACACACCTCACATGTATACCCATATCTCTCCCAGATCCTACTGTAGATCTATTAAAGAAAATCGAATTCACCCACGTTGCCAGTTTGATCTCCTTGAAACATGATTATGGTCGTTGATTTGCCAAAGAAACAGGTTACAGGGTTAAAATGGGCCTCAACCGTTGATTATAGGTGCACCGTTTTCTGTTCTGGGTTGGTGATACACAAAAAGTGATCTGGCGGTTAAGATTGGAGGAAATAATTAGTGGTCATAACGGGGATCTCCTCTCACACATACTCTCATCTCCCTCATCATCAGCTCTCACCTAACTAATCTCATCTACCTAAAACACTGATCTAAGATCTGTCCGATCTAATGATTGATGCGTGTTTCTGTTGTAATGGTATATTGGGTTTTCTTTCGATCTTATAGATGAGATGGTTTTCGCGATTTCGGCGTATTATTAAAGTTATAATATCGGGGTTGATCTTTCAGGGAGATGGTCTTTAATGTGTACGTTGGTTTTCGTGATTCTGGTATGTCTTATTAACCTGCTTTTTGTTGTTTCAGTTGCCTATTGTTTGAACAATACCTCTTTTTTTTGTTCAGACAACTATGATGTTGGGCATAGATCTAAGAATTCAAAATTCTGCCTGTTATTGAGTTTATAATGTTTCCTTTTTCTCGGTTGGCTTGGATTGTTTGTTAGTTATAATGCTACTTTATGGCTACTTAGTTTGTTTATGTAAAGAATAGAAACTCATTCACAAAAGTGTAGCCATTAGCTGTACGGATGGGGGTAGCGGTGTTTTGCCTAGGCGAGCTTTTAATGTTGTCGGCTTACTGGTCGCTTGGCATTCTCTGTGTATGAACTAATTTGGCCTTATGGTCCTTCGATGCTATTGTCACTTTTGTTGCCGCTATTAATGGCTTGCGACGAAAGGTACAAGTGTGTGGCATCGATGTCTGATGCCACCGGTCTTTCGTTGCCGCTATATATGCTGGTAGCGAATTTGACCGGTTGCTGATGGTACGGAAATTGATGCTTGGTATGGCTCATGTTTGTTTGACAACCGTCCCTGCCACCCACCCTTTCGTTGTCGTCGTGTATGGTGTGTGACGATACTGCTGGGTATGTCACAATGGGGATAGGGTTGCGAGCTGAAAAAGGCTGTTTGGTTATACTTTATGTTGTTACGTGTTTTAGGCGTGAGTTTTGGAGGGTGGATTTGGGCATGCAGAACTATCAAATAAACAAGGTACCTTTTATAGTTGGGTGAGCGGAACAAACTGTTCACCCCTTTATTTTATTCAGTTTGTGAGACTTTTCACTCTTCATAGGGAGGCGAGATTCCTCCCTATTAGTATGCAGCAATTGGATGGTGTTTCCTTTTGTAAAATGTCATATAACAACAAAAGTATTGCAGGCTTAGCTTGGCAGGGATACCTTTCAAGGTCGTCGGCACGATGGTTGAATATTCTTGCGTTGTGAGCCATGATTTAGAAGCACGTGTCTTTTGGCGGGCCGGTCCGTAAGGACTAACGATGCATTACCACAAAGACTATGATGCATAGAAAAATGAGATGATGATGACATTCTGCTATTGTGTTATTGTGAGCCATGGTTTACAATCACGTGTATTTTGGTGGGCAACTACAATCACATCGTGGTTGCAGCCATGCAGTGTTTCATATGATTCCCACATTAGCAGATCTGAGCCTCATAACTTTAAGAATTTTGTTATAATGAGTTCCAACTATGAAAGCTACTATGTTTTTGCGACCCATGATTTACAAGCACGTGTATTTTTCTAGGGCAGCCACAATTATATCATGGTTGCACCCATACAGTGTTTCGTATGGTTTCATTAATAGAGATGTTGAAAGTGAATTAGGATGTGTGGCTATGATTGATGGTATTAAAATTTAATGCCTTCCATGTGTTTGATGAAAGTGTCGAATATGTTTTTAGATTAAAGAAAACATGTCCGTTGTTTGATTTATGGTTTATCAGAGACGATGAAGATATTGTAGCGTTTGTGCGTTTATTGAACGTACCTTGGCGAGGCAGCATGATTACGTGTTTGCAGCCATGGCGGCTCAGGTATATTCTAATACCGGCCTACACACACGACTCTGAGCCAAACAATCTATAAGGCCGCCTTCTATGACATATTCACACAACGATGATGTAGGATCGATCGGTGTCCAAACTCAAGGTGAAGAGCTGTACAAATGTTGCAAAAAAAATGTGGGTTAGCCAAACCTAGCCCACCTGTTTCAAAATATGACCGTTTTGACCCATTATCCCATCCTGCCAAATGAACGGGCGTCACCTGAATATGCCTTTCTTTAAAATTTGGGTTATTTGATACATTGACAAGAAGCCCAAGAAAGGAGAGAACCCCTTCTCCTGAAGTTACGGGGTCCCTTAATGTGGCCACAAGAATCGCCCGACTTAGAATTTTCAATCATCCACGTCATTCCATACTTAATACGTAAGTAGTTTACATGTATATCATTGTATTTCATTTTTCTGAATTTTCATATTGCTTCTATTATATCTCAAAAACCGTGTGTTGATACAGGAACGATGACACGCATATACATTTGTTGTTTCCAATTACCACAGGGCCATCGACGTTTTGTTTTCTGATGCTGCGGACAACACCCCATCTAACCCAACTGGCATTCGGATGTAACAGGTAACCATTTGAATATTTGATCATATTTAATTTACAAATACCGTTGGAATGAGACACGCCAACTTTATTTGAGTGATGCGTATGCGTAGTACAATGTAGTGAGTGTTTGTTTATGGTCATATGAATAAATATATTTTGTTTTTTTACATAGCTTAATTCACAATACTCTTGCCACAAAACAGTTGAACCATCGAGATTTTTTCATTACGTCAGAGATGCTAACAGAACCACAAGAGAAGAGCGTTTATAAATTTTTATGAACTGAAATTATCCTAATCATAATAAATGGGTAAGAAATTCTACAACTTATCTTATTTTTTCCCTTTTTTTTATTTTAGTAATTTTTACACACAGCTGCTGAGTCGGCAGAATGTGTTGCTATGGCTGCCAAAACTGTTTGTCAGTTCTCGAAAGTAGAAAAGGTTCCGCCAGGATTGCAAGTGGCCATCGATTGTGTGTTTTTGTTTATTTCAGAAAATAAGCCGAATGCGTGGGGCTTGCTATAAATGGAACTATTTGAGTGATTCAGCAAAGACTTTTAAATGTCTAACTGTGTGGTTTGGTTACATGGCAATGAAAACAGACATGAGTATCTGCAATCAACATCCCAAGGTTTGCTTTCATGTTTTCTATAATTTGACTACTTTCTGTAAGTTTTGATATCACTATATGTGGTAACAAATTTATCAAAATCAGATAAGAAGCGTACCTAAAAAACTTCAAACAGAGAAATTAGTGTTTATGCCATTGCTGCATAATTCTTGCACCATCTGCTGTCCTGGTCGTTTGCGTCTCATGTGAAGTTATAAAAGCTTTATTTCTTTTTTTACCCTTCTTTCTTCGTATGTTACAACTCAGTTTATGGAACTATGAATAAAAGAAATGGGTCAACTGAACACACTCGACAATAGTATAATTATTCATGCCATATGTGATCATGTAGCTATTTGACATCAACTGTTTATAAGAAATTTACATATATTGGACAAAATATGTTGGTATAAGTCAACTCAGCGTAATCGACAAGCACCGAACAAGTTGGAAGGAAGAATATAATTAGTTATTACACAGCTAAATTGTCGAAAAGTTGAAATATTACTAACCCAAACATACTAGCCGCGTTCTCTGTGTCAAACCAAAGAAATTCCTAAATAAACGTAGTCCTATGTTATTTTAATTATTTGTATTTAATATCTTAAAACTGGAAGATGGGACATGCCTTTTACTTCCTATTGCTATTTGTATACTCAAAATACTTTGACTGAAAATACGCGCCCAACTTATATTTTCTTGGTTTGAACGTGGCAGGTTATAATCTCCAACACAGGAATTTAGCATATCTCTAATGTAAGGTAAGTTCTTTGCACTTTCTTTCGATGGAACTTTTAGATTAGTGAGTGTTTGGATCTGATCTCTTAAAATAGTTTTGTGACCCAACTGGTATGTTTAAAGATAATCTGACCCATTTTATAAATGTAAGAGTTAAACTTCTCTTCTGTAGCAACCAAGTCCTGTAAACAAATCAAGCGATATGCGAAAAAGACAACTTTTGCATAGTCAGTATCATATGATATCAATGCTGCAGCAATGAGTTTGAGGGACAGTTTTTAACATATTCTGAGAGCTATTACCGTACCAATGATGCATTTCCAATGTATAGCAAAAATAATTGACACTGACTATCCAAAACTGTCCTTCAAACAAATCAAGCTATATTTTGGTAGATTTTAAATCGATTAAATGGAACCTTTATGAAAGAGTACATATGTATATGATATCAAACTGCATGGGTCCCCACACTCTGAAAAATTCTATGTTAGAAAGTGGAATTTCGGTTTCAGTTATCAAATTTAATAAAGAGCAAAATGTTGATTTCCAGCTCTAGAAAGATGCTATTTTGGCTCTTTTGAAATTCCATTGTTAGAGCAAACCCGAGGTGAACTAGCTTTTTCTATCGGGGTCCTGGATACAGCTCTATTTGAAGAAGTTATCTATTTTTGTAAAGGCAAAGGTGGAGGCCACATTCTCTATGATGTCACTGTGGGAGCTTGGAAAAATCAATTTAGTAAACGTGGCAAAGAGCCTTATCTGACATTATCTGGTGATTGCTTATTATAGTTGATGGGACACCTGAGTCCGTTTCTTATTTGCAGCATATGGGTAAAACATAGAACCTTTTGCCTGTTTTTACCCAAAACTGTCCAAAACATATGTTTCGTGACTATCAGCTCTGATTTGCAGCATATGGGTAAACCATAGAACCTTTTACTGACTATCCAAAATTGTCCCACATTCTTTGTTATGTGAAAACATATCAATGTCAGACGCCTCCTTCATGGAGTATATTACGTTACCGAGCACGTCATCGTTTCACGTTTCCCCAACGCCGCGGCGAAGCGCGGGCACAAGCCCTAGTATGTTATCATATATGATATTTATTTATTATGCATATATATGATATCATTTAAAACTCTAGTTTTTGATGCGCATATTCACATTTTGTTGTATTATCATATATGATAGTTGTGTTTTTTTCCAAAATTTTAGGTGATGCGAGACGTAAAAAACAGTTCAACGACTTTTATTGAGAAGTTTAAACGATGAAACTGTATTGTTTGATCAAGGTTATCGGCTGTTATTGAGAAGTTGAAATATGTTGATTTTGATTGTCTAAATTCTTCTTTCAAAGATCAAGTGTTGTGATTTGGAACAACTTTTAACGACAGAACAATTTTGGTTTAGATTCAGTAGGACTTTTTTTTGCTTATTTTGTGTCTTTTTAGATTCAGTAGAAGTTTTTATCATATATGATATGATCTGTTTATCATACTTGATTTTACTTTGGTTCTGTTTGTATTTGGATTATCATATATGATAGTATGTTGAAACTCTTTTTTTAGAAATTGTGTTTTGGTTAATTTTTTTCATCTCTTATGTATCATCATTTTTTTATACACTATGTTGAGAAGGTTATTTTTTTCATTTTTTAACAAGCTATTCTTTTACTTATTTTTACCTGCTATATACTCCCTTCGTCCCCAAATTATTGTCAACAAACAAGAATTAGTGTATTAATTACTGCTTGGAATTTTGCAAAAGTGAAAGAAAGACAATTTTACCCTTTAATTATTTAATGTCTTCATAAATTTTTGTTAATAACACTTTTGATTAAGGATGGTATAGTAAATTTAAGAAATATCACCAACTATATATAGAAGTGGACAATAACTTTGGGACAATCCAAAAAAGAAAGATGGACAATAATTATGAGATGAAGGGAGTATGATATATGATAAACTGGTAATCCTAGATGTGGTGTTTTATTTTTTTATGTTACCCCTTATGTCTCATATATGATAAACTTTGTATTATATACGATAATGTATCAAGGCTGTTTTATTTTTAGAACAGGTGACAATATTTTGATATAAAATTTCTTCACCTAATCTAAATTCAAATAATTACAAAACCATCCTTTAAAGTCATAATATCAATATAAAATCTAGTGGATACATGTTTTTTCCATTTATCCGAAAATAGATCTAAATTAAGGTTATAGACTAACAAATCCAACTTATGCTTTTGGAGCCCTTATCCAAAGAACTACATTTGTTGTAGGAGTCAAGCTATATGGTTTCTTCACCACAGTTACTTCTTCTTGTATGCGCCTTAAGCATCTGAGAGCATATACACCGGTTGTTCTTGAATTTAAAGCAATGTGTGGATGTGAAAAGATGACATCAAGTGGTAGTTGTTCTGGTCCCTGGGTCTTGGTAAGCACTTGGATATTTTCTTCCTGAAGCCAATAACGGAATTGGCATTGAAAATTTCTAGATTCTAGGAAGTTGGTTAAATCATCACTAGATGAGTAAGTTGATGAATGACTAGATGCATCACCATATGAAGCATCATATGAATCATCAGACGAGTGAAGGGATTTTTCATCTTCAAATATAACTTTCTCCACTGTAAAATATACAAATATAGTGATTAAAAAGTCGTTAAGTCTAGTTAAAATAATTAAGATTCAATAAAAAGCTAGCTAACCTTTGACTATTTGCTTGACATCTTCCTTGTCATCTAAAAATACAACAACTAGTCAATACTTAACAGAGTTGATAATTTGGATTATTAGACTATAAACTGCATAATCCTAAAATCCTCGATACTTACAAGCCCATATTTTTTTAATTTATCAAATGTGATACTTGCAAGTATCATATTTTACACTTGAAAGTATCATATTTGATAATGCAATCTATTTTTTTTTCAGTATCATGTATTTATAACCTGAGTTATTTCATATTTTTCAAGTATCAAATTTGCTATTTCATATTTTTCAAGTATTATATGTGATACTTGAAAGTATCATATTTTGATTCTACAATCACATGTGATACTTGAAAATATTATATTTGATACTTGAAAGTATCATATTTGATAATGGAATCATATGTGATACTTGAAAGTATCATGTATGATAACCTGAGTTAGTTTATATTTTTGCTAGTATCAATTTTGATGTTCCAGTCAAATATTATAAAGCTTAATCTGCTTGACTTTAACTAAGGCCTTGAGGCTTTGTGGCTCATTTATCATATATGATGTACCTCTTTGTTCATGTCTATCATTTCTTATCGAATATCATCCATTCATCATCATATCTATTTGTAAATACTAATTTCATAATCCCTAACCACATTTTTTTTCATAAGAACCTAATATCATCAAAATACTCATCATACTCATTATATGTCGATTGAAAACTGAGTAATTTAACAATAATTACATTCGATTCATAAAAAACGTTTTGAATGCAAAATAACAATAGTAAAAAGCATTAAATATGTGATTTATATCTTGTTACCTCTTTTTAATCGTTGTTTTTCTTGGGGTTTTTTTGCATAAGCTTCGATTTTCACTTCAATTTTCATTGCTGATGTTGTTCTTTGATCGTTATTTTGATTTAGTTAGATGATTTTACCAAACATTTTTGATGAAATTGTGTGTGTGTGTGTGTGTGTGTTTGTGTTTTAGTACGTGTTTACCATGTCCGATAAAATGACGGTTTGGGGAAAGAAGGTATTCGATGTAGGGTTGGGCGGGGAGTGTTAAATTACGAAAATAGTCCTCCGCCTTTTTTTTAATGTTGGCTTTTGATTAAAATAGGATGAAATGGTAAGATTGGTACCCTTGTATCCAAATGATATAAGGTATTCAAAATAATCTTTCTCATACATATTTGTGTTTTTGTTTTTGTCTTCGTTGCCTTTTATTAATTGTTGTTGTTGTGTAAATTAATATGAAACATATTATTTACATAGACAAGTGAGTAACAAGCCGCGTCTTTGAATTGCAATTTGTTAATGAATAATTACATTTGTGATATGGGTGTTATAACGTTGTTATTCATAACCTACTGAATTCTCTTCAGATATTCCACCGTTTCAGATGCAAAGAAACCGAAGATATTAAATACGAAAAGAATAAACACGTGCCCTTTATGCTCTCCATGTTTTTATTTTGTTTCTCTTGTAGCGTGGTTTTTTTATGTCTTTGTTCTTTAAGGTTTTATGATTATGGTCATTTACTTTTTACATGTCGAATGACCTGTGATGTGTTTAAGCTTATTTTACGGTGGTGGGAAATTCCAGCAGCTGAGCTTGAATCTTATGAAGACCGGCTAGACTGGATTACTCTCGTTCGTCTCCCTAGGAAGAACAAACAAATGTTGGAAGGCGTGTTTTACACCTCTTGGTGGCTCCTTTGGTGGTTCCGTAATAATACCATTTTTAAAGAAAAGATCTTAAGAAGTCGTTTATTTTCGATGAAGTTCAATGTAAATCATTTCTTTAGTGTAGGTATAGGAGTAACAAACTGTTTAGCTGGGTTGACTGGTTAAATCATCCTAATCGTATTTTCTTGTAATTCTAGCTTCTTGCTAGTATTTTCATTATCAATAAATCGTCGTTTAAAAAAAAGGTTTTATGATGATGGTCTTTGTGTTTCCTTGTATCCTTGCTTTTTTGTTTCTACAAATGCATTGTTTTTGTAATTGCTTATGTTTGGCATTTTTAGGAGTTGAAGCGTATTGTTGGAGCGGGTTGTTAGAGCTGGATGCTTGAGCATGTACCTTGAGCTTATTTTATATGCTACTTTAATTAGCATGTCATTTAGGAGCTTATTTTTTAACAAACTGCTTCAAGCTCTGTCAGCCAAACGAGACTTATTTTTAATAATAACTTATTTTTTAAAAACAATAAGCTTATGCTACGATAAGTTTTGATAAGCTCACGTGCCAAACATAGCCTAGGTTTCTTGGAAGATTTTATTCTATAATAAAAGGTGTAGTATTTATCTACGTTTACCTCTCTAACGTTTTGACGGAATTGAATTACGTTGCTCTTGCTGTTTTTTGAATAGTTAGTCATTTGTCAAATAAGTAAACAAATACAACACGCCACACTTTACAACTGTGAACCATTTGGTCAAAGTTGCATGATATAAGTCTGAAGATTTTACAACTTTACCATTATTTTCTTTGTCAATCTATATCTCCCAAATCAACATCTCGCGGCCCTCTTTATTTTTTTAATATATTTAAAGACGCATCTGCGACTAAATATCATTGCACAAAAATTTTTAAACCATAATATATAAACATATTTTGATAGACCGATGTATTTAATATATATTTTAAAAAAATCATGTTCTTTTCAAATATAAAAAAATTCATAAAGTTAAACTCTAGTTCCGTCCTTGAATATACTTGCATTTGTCACCTGCTAAACCTCTTTCCCCTAGTAAAGAAAAAACAATCTAAAATGAAACTAATCATATAGCGACTTTATCGAGTATCGACTTATTTTACAGTTAACGTGAAAAATGCACTTATTTTACAACACGAATATATAGGCACCACGTTAACGAGTTTTCATCATAAAAGTTTATATGTTATGGCTAGTAGGTCGACTAGATGATCGATATCATATACTGCTTTGTATCGAAAGCTCTAGTAGTGTGCGGGTTGTGGGATGTGACAAACTTTACGAGAGTCTTTTTTTGTGCAGTAAACTCACATCCCACCTTGCGGAAACAATGCCACAAAGTGACAAAAATATCCATTGTTTTAAAACCCGGGTCTTAGATTGACCCGGTCGAGTCGCCGGGTCCGGGTCAACCCGGGTCGACCCGGGTCAACCCGGGTTAACCCGGTTTTCTAAAAAAAATATTTTTTTTTTATATTTTTAATAATTAACAAAATTATACTTAGAAAAACTACAAAAACTTACGTATATTGAAAATATAAATTGTTTACCAACCAATATAATATGTAAAAATAAAATTTCGTCGCAAATACGTAAAATTAAAAAAAAAAATTAAAAAAAACCCGAAAAATTCGAAACCCGGCCGAGTCTTGAGAACCGGGTTGACCCGGGTCACCCCAAACCCGCCGGGTCAAGCCGGGTTTCGAAAATATGAAACCCGGGTCAATATGACCCGTTTTTTCGGCCGGAACCGGTTCAACCGGTTGACCCGGCCGGGTCGACCCGGGTCTGAAAACATTGATTAGGGGCATATCATTCCCACAACTACCAAAGAGAGAGAGATTGCAACAAATTTCAAGAGACGTTAACTCATATTTTCTATCTTTTAGTTGGAGAATTCATAATTACTCAAACATGCATTAACAACATTATACATTATGAATGTAATGATTGTATTTTAATTTTTAAGTGTATATAAAATTAATCACAAATATAAAGTGATATATGAAATTATTTATTAAAAATACGAAAATAATGTGAAACAATAAAGTCGATTACCACACTCACCAGCCTAATAGGTGACTGTTAGCATTATTACCAATAATAGTATAGATTAAGATATTTACCCTTTTTAAGCTTGTTTCCGATTTTGTATGTTTGAGCCCGGTTGGACCCAAGCCCGATCTTCATCGGTAACCGATCCCCTCACCCTATAAAAGGAGGTGAGGGGGTGATGCTCAATCATACTGCATCTTCTATTCTTTCTTGTAATCGATCGTCTGTTTAATAAAGAATTCGTTCGATTAACTTTGTAGTGTGTCGTCTTTGTGGGTTTCGTTTGTTGCAGCTGTGCGATCTTCTTTACGGTGTTCTAGGTTTCCGCTAATCGATCTTCTGGGTTGTTGGGTTGTCGATTCCAACAAGTGGTATCAGAGCTGCGGGTTTCGTGGTCTCTTGAAGATCGAGGCTAGATCAAAGAAGATTCGGTGAAGAAAAGGGTTTCGAGGTTCGTCGGAAAGTTTTTCTTGAGTTGCAGGTTTAGACTGGCGGAGAAGACGAAGTAAATAGTTCCGTGATTTGGTTCTTTTTCTAAAGCAATATAGATAAAGTCAATTGGTATCACGTGGGTTTGTTACTACAAAGGTGGGGTCTTTTTTTATCGTTATCTTCTTGTGGGTTACAGTATTTTTAATTTAAATCCAAAGTTAGACTTTGTCTAAATAATTGGTTTTGCAAGAAGAGGTTTAAGACATAAAAAAAAAAAAAATCTTGTTGCGGGTTCTTGTGGTTCAACTTTGATCGTGGTTAACTTGGGTTTTCAAGTTTACGATCGGATTCGCTTGTACGTGATCGAGGTTTAGGGTTATTCTAATTAAATCGATTTGCAAGAAGATATTTTAACGCAACAAGGGTGAAAGAATATGTCGTCCATAGCGAAGTTTGACGTCGAAAAATTCGACGGGTCTAATGACTTCGGGTTGTGACGTGTGAAGATGTGGTGTCTATTAATTCAACATGGTTGGGAGGCTGCGTTAGATCCATTCCCGGATACCATGGACGCTCAAAAGACTGCGGCGTTGAAGACGGATGTCTATAAAAAAGCACACAGTGCCTTACTCTTGTGCTTGGATAACAAGGTGTTGAGGAAAGTCAACAAAGAAAATTCTGCTGCGGGGGTTTGGTTAAAGTTAGAAACTTTGTATATGACAAAGTCTTTAGCCAATAAATTGTACTTGAAGAAGAAGCTGTTCACTTTCTACATGCATTCAGGTAAGAAATTATCTGAACATATAGATGAGTTTAATAAGTTGATCGGTGACTTGGCGAACATAGACGTTGAAATTGATGACGAAGATCAGGCACTCATGTTACTTACATCATTACCGTCCTCGTATGATAACTTTGTGGAGACATTACTTTATGGAAGGGAGTCACTCTCTTTGGAAGATGTCTTGTCTACCCTCAATTCACGGGAGTTGAAGAAGAGGACAGATGCAAAGGATGATGGTGATGGGTTATTTGTAAGGGGAAGGCCGGAGCATCGGGGTAATCAAGGACGTGGTAGTTTGCGATCAAAGTCAAAGGGTAAAGGAACTTATAAACAGAAGTGTTACATATGCTATTCTGAGGATCACCTTAAGAAAGACTGTCCAAAATGGAACAAGAAGAAATCAACTGGCTTTGTCAACAAGAATGCAAAACAGGACGCTGGGACGTATTCTAAGGGTTATGACAATGGTGATTTGTTGATGGCGGTGAGTGAGGAAAGGTTCTTAGAGTGGATCATGGACTCTGGTGGTTCCTATCACATGACGCCTAGGAGGGACTTCTTGTTTGATTTTAAGGAGCTTGATGGAGGTATGGTTTTGCTCGGTGATAATAGAGCATGTGCCATAAAGGGGACAGGGAAGGTGAGAGTACAAATGAAAGATGGTTCAAGTTTTGTGCTTGAGAATGTGCGTTACATTCCCGAGTTGAAAAGAAATTTGTTATCTTTGGGCACTCTGGATCGAGAGGGCTATACCGTGAAGTTGCAGAATGGAAGAGTAAAGGTGATCAAGGGTTCTTTGATGGTTTTGTCAGGAACTTTGAAGGAAAATTATGTGTACTCCTTGGATGGTTGGGCTGAATCAAGTGAAGCTAGTGTTGGTATAAAAGAAAAAGAAAGTCTTGCGTAGGTGTGGCATAAACGCCTGGGTCACATTAGTGAAGCAGGCTTGAATGAACTCAAAAGAAGAGAGGTGCTGGGGAAGGAAGGTCTAGGTAAGCTCGAATTCTGTGAAAATTGTGTTCTTGGAAAATCGACCAGGGTGAGTTTTGGTCGAGGTCAGCACACAACAGAGGGAGTTATAGACTATGTCCATGCGGATCTCTGGGGTCCTTCTCAGGTGGAATCGATGAGTGGTTGCCGGTACTTCTTATCGATTGTTGATGATTATTCGAGGAGGGTTTGGGTTTATTTTCTTAGACACAAAAGCGAGGCATTCAACAAGTTCAAGGAGTGGAAGTAGTTGGTAGAAAACCAGACAAGTAGAAGACTAAAGAAACTTCGAACGGACAATGGTTTGGAGTTTTGTAATCAGGAGTTTAATAACTTGTGCAAGGAGAGCGGGGTAGCAAGACATTTGACAGTTGCTGGAACTCCGCAACAGAATGGTCTAGCTGAACGAATGAACAGGACGCTCTTGGACAAGGTTAGGTGTTTACTGATTCAGACTGGTTTGCCAGAATCATTCTGGGCTGAAGCAACGGTGACGACAGCATATCTGATCAATAGGTCTCCATCTACAGCATTGGAGAAGAAGACACCTATGGATTTATGGTCAGGACATCCGGCGAATTACGAGATGTTGAAGATATTTGGTTGCGTTGCTTATTCACATGTGAATCAGGGGAAGCTCAAGCCTAGAGCTATAAAATGCATATTCTTGGGGTATCCTGAAGGTGTGAAGGGATACAGATTATGGAGGTTGGATGATGTTAAACCGAAGATAATCATAAGCAGGGATGTGGTCTTTAATGAGAGCCTTATGTACAAGGATACTCTCAAAGGTGCTGGTGCTGCATATTCTGGGAAGGAAATTGAGTTTGAGGTGGAACTTCAAGGCAGTCGGGTCGAACCAACTGTGGATCCTCATACTGGGGTAAATCCAGGGAATGAATATGAGGATCAAGTTGAAGATGCAGTAGATGAAATGCCTCAACAACAGAATCTGGACAACTATGTTCTGGTGCGTGATAGAGCTAAGAGAACAGTCACTGTACCTGCAAGGTATAGGAATGAAGGTAATGTATCATTGTCTAGATCATCAGGGTCTAGGGAAGAAGATGATATTACGGCTTATGCGTTTGCTATTGCTGAGGAAGAAGATACACATGAACCAATCACGTTCCAGGAGACCATTAATTCATCTGAAAGGGATGAGTGGGTTCGTGCTATGGAGGAAGAGATGAGTTCTTTAAAGAAGAATCATACTTGGGAGCTGGTCGATCAACCACGTGGTCAGAAGCTGGTAAGCTGCAAGTGGTTGTATAAGATTAAAGAAGGGATTGAAGGCGTTCAGAAACCAAAGTATAAAGCAAGGCTGGTAGCTCGGGGTTTCACACAACGAGCAGGGATTGACTATAATGAGGTATTCTCACCCGTGGTTCGACATACATCTATTAGGGTGATTCTCTCATTAACTGCTTGTGAAGATTACGAGTTGGAACAACTTGATGTGAAGACGGCGTTTTTGCATGGTAATCTTGAAGAAACCATTTATATGAGGCAACCGCTTGGTTTTGAAGAAGGAACGGTCAACAAGGTATGTTTGTTGAAGAAATCCCTTTATGGTCTTAAGCAGTCTCCAAGGCAGTGGTACAAACGGTTTGATGTGTATATGGTCAGCAATGGGTTTAGCCGTAGCAACTATGATAGTTGTGTTTACTTCAAGGAGTTTGCACCAGGTATGTACATATATCTACTGCTGTATGTAGATGATATGTTGATTGCTTGTAAAAGCAAGTCTGAGATCGAATATACCAAGGGACTGCTGCGGAAAGAGTTTGATATGAAGGAACTTGGTCCAGCTAGGAAGATACTTGGTATGGAGATTGTCAGGGATAGGGGTAACCGAACCCTGAAGGTGTCTCAGTCGGGATATGTGCGGAAAATTCTGAATAACTACAGAGTGGATAATGGCAAGTCGGTCTCTGTGCCGTTGGGAGCACACTTCAAGGTATCTTTGAAGGATTGTCCGTCGAG
This sequence comes from Glebionis coronaria, assembly GCA_025667525.1. NCBI lineage: Eukaryota > Viridiplantae > Streptophyta > Magnoliopsida > Asterales > Asteraceae > Glebionis > Glebionis coronaria. Next base: position 486,572,818 of record CM046882.1, on the reverse strand, counting down.
TGACTGGGATGTGGAAAGAATGAGTAAGGTCCCATATGCGAATGCTGTAGGTAGTTTAATGTACTTGATGGTTTGCACTAGACCAGATATTACGTACGCGGTTAGCATTGTGAGCAGGTATTTGGCGAATCCAGGTAAAAATCAATGGGAAGCGGTGAAGTGGATTTTGAAGTACTTGAAGGGCACTGCTGATGTAGGTCTAGTGTATGGTAGAGATCAAGGGAAACACGTGGATGTTGACGGTTTCGTGGATAGCGATTATGCTAAAGACCCTGACATGGATAGGTCGATAACTGGGTACGTGTTTATGGTACATGGCTGTGTTGTGAGTTGGAAAGCAACTCTGCAGCATGTTGTTGCATTATCTACTACAGAGGCGGAGTATATGGCGCTTACGGAAGCTGTTAAGGAAAACATTTGGCTTAAAGGTATACTAATCGAGCTGGGAATAAACCTAAGGTCAGTGGTTGTGAATTGTGATAATCAAGGGGAAATTCATCTCTCAAGAAATGCTATGTTTCATGAGAGGACGAAGCATATCAACGTGAGGTATCACTTCATCAGGGAGATCGTGGAATCTAAAGAGATTGAAATGGCAAAGATAGGCACGGAGTATAATGCAGCTGACGCGTTTACAAAGGTGGTTCCAGGTCCGAAGTTCAAGTATTGCATGGGGGTACTTGGTGTCGGGGTTAACTAGTATTGGTACTAAGGTGGAAATTGTTAGCATTATTACCAATAATAGTATAGATTAAGATATTTACCTTTTTAAGCTTGTTTCCGATTTTGTATGTTTGAGCCCGGTTGGACCCAAGCCCGATCTTCATCGGTAACCGACCCCCTCACCCTATAAAAGGAGGTGAGGGGGTGATGCTCAATCATACTGCATCTTTTATTCTTTCTTGTAATCGATCGTCTGTTTAATAAAGAATTCGTTCGATTAACTTTGTAGTGTGTCGTCTTTGTGGGTTTCGTTTGTTGCAGCTGTGCGATCTTTTTTACGGTGTTCTAGGTTTCCGCTAATCGATCTTCTGGGTTGTTGGGTTATCGATTCCAACAGTGACAAACATATTAAAACGCTTGTACACATTTATCAAGAAATAAGTTTTAAAACTTTTTAAGTACATAGATGAGAGTAGGATGTTGGATTAACACAATAACACGATTCGAATTTAATAAACCACTTGGTTGAAATTATCAGTATATGGTGTCAACTCTCAAGTGTGAACGCTTATATATGAATCGGGGGTGGACTGGTAGTTATGACTTGTGACAAAATAATACAGTTTTATGAAGAACTGTTAGTACTGGTATATCAACTGAAATTAGAGTGGTAGGCCTATTGCACGATTGACAATTTGACCATATGGCTATGCTTAAATGTTCATACAGTAACGTGCAAACCAAATTTTGGGCAGATAATGTAGTTTAGTTCTCAACATTTGAATATATATTCATTTCATTTGATAAAATGTTCCTACAGAAAATGTAGTTTAGTTCTCGTTTAATTTGAATATATATGTTTGGCTCCTATACTTCAATCAAATGAGATTTGTACTCGAACTAAGTTCACCCGATCTGGCATAACTAGACTCGAACTTCACCCGAACCCGATTAGCCACTTCTTAATTAGATCAGGTTGCAGGTCACATTTTAAAAATACAAATCCGATTCAATCCAACCCGATAACACTCCTACACGAGAGTGATTTGATACAAAGATGCTTTTATTGTTTTTGTTAGGCCTAGATAGTTTTATTAGGCCGTGTAAATTCATCAATATCCGACCAACAATAAAGAATAAAATATCCTCAACTCTTTGATTTACTTGTGGTTAATAATAGTTGTTTGTTAAATAAAAATGTTTGATATCGTAGTTATAAATTTAATTATTAAATGACATATACAATTAACATAATTTTTTTTATTAAATAATGAGACGGATATTTAATTGGAAAGCCAAAACGCTAGCAGTGTGATCTATATAATTTTTTATGAACCATTTTTAATAAGAGCAGTTACACGGTTCGACCGTCAATTGCTCGTTGCCAAATAATTACTTATAAATAAATCGTTAGTCGCTTGTCGTTAGCTGACCCAAAACATTTTCAAATATTTGATATCAAACATACATACGATTTTGAAAAAACTAACGAACAATACGTTTAGGCCATGTTTTATTAAATAATTACAGTTATTGACTTTCTACCTTAGTTGGTATGACCATAACACGGGACACGGCAAAAATAAGAAATTAATACTATGTTTAGTGTCTAGAAGATTTGACATGCCAGAATAAAATGTAAAGAAGTGACACCAACTATTGATGACTTTCACATTGCATATAGTTCCATCATCCAAAATCAGATTAGGCAGGGAGGAGAGGAGGTGAAAATCCACGTTCATGTCAAATTATGTTTAAAAAAATCTTAACGTCAAATTAGTTTTTTCACAACTCACAATACTAAGAGAGTAAAGATCAAAAGACTCGTCTCTACTTTACCTCAACTTTATATAAATTATACTATATTAATACCTCAATATACTTAGAAACTTATTAAAAACTAATAAAAATAATTAAAAGAGGAAAAGTTGACACAGTTGCTAAGTGGTAGAAAATTCACCTTCGTGAGTTTTTAACCTTAACCCACGCGTGACTAGGAGTGTTCATTGTTTAAGTTTAACCCACGAAACCGACAACCGAATCGAATCGAATTCGAATTTGAACCGAAACGAAATAAGATTTTCGTTGTGGGTCATAACCGAACCGAATCGAACTACAAATTTGGTTTTAGAGTTTGGTATGGGTTAGACAATCGGATCCGAAAACTGAAGTTAAACAAATATATATATTTTTATATATATTTATATGTATACAATAATTATTAAAATTTAACCTTAATATAAAAATACAAATTTTATACTTGAAATAATTTTTTTTGCTAAATAACTAAATAATTATGTATTTTTTTTTAAAATTCGGATAATTCGAGTTAACCCGAGAAACAAACCGAATTCAAAATTGGTTTTCGATTCGGTTTTCGGGTTGACCAAGGAAAAAAATTAAGCGAATAAACCGAACAACCCGAGAACCGAACCGAAGGACATCCCTACATGTGGCTTTAATTAAGGAGAATGGTATTTACCCGTGAATTTTTGCCACATAGGCAACCTATGCGTGAGAATATTGATCCTCTCCCGCAACCTAAGTTTTTACTGCTCCGTCTGTCTTATAATTATAGTCCATCGACACAAAACGCACTGTTTAAAAAAAATCATCACTTTTACAACTTTTTCTCTCTTACTTTTACGCAAAGACAATTTTACCCTTTACCAATTAATTAAAAATTTCTTCAAATATTGTAATTATTACCTCAAATGAGGATAATAAGATAAACATAATCTAAATTCCTTATCTATATTTGAAAGTGGACAATCAATTTGGGAAAACACAAAATGAAATCATTGACTACAATATGGGACAGAGTGAGTATATTGTAAGATATTGTTGGGAATTCAGGTTTGTTAGATTTCTCTTAGTCATAGATTTAAACTTAAATTAAGTTGTTTGATATAAACTTGCATGTGCCTAGGTGACAGGCAAGTAACCCAAGACTCACAGAGTTCTAAGTCTCTTTGAGCAACCATAGAGAAGTCCATGTCAGAGACATTGTCAAGGAAGTCGAAGATTACTTGAAGACATACTCATTGACTGTGATGGATAACAACCAAGATGTATCAGGGACTCTGAGTGGTTGAGTGTTAACAGGGGTGGCAATACTCTGTTAACACTCAGTACACTTTGGACATACCTAAGTGTTTAGGCGGGAACTTATAGAGCCTAAAGTACAAGGTATGAAGAAAAGGGAAACTATGTCAGCTTTGTTTCCCTAAAGCGTCGTGGCAGACTACCAAGAATAGAAGAGCATCTTTTGACAGATGTCTGACATTGTCTGTTTTGTGTAGTCACCATCAACCAGTTATCAAGTCAACCTCGTACCACTATAAATAGGATATGTAGGCTAGATTTAATGTCGTTCACTTTGTTATATTACACACATGAACTCTTTAGAACTCAGAGAACGAACAGCTGTGTCTATGTTCTTGAGTTAGCTTTATTTTGTCCAAAGTGTACACAACATTTTGTCATCAAACTGTGTTATCCATAACACATGTAATACTTGTTATACAATAATAAAGTACTACGTTTGAAAAGTATTTACTTGTGCTGATTATCTTTCTTAACCGTTTAAAGCTAGGTTTAGGGACTTTCAATTGGTATTAGAGCGGTGTTTGATATTAAAACCTTCATAAACATCGTTCTTAGTTTTGTAATCAAGATCCACCATGCCTGAAACGAGCAACACCCCACCACCACCAAATTCGCTTTCTAGGAACAACACACCACCACCTCCAATTTCACCAAGAGTAACCCCCACTCAAAATAAAGACGATCTTCCTCAACTTCTCGATTCAAGAGGTGGATCTCATGTCACTAATGTGCCAGTATTTGATGAAGATGACTTTGCAAGTTGGAAAAGTCAATTTCTTGTCTATCTAGATGGACTTGAACCATTTCTTCTAGAAATTCTAGAAAATGGACCATATGTTCCCATGGTGCTTACCTTTACTGATGATAATCCTCTTCCCAAACCTCTCAAGTAGTAAACTCCAACTGGTAGGAAATTGGCAAACCAAGATAAACGTCTCAAAAGCATTATCATTTCCTGTCTCCTAAAACACATCATGAAATTAGTGATTCAATGTCCAACATCCAAACAAATGTGGACAGACCTCATCCTAGGTCACGAAGGACCCTCTGAAACCAGAGAAACCAAGATTCATGCACTCAGGCTTCAGTTTAACGCTTTCAAGGCTCTTGAAGGTGAAAAGGTACAACAGCCGTATACAAGGCTGAAGATTCTTCTCAACGACCTTGCTATGAATGAAGTCACCATTGCTCAAGCTGAAGTAAACACCACCTTTGTCAACAGGCTTCCCAGAAAATGGTTGAGCATGAATCAGACCCAGAGAGCCAATAACTCCATCAAGAATGATACGTTGGCTCAACTATATGGAAAATACAACTATGAAGAAGGGCTGATTGATACCATATACAAATCTGAGTCTGAAAGATTTGTAGTTCAGGGAGCAACATCCAAAGCATTGATTTCCACCTCACACACTCATGACAGCGATTTAGATGTTGAAGAAGACACTCGTAGCAGCCAGAAATTCATTACAGACCTTAATGCTGAGTTTCATGAAAGTGCTTTACTAGCTAATCAAAGAAGATTTTACAAAAGGTCAGGGAGAGTAGGATCAGCTAGTAAATAAACTGACAAATCCAAAGAGACTTGCTTTGCCTGTGGAAAACTTGGACATTTTCAAAAAGACTGTCCATCTACAAAAATATCCTCACCATCTTATCCTTCATCATTCAAACCTTACAAGTTCAAATCACAACAAAAAAATCATCTCACCAATCCAACTCCTCTGATAATGAGAAAAAGGATTACAAAAACAAATACAAGGCACTAAAGGCTGAATTGGAACATATGAATTTGAAGTTAGAATCTCTGTCTAAGAAGAAAGGGGGTGATAAAAGGACAGAGAAAGGGTTGGTAGCTTAAGCTTATGATTGGAATGATGTGCCGCTGACATCTGATGAAGAAGACACAAGCAGGGTCAGGGCATTTATGGCAGTTACTGAGGATGAACCTGTTGTTGGAAAAGGAGATGCTAGATCAGGACAATGGGTTGACATCACAATGAAAAAGGCACACAAGCTTATCTCTATGTCTGAAAGTGATGAACGTAAACATGTCCTTGATTATACCATACTTGATTTACACTTGGTTGAGGAACAAAGAAAGAAGATGCTTGATAAATTTCACTCTGTTAAACTTGAATTGTTAACTGCTAAGGCTGAATATGAAAATTTAAAACAGGTTAACTCTAAAAACTTAACTCTTCAAATTGAGGTTAATAAGTTATCTTTAAGAAACAGTGCCTTAAATGATCAAGTAGCTGAACTACACAAGGTTATAGAAAAATGGTTGTGTAGTAGGTTCACTATAAATGAATTACTTGATGATGAAGTTCCACCTGACATAACTAGGGTTGTTACTGCTAAGAGAAACAAAATGAAGGCCCTTAAGAAACCCAAAGAGATTGTTTTCAAATCTACAAGGACTATACATATGTCTGACCCACTTTTAGCTGATGTACCTGTCTCTGAAGAGGAAATTGATAACACTGCACCTTTACCATCTTTGCCTAAACTCTCTGGTGTTAAACCCAGTAGCTCTTCTAGAGGAGCTAAGGATGAACTCAAACCAGATGTTGAGACACCTCCAGCTAAGATTTTTGTTGTACATACAAAACAATCTGTTAAGCAAAATGTCTATAAGCCTATCTCAACAAACCCTGTGAACAAAGTTGAATCCTCAACTGAAGAACGCATGTTGTCTTTTGTTAATGCAAGTGATGCCTAAAAACATTATTAGTGTTAACTAATCTTTCTTAGTTTTGATCAAACAAACTATACAACACATTTAGTGTAAAACACAAAACAAATTATTTAACTAACACTATCAACAAGGTAATAATCATATCACTAACCTTTCTTAATCATACTTAGTGATCATCAAAATGATTATCCTTAAAACTCACTTTTGTTAATATGACAAAATACTTTTTAATAAACTTTCTTTTTTAGAAAATGTTTTATTAAAATGGAAAATGAAAATTTGAAAATAGCATATTCCATATGCTATTAGAATATCCTTTGAAGGCTTCAAATACCTCAGATATTCCTACCCCACTAAAAGACAAAAAACGGAGCATACTCTAGGGGCGGAACCTTAAGTAGCTAGGCGGTTCCCTAGCGATATTGAACCGCCGGGCTAGATAAGGTACCGCGCCCAGATAGCCGTTATATATCCGTTATACTTTGTCTCCTTTAAATAGTGGGTCAAATCTCATTTTCCAATAAGCCTCTTGGACGTTTTTCTCAGCCCCCTTTCTCTTTTCTATAGCATAATCATTAGTAAATGATCACTTAAAGTGTTAAGGATGTTTACATATGATTATCCTCTTGATCCCCTCCTTTACCTTGTCCAATGAGAAGATCACTCACTCACTAGTGTTGTGATAAAGATGAATCTATGAGCTAGTCATATTCATCATGATACCCTTTTTGTTTTATGTCAATCCATTGTATTTATGAATACTTGGACTAGTTGTGTTCATCCAAGTTATTTGTGAATACTTGGATTTGTTGTGTACATCCAATGCATATGTGTTTGCTTGGATTTGTGTTGTGTAAATCAAAGCTACATGTGAGTACTTGGATAAGTCTAGTTGAGTTGTAATAGATTTGATTAGAAGTTCTCACTAAACTATAAAGTGATGTGGTTGTGTCTTGTGAGTTCTCACTAAACTTGAAAGTGATTAGTAGTTGTGTTGTGTGAAGTTCTCACTTAGCTTCAGAGTGAAGTGTCGTGAAGATTGGTTCTAGCTTTGGATTAGAACTCGACATCTAGCCTTGTGTCGTAAAATGGTGAAGTAGGCAACGTCGTGAAGATTAGTTCTACCTTAAGATTAGAACTCGACATCTAGCCTTGTGTCGTTAAATTGTGAAGTAGGCAACGTTGTGTAGATTGGTCCTAGCTAAAGATTAGGTCTCGACATTTAGCTTAGTGTCGGAAAATAATGTAAGCGACGATGTAAGGTTTTTCTCCGTCAAGAAGGGAGCTTGTGGATATAGTGGAAATCTCGAGTAGGTGTACTCGAGGAATGGAGTAGAAACGGGGATAGAGCCTCGTTGTCCAACCACTATAAATCTTGGTGTCTTCCCACTAGGTTGTCTCCTTCATTACTCTTTACTTATTTCATTATCATTACAGTTACCTATTATCTTTGCTAGTGCATTTGAATTGAATCTAATCACTATACAACTTAGCTTCAAGCAAAAGATAGTTTTAATACAAACCAAATTGAAAGTAATTTTAATTTGGTTGCCAATCGAAGAGAAACTATTCAACCCCCCACCCCTTCTAGTTTCTACAATTGGTATCAGAGCGATGGTCACTCAAGATCTATGAAGTATATTGTACTTTGAAACTTGGATCGATCCATTGTCTCCTCAAATTAGAAGGTCAAGTTGTACTAAAGTTTCTCTTTGGTCAAAACTATTTTGTTTTTGAAAAATAGGTCTTGTAATTGATAATATTGCATCCCACTTAAGATTAGTAGTCTTTATGCATTTTTGATCTACTCTTGAAATGTATCTACTAGTTTGCATCTTGCTTTGTGTAGGTAGTCATGAAGATCAATCACTTAATTGGTTGTGGATTGAGTTACTTGCACTTGTAGAAGACTCATCTTCATTGATCTTTAACATCTTTGAATGATGATACCAAGATGATTGGGAATGATACTAGTCCTTGAAGACTTAGTACTCATCATAGTCATTGTTGGGCATAGCATTGATTCCTTGATGGATTGCTCTTTGTGGCCAAGGTACGCTTTCGTTCTTCCACACGCCCTTTGATCATTCTTTTGATCATTACTTGACTATGTGCTTGTTCTTGGCATCCTTGCCTTGACATTTGTTTGTGGTTTGTGATTCTTTCTTTTTATCATCTAAAACCTTCATTGCTTGGATACTTCACTCACTATGGTGATGTAGAGTGAGTTAGTAGTAGCTTAAAGTATCAAGCATGATTTCCATGGTTTGCACCCATACGGTTAGTAGGCCCTTTGTGGGAGAGAAAGTGAATTAATACCTTGCTCATATTTTGGTTTAGGCTAAGACTATTATTGAAAGTGATCTTAGTTTATACATGAATAATTGCTTTGTGTTTATTCATTACCAAAGCCGTTTAACGTTTCGCCAGAAAGGCACGTCTTAAACCACGATATATGACACAAGCTCTTCGTTACCACTATTTGAAGATTGTCATTTATCCCTTGAGCATTGGTCCTAGTTTTGATTCACTTCCCTTGACTTCTCTCCACTTTGCTGTTTTGCTACGAGTAGTCGTTTGTCCGTTTCGGTTCTTTTCGATCTTGATTCAACTCGTAATCCTTCATTAAAACATATTGCCTAGTGTTTTGATGATCCAATGTTATTCTAAAAGGTTCATGATATATTTTTAAGTATCTTAGAAAAACTTGGTTTTTAAAATTTGGCGTTTTTCATTGATAAAAACCTGCCTCTGTAGGCGGTTCTTTATCTAGGCGGCTCAAACCCGCGGTTCCTTATCGATAAGGTACCGCGGGCAATAAAGTTTGTCAGAGCGCCAGTTTGATTATTTTATTCTTTTTCAAACCACTATCTCTCTCTCCCAAAAACACACAGCCGCCGTTTTTCTTGTTTTCCACCATTGTTGAAGCTTCAAAAACATTCAATCACTCAAATTAATTGATTCCAAGTTGTGGGTTTCACTTATCCTTCATCAAACATCAATTAATTGTAAGTATTTTCTTTCAATTTCATATATCTTGTTCTAGGGTTCATCCTTTCATAATTGGGGATTTTTAAAATTGAAATTGAATTAAAACCTTAATAGGAATGTGGGTTGACATGGTTATTTTACTATGATTCCTTAGGTTCATATTCATTAAGAGTTCACTAAAACCCACTTGTAGAACAAATCCGAATTTTGATTAAATTATTTTGGTTTAAAGATGGATTTGAGATGAACCTATGAACAAATAGGTAATGACATTGTTAATGCTTACCTAAAAACCTTGTTTTGATAAACCAATGTTCTAAGTCCATTGTTGATCCAACATAGTTCATATGTTCTTGGTAAATAATGGAATAGCTACATTGTGAACATGAGAATGATATTGATTCAATCCTTTGTTTGTCAAGAAATTGATATAACACATTCTTATATTTTTTTTTTGATTTTTGACTTTACTTTTCATATGTGTGATCGGAAAAATATTGTCTTATGTTTATATTAGGTACTAATCATGCCTTCTCAATATCAAAAGGATCATCAACTTACTAGACAATACATGCCAAGCCTTTCCCAAACCTATGCTTCCCCTCAACTTCGAAACTCATTTCCATCCCTTTCTACTCGTTTTTTCCATGAGGGTAGAGTCGTTGACGAGGGAATAACGGGTTATGACTATATCCAATCTATGTTTGAGCTTTCGGGGTTTGATTGCTTGCTCAACATAAAAGAAGATATTTACCCCTTATTCCTTCTTGAATTTTTTAGTACCTACTCTATGCTTGAATACAATGGAGAAATATTCATTCGTTTCGTGTTGAATGATCAATTGATTCAATACTCCCTCGAAAACTTTGGTGAAATCTCGGTGTGCCATATGAAGGCACTTGTCGTTTTACGGATAAATAGAGACTTGATGCTCTCTTGGAATCCTACGATAAACCTCCAAATGACCTCAACGAAATTGATCTAGAGTTTATCCTTGACATCATTTCAAAAGAGTGTGATGGAAACGTTATGAGAAGCCTTCATTCAAATGTACGAAATGTGAATAGATATGAAGTGCTCTCTAGCGACCTTAAGGATTTTATGGTCCAATGGGCAAATATCCTTAGGGAGAATGTCTTTTGTCTTGGTGGAAACCGAGATCATATCCCGGCTTGTATGGTGCATATGTTGAGTTGCATCTTTACATCCACCAAGTACAATTTGGCATTCTATATCGCTCGACGAATCAATTATGCCCTTTCTAAGCCCAAAACAAACCTTCCCTATGCTATGCTTCTTACTCGCCTTTTCAAAAGGGTTGCTCATGATTTTCCCCACCTCGATCTTTCTCGCTTCCACCCGGTTCACCGGGTTATGTTGCCTATTCAAGAGGCATATGCAAGAAAGACAAGAAGTGATCGAGGTTCGCGAAAATCCGATCATCAAGAGATGGATGATGAGGACGCCTATATGCCAACAAGTGATGGTGATGGCATAGGTACTAGTTCTCACTTCAACTCTTCGAGTAATTCCCACCCATCCTCAAACTCATTCGTGGATGGACTTGAAGACTTAGCTCCCCCACCTCATTACTCCTCTAGTCTGGAAGATCTCAACATGGAGCATCTCTACCGTGAAAATCTTAGGACTAGAGGTGAATTGCATGAACATCGGGTTGCGTCAAGGAAGGGATTCAAGTATTTGGGGAATATGATCAAGGGATTGGGCAAGAAGAGAAGGTGAAAGATTTGAAGTATTTCAAAGAATACATGTTGGTAAACATGTAATGTTGAACAATTTTTTTTATTATTATCTTGGATGTGTATTAACTTATGCTACACGTTTGGATTGTTATTTATTTTAATCCTACATGTTGCTTATGCCATCATGTTTGTGAGTTACATAGCTTTGTGCATGCCCTATGATAGTTAGCTTCTTAGATTTTGGTCAGTAGTTAACTTTGGCTTGTGAATCTTTTGGTAAAAATCTGGGTTTACCAAAATTTGGGATGTGAAAGTTTTGAAACACCTCTGTTCGCGGTTCCATATCGACCCGCGAATCCTTATCGATAAGGAACCGCCAGTCCTAGATAAGGAACCGCCGCCACTGTGTCCGACATAATCTTTTGCTTTACACAATTCTCTTCAATCTGTGTAAACTTTGCATGATTCTTTGCAAAAACCTGCATATTTCCAAAACTAGGTTACCTAAATTCATTATTCACCTAAAATGATTTTAACCCATTACTAGTTTGGATCATCCCCTCACCCATTTAAACCCACCTTGTTAGTCATGTTCTTCACACATCAAAACATCCTTCCCTAACCCTTAAACCACCCTTGTCAACCATGGTTTCTATAAAAACCTCAAACACCCCAAGGAAGACACTTAAGATTAGGATTATACCCAAGCCTAACTCCTCACCCTTTCACACACCCAAAAATGAGATGGTTCTAATACTTATTTCCTCATCACCTTCACCACCCCTAGCACCATGCAAGACAACATCCATCCATGGTACTAACCACTCTATTGGTTCTACCTCCTCTTCATTCAACTCAAGAATGAATGAGCTCTCTTCACCCTTCACTCCAAGTGCACCCTTGGATGTGACCACACAACCCCAACCAATCCAAAGCATTCCTTTTGTGAATGACTTTGATGACACCTTGGTGACTTCATCATTTACCCCTCCTAACTCACCCATTTCACCAACCTTGGAGAACATACCTCCACACTCACCCATTTCCCCATTGGGGAACATGCCTCCACTCTTACCCACATCACCCTTGGAGAACATGCCTCCTCTACCTCCACCAAGCTCAAACATTCCAATTTTGGGTGTCCCACTTTCCCTCCTTTTGGGTGATCCTTACTATGGGTTTCAAGAGACTAATGGTCCTAATTATCCATGTTGCCTCTAGAACCACTACATCATCCATAACCTTAGGATGGAGATGTTTGGACTACATAGGAGGTTGCAAGAGTTCTTGCTTACCTTGTTCTCCATGCCTCCTTCTAGGAGATGAATGATGAGTTTTCTTAATAAGTTTTTTTAACAAAACCAAGCCCAAGAAGACTACTCATCTAGATCTAGTATTAAGCTAAATTTGTATTAGTTAGTTGTTCTTGTTTTTTATTTGTCATTGTCATGAAGTTAGTTAATGGATTTAGCTTTATGTGTTCCTATTCTTATGTGCACATTAATCAACTTTAATTTGAAATTAAAATTGAACCTAAATCTATCACAACCTCTAAAAACTTGACTAAAAATTAGTTCAAAATGATATCTAAATATTTTGTCACCCTTTGTCAATACATTCTTTGTGAATGTGTTGCTTTTATGCAATCCTAGCATAATTTAGTGCTAATAGAGGTAAAATTCCAAGATTTGCATTTTTTTGAAAAAGTCTTAGTTTTTCTCAAAACCCTGGAAAAACTTGGTTTCAATTCCACTGCACGCAGATCCTTAAAGTCCCGCGGTTCATTAAGTGGTAAGGAACCGCCGGTCCCTATAAGGTACCGCAGACAGAAACTGACTTTTGACTCGTTTTTGGTCAAAATTCTTTAAACCCTATACTCTGTCAAAATTCCTTGTTTGATCAATTTGGCTAAACATTCCTTGACACTTCACATTTTGTATTCAAATTCTTACCTTGATTACATTTTACTTATACCCTAACCTTGAGATTTCATTCTCACACCTTCCCAACCTTGAGAATTCATTCTCACACATCTCCAACCTTGAGATTTTATTCTCACACCTTCCCAACCTTGAGATTTCATTCTCACACCTTCACAATGCCTAACTCCTCCATTCCTAACCTTTACATTTCTTTATCATAACCCCACTCACCCAAAGCTTCCTCATCCAAGCTTTCAAAAACCAAAAATCTCGGTTCGACCTATTTGGGTTAAGAAGAATGAACCATCTTCTTCCGAACAACCCAAAAACCCTACCTTCTCTCCAATCAAGTATTGGAATGAGACTTAGACCATTAACCCCATCACCGGAGCAAAAGAAAATGTTCCCCCACCACCTCAATCCTTCAACACCCCTCAACTCAATGACCTTTCAACCTTCCCAAACCTCACAAGGCATTGTGAAAACATTTCCTACCCTATTACCCCACCACCACCAAACCCTAGGTTTGATGCCCTACCCCCATCAAACGATTTTGTGTTGCATCATGGATCCTCGTGTGCTTGTTGTCGATTTCAACAAATTGAACTTGCTCATGCATATGAGAAGTTAAATTTCCTTGAATTCCTCCTCACTCGACCTCCTATCCAAGTTTTCGTTCCGGTGGACAAAACTTCGAATGATGCATCGTCGTCTTATTTTTCCAACTAAAGGACTAACTACTCTTAGAGTCTTTATTACTTTAGTTGGTTTAGAGTCTTTTATTTTTTTAGCAATCTTGGAAAATTATCACTATTAGAATAGATTATGCTTAGTGGTTTATTTTCCATATTTTTTTTTTTTTTTTTGCTTTAGATACTCATATTGTGTGTATGACTATCTACCTTGTTATGTCTTTTCTTTTATGTAACCTTTGTGTTGTTTGTGTGTTACTTCCTTAGTTCTCTTTTGAGTTGATCATGGTTAATTTTTACAATTGCTTATGGGTGATTCCATCAATTCTAAACATTAACCCATTGACAAGTTTATCATCTTCATTGGATTGAAGCTTGATTTTGTCAATTACCTTTTTGGACATACTTAGCAAAATACTTGCTTCTAATTTGAGATTTCTTCCCTCTCTCCCTCTCAAGTTACTTAGTAGGTAGTGATCATATATACATTGGTGTTTCTTTTCTATCTACTAACCTTTGTGTAGCATGTCACCTTAGCTCACATACTTGGTGCCCCAAGCAAGGGGGAGCAACCACCAAGGAGGAGCTACTAACAAACTCCGATTTTCTTCAAAAGACTTGTGCTAACCTTTTTGCTACGACAAAGGGGGAGAAATGATAGTGATAAACTCGTTAATAATTCGATATTTTGCGTTTCTACGTAAATGAGTTTATCGTTTGTCGTAATCAAAAAGGGGGAGATTGTTAATGCAAGTGATGCCTAAAAACATTATTAGTGTTAACTAATCTTTCTTAGTTTTGATCACAACAAACTATACAACACATTTAGTGTAAAACACAAAACAAATTATTTAACTAACACTATCATCAAGGTAATAATCATATCACTAACCTTTCTTAATCATACTTAGTGATCATAAAAATGATTATCCTTAAAACTCACTTTTGTTAATATGACAAAAGACTTTTTAATAAACTTTCTTTTTTAGAAAATGTTTTATTAAAATGGAAAATGAAAATTTGAAAATAGCATATTCCATATGCCATTAGAATATCCTTTGAAGGCTTCAAATACCTCAGATATTCCTACCCCACTAAAAGACAAAAAACGGAGCGTACTCTAGGGGTGGAACCTTAAGTAGCTAGGCGGTTCCCTAGCGATATGGAACCGCCGGGCTAGATAAGGTACCGCGCCCAGATAGCCGTTATATATCCGTTATACTTTGTCTCCTTTAAATAGTGGGTCAAATCTCATTTTCCAATAAGCCTCTTCGACGTTTTTCTCAGCCCCCTTTCTCTTTTCTATAGCATAATCATTAGTAAATGATCACTTAAAGTGTTAAGGATGTTTACATATGATTATCCTCTTGATCCCCTCCTTTACCTTGTCCAATGAGAAGATCACTCACTCACTAGTGTTGTGATAAAGATGAATCTATGAGCTAGTCATATTCATCATGATACCCTTTTTGTTTTATGTTAATCCATTGTATTTATGAATACTTGGACTAGTTGTGTTCATCCAAGTTATTTGTGAATACTTGGATTTGTTGTGTACATCCAATGCATATGTGTTTGCTTCGATTTGTGTTGTGTAAATCCAAGCTACAATTGAGTACTTGGATAAGTCTAGTTGAGTTGTAATAGATTTGATTAGAAGTTCTCATTAAACTATAAAGTGATGTGGTTGTGTCTTGTGAGTTCTCACTAAACTTGAAAGTGATTAGTAGTTGTGTTGTGTGAAGTTCTCACTTAGCTTCAAAGTGAAGAGTCGTGAAGATTGGTTCTAGCTTTAGATTAGAACTCGACATCTAGCCTTGTGTCGTAAAATGGTGAAGTAGGCAACGTCGTAAAGATTGGTTCTACCTTAAGATTAGAACTCGACATCTAGCCTTGTGTCGTTAAATTGTGAAGTAGGAAACGTTGTGTAGATTGGTCCTAGCTAAAGATTATGTCTCGACATTTAGCTTAGTGTCGAAAAATAATGTAAGCGACGATGTAAGGTTTTCTCCGCCAAGAAGGGAGCTTGTGGATATAGTGGAAATCTCGAGTAGGTGTACTCGAGGAGTGGAGTAGAAACGAGGATAGAGCCTCATTGTCGAACCACTATAAATCTTGGTGTCTTCCCACTAGGTTGTCTCCTTCATTACTCTTTACTTATTTCATTATCATTACACTTACCTATTATCTTTGCTAGTGCATTTGAATTGAATCTAATCACTATACAACTTAGCTTCAAGCAAAAGATAGTTTTGATACAAACCAAATTGAAAGTAATTTTAATTTGGTTGCGAATCGAAGAGAAACTATTCACCCCCCCCCCCCTTCTAG
Organism: Glebionis coronaria; assembly: GCA_025667525.1. Lineage (NCBI taxonomy): Eukaryota > Viridiplantae > Streptophyta > Magnoliopsida > Asterales > Asteraceae > Glebionis > Glebionis coronaria. The sequence goes on along the minus strand of CM046882.1, from coordinate 486,556,707 downwards.
TTTCTACATCTTTGATTAAAGAAGTAGAGCTCTTAAATGAACATATTAAGCCTTCCGCTGAATACTCTACTTCCTCTGAACCTAAGTCTATTCTAGGAGAACCCAAAGGTGAAAAGTTAGTCAAACCCTACTATAATGTATGTAAAAATTCTCATCACATGACCATAGATCTTGATAAACAAATGGCTGTTAAGAGATCTCAAACACCTTTTAGGGACAGACAACAGGCTACTAGGAGACCATCAGGTAATTACAGACCTTACCCTCCCTGTAAATATTGTGGTTTCACAAACTATCACTCAGATGAGTGCAGGGACTTTCCAGGATGTGACATCTGTGGAAGGTACACCCATGACACAACCAACTGTCCTACATATCGTCACAAGTTCTATAGGAACTCAAGAGTTGCTAATCAGCAATTCAGGGAACCCACTAGAAAGTGGATTCACCATAGGAACTAATCTGTTTCTATATATCTGTGCAGAAACATCTCAGGGAATCCATCTGGTATCTAGATAGTGGCTGCTCTGGACACATGACATGAATCAAACAATACCTGCACAGATATTCAAAAGAGCCTGGTCCTAAAGTGGTGTTTGGAGATAACTCTTCAGGAGACACAGAGGGATATGGCTCAGTTAACTGCAATGGAATAACGTTCACAAGGGTTGCATATGTGAATGGTCTTAAGCACAATCTCATCAGCATCAGCCAATTGTGTGATGCTGACTACAAGGTTTTGTTTACAAAGACTCAAATAACCATATTCAACAAAAACAATGATGTGGTGTTAACTGCACCAAGAAGAAGAGATGTGTATGTCATCAACATGGCATCTTGCTCAGAATACATATTAAATTTTTTTCTGGCTAAAGCCTCTGAAAGTGTCAATTGACTGTGGCACAAAAGAATCTCTCATCTCAACTTCAAGAACATCAACAAGCTAGCCACACAAAACTTAGTTGCTGGTCTACCACCTGTGACTTTCACAAAAGACAAGACTTGTTCAGCTTGTGTTAAGGGAAAGCACCACAGGTCATCCTTTAAGACCAGACAATCATTCTCTATTAACAAGTGCTTACATCTCTTTCACATGGATTTGTTTGGACCTGTTAAACCACAGACCATCAATCACAACAAATATAACTTTGTCATTGTTGATGAATTATCACGGTATACATGGGTTTTCTTCCTCAAAAGGAAAAGTGATGCAGCTGATGCCATCATGTCCTTCACCAGGCAGGTTGAAAACATGAATGAAGTTAGAGTAAAATCTCAAAGAAGTGATAATGGGACTGAATTCAAGAATCAACAGCTTCAAGCTTTTTGTAATGAAAAGGGAATATCACAAAACTTCTCTTCAGCTGGCATCCTGAACAAAATGGAGTAGCTGAAAGAAGAAACAGAACACTGATTGAAGCAGCTAGAACCATGCTAAATGGTGCAGATTTACCAAAGCAATTCTGAGGAGAAGCTGTCCACACGGCCTTCTATACCCAGAATAGATCAATCATTGTTAAAAGACATGGAAATCTTCTTATGAAGTTTTTAGAAAAAGAGCACCAGATGTCAGCTATTTACTATAGGGATCAACTTAGAAAGTCTGACGAAAAAGCTGATGATGGTTTGTTCTTAGGATACTCTCCAACAGTCAAAGCTTTAGAGTATTCAACACAAGAAGACAGGAACTAGAAGAAACCTTTCATGTCACATTCAATGAAGATGATGATGTGCTATAAAGAACATGAACAAAAGGTGATGAAATTGATTTCAACGAAAATAGGTCTTTCCCAACGGATGAGTTCTCTGAATCAAGGCCTGTCTTTCATCATCATCCACACACAAATACTCTTATACCATACGTTCCTGCATACGATATGCTGTCAACTCACAACATTAATGTTCCCACTACTCAAGTACTTATTGAAGAAGAACATCAGCCCTCCTCAAGCCCTTGTTCCACCTCAGCTGAAGATGACTCACCTAGTACTCATGATCAAGAAGATTCTACTGTTGTCTATGAATAATCACATCTTGAAATAGCTGATGCAGACACGAAGATTGTTTTTTAAGAGAGTCCTCCTACTCAGCAAGATGAAACTCAAGTTGTACTCTCATCCTCCATACCTGCTCCTGTCTATGACTCCCCAGCTTCTCAAAGCAAATGGTCAAGAGATCAATACATTCTTCTTGTCAACATTATCGGTGAACCAAATGCTGGGGTTACTACTAGACAGAGAATTCATGACCCAGTATCAGCCTCAGCCAATGAATGTTTGTTTGCTGAATTTCTTTCCCAAATTAAAACCAAGCGTGTAGCTGAAGCCCTTGTTGAAGAAGGATGGGTTGCTGCAATGCAGGAAGAAATCAATCAATTTAAAAGAAACAAGGTATGGACTCTAGTGCCAACTCTACCTGGTAAGTATATCACATGCACTAGATGGATATATAGGAACAAGATGGATGAGATTGTTAACATCATAAGGAACAAGGCAAGGTTAGTTGCATAGGGGTATACACAGACTGAAGGGATTAATTATGATGAAACATTTGCACCAGTAGCAAGACTTGAAGCCATCAGAATCTTCCTTGCTTATGCTGCATATATGAACTTCACTGTGTATCAAATGGATGTTAAAAGTGCCTTCCTCACTGGAGATTTGGCTGAAGAAGTGTATGTTAAACAGCCTGAAGGATTCGAGAACAGCGAGTTTCCCAACCATGTGTATAGGCTTCACAAAGCAATGTATGGGCTGAAACAAGCTCCAAGGGCATGGTATGAAACGATGTCTACTTTTTTAACTGAAAATAAATTTGTCAGGGGTTCCATTGATAAAACACTTTTTACCTTCAAGCATAATAGTTATTTCATCATTGTACAGATTTATGTGGATGATGTCATCTTTGGGTCTACAAAGGTTAATCTTAGTAAATAGTTTGCTAAATTAATGACCAAGAAATATGAGATGAGTATGATGGGTGAATTAACTTACTTTTTGGGTTTTCAAATTAAACAATGTCCTAAAGGAATTTCAATTTGTCAAGAAAAATATGTTAAGGATTTGGTTAAAAAATATGACTTGGCTGATTGTACATCAGTGAAATGCCCCATGCTTCCACCCAAAAATTTGGGCCCTGATGAGTCAGGGGTCTCTGTTAATGAGACTTTGTATAGAGACATGATTGGGTCACTCATCTATCTCATAGCCATTCGCCCTGATATCCAGTTCTCCACATGTCTCTGTGCAAGGTACCAAGCTAACCCAAAGGAATCCCATCTAGTGGCTGTTAAGAAAATTTTCAAGTACCTCAAAGGAACAACCTCTCTAGGTCTGTGGTATCCCAAAGAATCAGGCTTTAATCTCAAGGCTTACTCATATTCAGACTACGGTGGGTGTTGCATTGACAGGAAAAGTACATCATGAAGCTGTCAAATCCTAGGAGGAAAGTTGGTTGGTTGGAGTGCAAAGAAGCAAAACTCTGTGGCAATGTCATCAGCTGAAGCTGAATATGTTGCAGCTGCTAGTTGTTGTGCTCAAGTACTTTGGATGAAGAGTCAACTAGCTGACTATGAGATTCTATATGACAAAGTACCCATCTTCTGTGACATTACAAGTGTCATTGCTCTCTCAAACAACCCTATGCTTTTACTCTCGAACCAAACACATAGATATCAGGTATCACTTTATTATGTATCATATTGTAAAAGGAGATATTGAGCTGCATTTTGTTCTCACTGAGCTGCAACTAGCTGATATATTTACCAAGCCTTTGGCTGAACCTTCGTTCAACAGGCTAGTTGCTGAGCTGGGTATGCTTAATATCTCAAAGCCTGTGGCTGATATCTAATGTGTGTCATTAATGTCTGAGTAAATATTAAATGTTTTTCACATGAAACTAGGTAGTTACTTTCCAAGTAAATGCTAAAAACATTCCCAATATTTAATTTATACTTTTTTTGATAAACGAGGAGACAAACAGTTTTGAAAGGTCAAGGTACCCACGTGTGTGCAGTCATTTTCCCACTACGCATTTAATGCGGTTGAATAACTGTTTCAATTTTGAATATATATTATCCCAAGGTTTTTCACCTAACACTTTTCTCATTATTCACAACTTGCATCTCTCTCTAAAACCTCTCTCTAAACCCTCTAACCACCTTTGTCTTCACAATCCTCGAATCATTGGTGTTTCTAGTACCAAAGGCTTCTAACGTAACCTTCGAGATCAATGATAGCATACTCACCTCTAAAAACTATATTGGATGACCAAAGCTCCAAGTGACTCATACTCGGATCTGGTAAACTTTATGAAAAATTGTGATGTTAGCGAAGCATTCACTAGATCCCCATATGTTTTCCACCAAGAATACCTTAGGGAATTCTGGTATTCTTCTGAAGTCCTTGATGACAACACCATCTCCTTCAACCTTTCATGTAATGAACACCCCTTTGCCTTTTCTGTTGATGACTTCTCCTCTGTGGCTGGGCTAAGACATGGTGATGAATGCCTGAAATCTATTGATAAAAAGGCTGTAAAGGATGCCCTTGCCATACTTTTCCCTGTATCTAACACTCACCCAGCCCTTATGTCACACCCCACCATGGCGGAATATGGGGCGCGACGTATGGATATCATCACAACATGGCGTGTCTATAGAGATAACTATATGAAATAAGAAATGTCATAAAAATGGTGACACGAAGGTCATGACAATATCTCAACAAATGCAAGGGGTCTAGGTAAGTAGGTAACAATCCTACCTCTTACCCAAGACAAACAAGTAACATAATCAAAACAAACATATGTGTGCCACAGTATCACTTATTAAATGAACAAATAAAAAAAACTAAGAAGGAAACGGGGATATCCTTCTATATGCATTCCTACGCTCTCCAAATCCTAGCCACTTAAGTTCTCATGCCTAACCAAAGCATCACCTGAAAGAGACACTAAAACACGTCAACATAAAGTTGGTGAGAGTCATAGGTTTATACTCCAATGCTAAATCAATTACAAGCTGTGAATAACAACCATCAACACAATAACATATTGACAATATGCTACAATTATGTATTAACAACTAGCATTCAAGATCAATCATTCCAAACCAAAATCCAAGGCTCCTACCTTGCCAAACAACATGGTACCATAGATGATCACACTATGTACCTATCCCAAGGCCACTACCTTGTCAAACCACAAGGCCACTACCTTGTCAAACCACAAGGCCACTACCTTGTCAAACCACAATAATTGAGACGTCACGTGTCCCCCGATCCAAATCATACACAATCAAAAATCACATAGCAGTTAATCACATAATGTACACACAAGTCCATCTCAATCACAAACACATTCACAACATCAATTTAGAAAATAACTCAACACAGTGTCTCTTCTATCCCATCTGGAAGTCAAAATCAATATTAAACATGGGACTATGAAACTCACCTAATAGCTGCTTCACAAGTCATCGCACTAGCAACAAACTAACAAACCAAAAACACGAAATCAATACACGAAATCAATCACTAAGATGGCTCATCAACCTATGATGGACATCTAGTCTATTCCCGTATAATTACCTCATTGTTAAGCTCTAATCACCCCATTACCCTTCCTTAACAAGTCCCTAACTTGGTTAAGTTAAATAGCTATCCCGTTCATAATTTTACACAAAATAGTCCCAGTTTTAGGTCTCAAAACTTTAAGTCAAACGTCCACTTAAATATACTCAAGGTTTCTATAAAAGGCATATTCACACTTTTATACATGTTAGCTAAAACCTCCCACTTGTCATAACCTTAAATCTACTGTTAAGGCCCAGATATATGTGTATATATTGCTACCTATCCAGAATTCACTGATTTTAAACGTATGAAAAGTTCATTACCATTAGAGGGTCTTACCCTAAACCACAATCTTAGCCCAATTGCAGATCCTTACTACAATATATAAACCATCTCTCATGTTCGTGAGAAGATCCCAATGCAACCCTATGTACCCCAAACAACCCAAAACTTAAAAAGCAAACAGGCTGAATTCAAAACTGTTTTGACCTCCGACTGTTGTAACCTGTTTTTGACCCACTTCCCGACCTCCAATCTAGTTCTAGTTTCTTGCATTGGAAAGCCACTTCAAATACCTTTTCAGGGATACTTGGATCGTAGAATAAGAGTTTGTAGAACTCCCAATATGACCAAAATAATTGACTCAAAATTCTGCCCAGTTTTTAAAAACGGGTTTAACAAAATCAACCTCATTAATTAACCCTAATCCCTCTAATTACAAGCCCTAATTTATATGATCATCATATTATGATTATCACATCATTAATTTACTGATTTTATATGAACCCTAACTGTAGAATCTTGATAAACTATGAATCTATGAAGTGGGTTGAAGATTCATAGAGAGAGAAACTAGTGAGAGAAAGTGAGAGAGAAACTATGTGTATTTTATTCAAATGAAAGTATGGAATGATCAAAAACCAACCCCTTTCCATGGTGGAAAGGGGTATTTATATCCAAGGCCTATATTGGGCTTGGGCCGACCCATGACAAGCCAATGGGTCGGTTTCTTACTTAACTTAATAAGTAACACTAACTATGAGCTATTACAACATTAATAATATTGTGAAGTGACCGATACTTCTAATATACGTAAAAACGTATTTCTAACAATCTCCCCCTAAGGGATGTCACTCCACGTTTACAAAGTTCTAAACCTAGCATACTATACTAAGTCTTTGTTCTTCAGCTCGTAGTCTTTTCTTCTTTCTTTTTGTTGTGAATATTTTTGATTTGATCTTTTAGGCTTTGGCTTGAGAGCATTGTTTTTTTTGACCAATCACGTGCGATCTTTGCCTTCTTGTGAAACTTGCCTCCTCGTGACTCCATGTTCCACACACTTATGTCTTTTTGTTGAATTCTCGAAAGCTTCAGAGTTTGGTACAGCGGAAGACTTCATTTTTCACTTTCTTGAATTTTGCTGAACTTTGATGCAGAAAAACATAAGCATGTGGGAACGACTTCAACAGGTACACTGCAACGCCACCGTCTTCTACTGGTACACAGCAACGCCACCGTCTTCAACAGGTACACAGCAACGCCACCGTCTTTAACAGGTACACAACAACGACATGAATAAAATAGCTTTGACATTTTATTCTAATTCGGTAGCATTTTACCTCCGGTCGGTGAAGACCGTTGGACGATATTAGATATCGTACCCGTGACAGATAGTTTCAATTAAGTAACTTCCTGACAGGATTTCGCGGGTAAACCCGTTCTCTTTATTCGACCGTCTAAAGCTGACTGCGAACATAAAGAGTGAATCACTTGGATAATTTATCCTTGTGATTTGAAGCCGTCAATTCATGAAACCTGGAACAAGTGAATTTCAATTAAGATTTTCACCATCGTTGCTTTCCAGTTATCACGAGCTCAATTCATAAAGAATCTTGCACGTCACCTACCAAGTGCTGTTTGATGTTAACACTAGAAGGATTTCCACTCGTCACTATGATCAATAAAGAGTCACTCTGAGTGTTCTGGCAAGATCATATTATAATGCGTAGAGGCCTGGAACGAGTTTAAGTTCAATTAAGAATTAAACCACTGTTTCTTTCCAGTTTTTCACAAGATTGGTTCTAAAAGAACCGCACGTGTAACCTACCATGAGCTTGTTTGATGTTGGCTCAAGCAGGATTTCTATCTTCATTGTAATACTTGCGTATTACTCGGATGTTCTGGCAATATTACAGGAATACTGCGTAGGACTCATGAAAATCTCTTACTTTTCACAGTGTGTGAGAAAGCAAGGAATAAATGGAAAGTGTCCTAATGAGACTTTTGATGATCTCTTGGCTCTAGACTCAATAGTGCGTTTTGATTTAGTGAGCGATGGCTGGAGAGGAGTGCCACCTTTTCAATATCAGTCTATTAGGAGTGAATAAACCAATAGATAACGTGTTGATCTCCGTGTGATTAAAACAAATACCTTTTGAGAGAAATTTGAGTTAGCTGGGAAGGGTTGTGCATTGCATCACTGGGTCCATGATGTCTTTTTTAAATATCGAGAATCATTAACAAAAATGATCTCAATAGCATATGTATTGACCCGGTTTCTGCCTAAAGTTGTAAGGAGGGCTTCTTTCTTTACACCCTTTATCTTTACAATTCTTTTTCATTCTTCAACCCCTTCAATGCTTACCAATACGTCATAACTAGCACCTTGTTGTGATTGTTCCAGCGCTAGCTTAAGTACTTGGTCGGCATTCAGCTACATTCACAATCTTTCTCCAACTTTCCTAGGACTTCTAATTCTATCTAGGGAATTGTCCTTGGGAAGATTCCATCGGCTCTGATGAATCATTGGACTAAACCTATTCCTACCACCCTTTTGTCACAACATTCGTCGTGAATTAAGCGTGTTTTGGGAAAGTATAGCCACCATGAAAAATCCTTGAAAATCACCTAAGGTACTTGTGATATTGAAATCAAAAGTTTTGTACCTTAGGTGTTTTTGTTCATCAAAAACGCTCCCCCTTAACACGTGCTATACACATATTAAGTTGGATTATCGTTAAGTCTTTTTCATCTTTTAGCCAAGTATCATTTAAGTCTCCTTAATCCCATTTTCTCCCCTTATCCAAAATGTTAACCATTAATATTTGGGATATTGAATGGATTAACCGGTCTTTGGGTAAAAAATGAAATTGATGTTTGGCCATAGAACATGTTAATGCTCCCCCTTAAATTAATAAGGGATAGTTGTAGTGCTTTAGTATGATATATTTTGAAAGATTTAGAATCTCGTGAGAAATTCTTGAAAAATTATCATACCTTAACACTACATCAAGCCGTAAAAGCACAATATTCACAAATTTACATATTCACAATTATAAACCAATATAAAGTGGACCTGAAATGTACGACCCATTAGATGGATCGTTGCAGTAACTTGTGGTGCACTCCATATGGTCTACCACCAACGAATCTTTCTAAGCTCCTCATCAATCTACGTTCCCGGAGCTTTTGATCAATCTTCTTGATCACATACTTCGCCATTTGCCGATAACCCTGATGCCAATCCTCAGTCATCTATGGTAAAGACCCACCCGAATTAAGATGCTCCAACTTTCCTCTGACGTATAGGAGAGTCCCATCACTGTACTTATACAGCTCACCCACCCTCATAAACTTCATTATCCCTCAACTGTTCAAGTAGAAAATCCCGTAACTCGGAACAGAAATGCCGGTATAGGGACATCTTGTGACATGTTGAGGTAGAACTTGATTCACTGGACGGGTTAGGTTAAGCTTCCTTTGATAGCTTTCAACTCCCAATTGAAGATCTTCAACTCGTTTCTTGATAACAACGCTTCGTGTGAACATACGAAGTGCTGTATTCAAGGCAATGATGTCTTCACGAGCAATATGGGTGAGTTGATCCCGGGTCATCATAAGCAACATGTCTTCGATATCCTCAAGGCGAATGATAGAAAAATCTCCCTGCTGGATTTTGTATTCTCTGTCATCCTCCCTTTTTAGACGAATCTCTGTCACATGATAATAGCCATTCTTGGCTTCAGTTTTCAGTCCCAAAATGTTGGAGATGCGAATATCGGATCTAACGTTGCTTCCTGAATTGGCTAAGCAGCAACCTCTGTACGCCCTTCGGACTCGTTCGTCCCAATGAGATGCACCTATAACAGCATACATATCATAATTACGAGTTACCCTTGGGACCCAGAGTCGGTTTACCTTTTCCTCGATCCAGGGTATTGTCCCCCAGTTGGCAGCTTTCAGCAAGGTCAGGGAGGTTGCGTACTTTGATGAACCCTTGAGGAGATACTCAAGATCATAGGTGACGAAGAAGTCGAGAGCGATTTGATTATCTTGAGAAGGATCAAGTGGAGGTGGAGCTCTTTCTGATTCATGGAGGCCTGGCCTTTGAACGGTGTTAAGAGCTTTCAGGACCTCGTCAGCATAATACTCGAACTCCATTCGGGTTAACCTGGTTTTGGCGCGAATTCTCTTATCCTTTAGCGCTCTCTTTACCAACGACGGAGTGACCGAAGATTTATACTCATGAGCCAGAAATGCACACAAGTCAATCGGACTACGGATACGGAGATATAGAACATCTCTGTCAGCGTCTGTGATTGGATCATATTGAGCCGCTGCCGTGATCCAAGCTTGTGGCGGTGCAGTCTCGTCAATCTCCAATGTGTCTGCCCAGTCCCGTGTGCTTGACTCAGGAACAGTAGATTGTGGTTCTTGTTGTAGAGGAGTAGAGACATGAACACGTGCTGGTTCTGATTCAAGCATCTCGGCGGTGTCATGAACAGGCGAGTGTTGTGAAGCTTCAGGTTCAGTTACTGACTCTGCAATCACAGGAGCAACAACAGAACTAACAGGGTTAGTGGTAACAGGTATAGACACAACAATAGATGTACCAGGAATCGATGACGCCGTAGTAGCATTCACATCGTGGCGCCACTTGGATCGTCTTGATTCCGTTGAGGTGGATTTTTCCTTCTGCGCAGCATCTTTTTGAGACTTGGTACCAGACTTAGATGGTTTCTTTGTGCTGGCTACCTTGTCCCCCTTTTTAGACTGTTTACCATCATCATCCTCATCGTCACCCTCGTTGCTTCCCTTAGCACTCTCCTCATTTCCATCACCACCATCATCACCATCATCATCATCATCATCCTCATCATCATCACCACCATCGTCACCATCATCATCATCTTCTTCTTCTTCTCCTTCTTCTTCCTCTTCTTCTTCACCAGTACCCTCTTCCTGTTCACTATCATCTTTTTCCTCCTCAGGCAGAATGTGGTAAGGTACCACACTTCCAAACATTTTGAACAACCGATCATCCTCCATAATTGCTTCATTCAGTGATTTGTAGAGTGTCCGTTGAATCTTAGATTTATCAAAAGATCCAAGTTCCCTCATACGAGCTTTGAGGATCTTCTTTAATTCAAAATCCGTTAAATCATAGGCAATTTTGTAGGCGGATTCAGAAGGATTGGATGACTTGATAATCAAGTTATCAGCCGCGAGTGTCTTTAACTCATCACGCAGTTTTGGCATAATGGACTCAACGGATTCTTTCACTCTCTCTTCAACAGAAGCTTCAAGTGTTTCTTTCTGCTCCTTGTATTTATCCCTCATAGCTTGAAGTCTCGTGATTCGTGCAGCATACTTATCAGCTTCAGCCTGCTTAACCTGAGCTAGTTCTTCTGCATGAGCTTTACGTGTCAACTCCATCTCTACAGCGAACTTAGCAAGCATCTCTTCTTGGGCTTTCTTAGATGCTTCTTCACTTTGATCTCGTCTAAGTAGCTATTGGCGAAGTTCATTCATCTCTCTTTATTGATTATCCGTATGTTTATCCAACATTTCTGCCATTACAAATGCAGCCATTGAAGATGATGCAGAGCTACTCTGGGTTGGTTGAAGAGGCTCGGTTGTGACTACAGTACTAAGGATGGAAGTTATTGGAGGTGGAGGAAATGGTGTTGGAACCGGTCGGGTTGGTAAGGGCTGTATTGGTGGAGTTTGAGTTACTAAAGGTTGAGTAGATACCATGATTATAGGAGCACCGGACTCCTTTTCAACACTTGCTGAAATGGGGATGGACGTCTCCTTCGAAGTAGAATACCGTTCAGGTGATCCAAACTCATCAATATCATCTGGCTCCTCGTACTCTTCTTCAACATTCATCTGTGCACCCGAACCACTACCTCCCGTGTCTTTCCTACTCCTTTCAATAGCTATCTTCATTAATTTTCTCTCAGCCTTGTCAAGAGTAGGATCATCAACATTTTCTTCGTCACGTAGAACAAACTCATCAGCAGTGCCTTTTCCCTTCTTAGCCTCATTCTTCTTCTTCTTGGTTTCGGGTTCAGGTAAAGCAGCTGGTTGCTTGCGTTTACCTTTACTCTTGACCGTAGTAGACGAGTCTTCTACTGTCTGAAGGCTTGCTTTTAGCTTCTTGATTTTTAGTAGCAGTAGTTTGTAATCAGCTGAAGCTTTAATTCTATCCGTCAGAAGATAATCGGGAATAGGACCAGGAATAACACCACCAGATGGTCCTTCATGCCTTAGATCCACAGTGTGATCAGCCTCTTCAGTGTGATGACGACTTGTTGCACGCTTATCAATAGTAACATCATTCTTCATAAAATAATTAATAATAAGCTTGATAAACCGAGGGTAAGGAAAGAAATTAGTCTTCAGCTTCTTGTTTTGGAAGAGTTGAAAGTTAAATTCTTCCCACATCAATAATGCATAATCTGCATTTGAGCCTTTGTACATGCCATAGAAGATGTTCATGATTGGACTATGCAAAGCATCATGCCCAGATGTTTTAGGTGTGAGACATCTACTGAGAATACCCAAGATTGCTCTCCAAGGTTGACCTACTTTAGCGGTGGTAAACTCAGACACTACTCGTATGTCAGGACATCCAAGAGCATCGAACATCTCCATGAGTTCGTCTTTGGTAGGATCCCTAGAAAAGGACATACCTTTGGGTGTATCCCGTATTCCAAAAATCTTGCGGAAATCTGAAACTGTAAGTGTCTGTTGCTTGTTGTCGAGAGTGAAGGTGATCTTGTTTGAAGTACTTTCCTTGGTAGCCCAGAACTCATACATGTAATCATAAGGCACCGAGGCCGTACTCCTTAAAGCATTCTTGAAATGAGAGTGATCAAGGATTGCTATGGCTACTTTAAATCCATGGTGAGTGGATTTTGAGACTTGCTTCAGCCGGTAATTGTTTGGTATGAACTTGAGAGTTCGTGCTTCGGCAATTGCGGCTGCTCTAGAGTCTTGGATTACTTGTACTGTTGGATTAGTCATCGTATCTGCTTAAGATAAGACATGAAAGGTTGATGCACAAAAATATATAGATATGTATCATTATTACTTCTAAGCATAATACATTTCAACAAGCACTTATAACAGTCAAACAACTATTAATCCAACAACTCTTCATCCGGAACTCTTCATTCGGAACTCTTCATTCGGAACTCCTTCATTCGGAACTCTTCATTCGGAAGTCCTTCATTCGGAACTCTTCATTCGGAAGTCCGTCCGGAACTTCTTCATTCGGAAGTTCATCCGGAACTCCTTCATTCGGAAGTTCATCCGGAACTCCTTCATTCGGAAGTTCATTCGGAACTTCTTCATTCGGAAGTTCATTCGGAACTTCTTCATTCGGAAGTTCACTCGGAACTTCTTCATTCGGAAGTTCTTCATTCGGAACTCTTCATTCGGAAGTCCGTTCGGAACTTCTTCATTCGGAAGTTCATCCGGAACTCCTTCATTCGGAAGTTCATCCGGAACTCCTTCATTCGGAAGTTCATTCGGAACTTCTTCATTCGGAAGTTCATTCGGAACTTCTTCATTCGGAAGTTCACTCGGAACTTCTTAATTCGGAAGTTTTTCATTCGGAACTCTTCATTCGGAAGTCCGTCCCGAACTTCTTCATTCGGAAGTTCATCCGGAACTCCTTCATTCGGAAGTTCATCCGGAACTTCTTCATTCGGAAGTTCATTCAGAACTTCTTCATTCGGAAGTTCATTCGGAACTTCTTCATTCGGAAGTTCACTCGGAACTTCTTCATTCGGAAGTTCACTCGGAACTTCTTCATTCGGAAGTTCATTCGGAAGTTCACTCGGAACTTCTTCATTCGGAAGTTCATTCGGAACTTCTTCATTCGGAAGTTCACTCAGAACTTCTTCATTCGGAAGTTCATTCGGAACTTCTTCATTCGGAAGTTCATTCGGAACTTCTTCATTCGGAAGTTCATTCGGAACTTCTTTATTCGGAAGTTCACTCGGAACTTCTTTCATTCGGAAGTTCATCCGGAACTTCCTTCATTCGGAATAACATAAGCCTTGTTCATCCGGAACTTCTAAACGCACCCTATAAATGATTATTCTAGGCGTGTGTGTGAGATTTAAGGCAATCTAAAGCAACTTAACACAATCTAATGATATTCCGAATAAAACCCACTTAAAACCCTAATCAATTAATCCTTAATTTAGGCAACTGAACCCTAGTTTGATTAACCTTAATTCAAACGACTTAATTAAGTGGATTTCAATGAATTTAGGCGAATTGAAGATCAAAGATTGATGTTTGTACCTTGTTTGAATGAATGGAACAGATTGGATGATTTAGACGAGAGTTTTTGAGAGCTTAAGTGTGTGAAAATGGCGGCAATAGACACAGTGAAGAAGAAAAAGAAAAAAGGACGGGGGTTTGGTTTTGACTTAGGTCAACTTTTGACAATTTTCACAAATTCCCACCTTTAACCCTACAGTTTTCAATTTTACTTTTTATTCCTTGTCTTTTTTAATCTCCCTAACCATTGTTAAATTTCGCCAACTTAACCTTCACACAACTTTAAGCATCGCAACCTATTAGCAAATCTCCAAGATCTTAAAGCTATTCCAATCACATTGATCGAGCACAAGTCGTATTCTAAAGCAAGACCACTCGTTAGCCAATTAATTTTCCACAAACACTTTTGAAAATCGTTTTGATGACGAAGATGATTTAATATTTTCTCCCCCTTAAACGATGACCCGTTTTCTATTTAAAGAGCTGTATTCATTGTTAAAGAGTCAAATATTGATGAAAACATTTCCAATTAATGTCTTGAAAAGATTGATTCGTGGTGGCAATAAGATTTCTCTTATTTTGACAAATTAATGCACTGAGACGTACACTAACTCGTGTTAGATCAAGTTATAAAGTAAACTTGATCCCTTTGCATGATTTGGCTTGTAAATCATGCCCGAGAAAATTAATTCCCGTTGTGAGCCAACGTTTTCCAAGGAAATACGTGACTTTAATATGAAAACCGGGTTGCAGTCTGAAATAACTACAAGCCATAATGGGCATGTTTTAAAAATGTACAAGTTTTATACGGACTCTATTTATGGCGCCGTGTCAATATTGATCGACATTTATAAAGCCGTAAATATTACCGTACTAAAAGACATGCCCGATTTAAAAAACAAAAAATATTTTGGTTTTTCTTGATTTTATAATTTTTATGGTTTTTGTAGGTTTTATATTTTTTATGGTTTTTCTTGGTTTTATATTTTTGTATTTTTCTTTTTGTGGTTTATATATTCACGATAATATACATGATTACGAACAAAGGATACGCCTGAATAGTTTACCACCACTATTCAGCTGATTCTTCTGCCAATTCTTTGAGAGTCGCTGGAGTGAATGATTTCATGCCAAGCTTGTCGATCAAAAACTCGATTCGTCCTCGATCTAAGGCTTTGGTGAACATATCTGCCAGCTGATACTCAGTGGTGACAAAATACAGCTCGATCACTCCGTTCTCCACCTGCTCTTTAATGAAATGGTAGCGAATGTCTATGTGCTTGGCCCGGGAGTGTTGAACATAGTTGCAGCAAAGGGCAATGGCGCTCTTGTTGTCACAATACATCGGGATTTTGTTGAATCCCAAACCGTAGTCAGTTAGTTGTGATTTCATCCAAAGGACTTGAGCACAACAACCGGACATGGCGATGTATTCAGCCTCCGTGCTAGAAATTGCAGCGCTTTTCTGCCTTTTTGAAGACCAACTGATCAATCTGTCTCCAAGGAGTTGCACAGATCCAGAAGTGCTACGCCTCGTGTCTTGACACCCAGCATGATCGGCATCTGCGTATGATATTAAAGCAATAGAGGAATCTTTCGGATACCATAGACCACGATGAAGTGTTCCTTTGAGATACCGAAAGATCCTTTTAACAACATGTAGGTGCTTTTCGGTAGGCCGAGCCTGATACCGGGCACACATGCATACGGCAAATTGCAAATCAGGCCTGCTAGCAGTCAGATAGAGAAGGGTGCCGATCATCCCACGGTAAAGTTTTGGATCGACAATAGTCCCATTCCTATCTTCATCTAACTTGGATTTCTCCACCATTGGAGTGTCCACGAGGTCACAATTTTCAAAGTTATATTTCTTTAAAGATTCTAGAGCATATTTGGATTGATTAATAGAGATGCCTCTAGGATTCTGAGAAATCTGTAATCCTAAGAAAAATGAAAATTTTCCCATCATTGACATCTGAAAGCGTGTGGACATTATCTTCTCAAAGCGTTTTGACAATTCTATGTTAGAGGCAGCAAATATTATATCATCAACATAAATTTGTACCAGAATCATGTCATTGTCCTCCTTGAGAGTGAATAGAGTGGGGTCCACCTTGCCTTTGGAGAAGCCTTCCGAGATGAGATATGTTGAAAGGAGATCGTACCACTAGCGTGGAGCTTGTTTCAACCCATAGAGAGCCTTCTTAAGCTTGTACACATGATTAGGAAACTCCGTGCTAACGAACCCATCCGGCTGACTAACATAGACTTCTTCCCTTAGTTCACCGTTCAAAAGTGCCGTCTTCACATCCATCTGATAGACGATCATGTTCATATGAGCAGCATACGCAAGGAATAGTCTAATAGCCTCCAATCTTGCAATAGGAGCAAAAGATTCTTCAAAGTCTATACCCAAGGCTTGTATATATCCTGTAGCAACCAATCTAGCCTTATTTTTCAATACTGCACCCATCTCATTGAGTTTAACCTTATAAACCCATAACAAAGTAAGGATGTTAACCTTGTCAGGGAGAGGAACTAATTCCCATACTTCAAGTCTTTGGAATTCATTTAGTTCCTCTTGCATGGATTCAATCCAAGATGATTGAGTCATAGCTTGTTGCCAATTTTTAGGTTCAACTTCGGAGAGAAATGCATCAAAATAGCAATAGAGTGCACTCTCTTGTAATTGATGGCGTGTAGAGACTGGTCGATCGAGACTTCCAATGACATTCCTAATTGGGTGATCTTTTGTCCATTTGGTGCTATGTTTTTCAATCCGTGGTGGCTTGGAATGAACAATAGAAGGAGCTTCTTCTGAGGTAGACGCGGCTGAAGGGTTTTCAGGTATCGGTACACCAAAGAAAGGAAGCTCTTGTAGGTGAGCATATTCCAAATCGTGATCAATAAAATCCTCTTCAACATCATTAGGCACAAGTAAGGGTGACGATTCAGGTGTAGTTTGAGAATCACTTGGTAAAGGTGCATCCGGTTCAATGTTAATTGAAGATGCATTAGATAAAGCTTCATTAGCTTGAGCAACAACTTCAGGGATTGGAGCTATCCCTACAGGTGCTGGAACTTCATCATTTGGGGGATCAAAGAATTCATCAAACAACGGTTGAAACAGTTTATCCCACTCGGGCCTTGTAGGTGGTAAAAATGATGTAGAAGTAGGATTATTGGGAACTAATCCGGAACTAATAGCACCGGTTCCCATCTCATGAAGCGCGGGTTCAGAGCTGCGTTGCTCAGAAGCCATCGCTGTCAGCTCATCGAAATCTGCGTCCATAGTTTCTACTATCTTACCAAGACGACGGTTGTAAATTCGGTATGCTTTCTTGGAAGGTGAGTAACCAATGAAAATACCTATATCGGCTTTTGGTTGAAGTTTGCCCAAGTTCTCACTATTAATGTTTGGATAACAAAGAGCACCAAACACATGAAAGAATGAAACATCGGGTTTACGATCATGTAGAAGCTCGTAAGGTGTTTTTCCATGGCGTTTCCGAATGATAGAGCGGTTTTGGGTGAAACATGCAGTAGATATAGCTTCTGCCCACAAAAACAATGGAGCGTTCGCATAAATCAGCATAGTCCTAGCAGCTTCCATAAGCGTACGATTCCGTCTTTCAACGACACCGTTTTGTTGTGGAGTACGTGCAGCGGATGTTTCATGTGAGATACCAACTTCTTCATAGTAAGCACGAAGAGTCTGGTTGACGAACTATGTTCCATTATCTGTACGAATACGGCGGACAGTAGTATTTAAACGTACCTGAATGAATTTCAGAAAAGTGATGATAGCCTTCGGTGCTTCATCCTTTGTACGTAGAAATCTAACCCATGTAAACCTGGAGAAATCATCCACAATAACAAGAATGAATTTCTTACCGCTCACACTTTCAGTTCTCATTGGCCCACAAAGATCCATATGCAAAAGATGAAGTTTTTCTTGATTGGTGTCCTCAGCTTTGGGCTTGTATGATTTCTTGGTACTTTTCCCCCTTGAACACGCGGAACATAAATGATCCTTGTGAAATTTGAGCTTTGGAAGACCACGAACTAATTCGTTTTTAGCCAGATGATTAATAGCATCAAAGTTAAGATGAGATAATCTGCGATGCCATAACCATGACTTGGTCTTAGATGCTTTAGAGAGAAGACATACTGGAGAGGCGGCCATCATGTCTTGTAGGGACAACGTATAAAGATTTGCACCACGAGATCCCTTCAACAAGTCTTTTCCTTCCAAGTTGCGGATGAAACAAGTATGTTGTCGAAAAGCAACCTCTAGGTTGGAATCACAAAACTGTCCTACTGAATATAAGTTATGACCAAGACCTTCTACATAGTATACCCTTGAAATCGTAACATTTCCAATCTGGTATTCACCATACCCCATTATCTTCGCTATATGATCATTACCGAATTTAACCGTTCCAAGAAACTTGCTGACAAAATTTCGGAGCATCGAGCGATCTCCGGTCATATGCTTTGAACAACCGGAGTCCAAATACCAGAGGATGATTTGGACCACCTGAAAATATCACCAGACAAGGACAATGTAGAGGTATCGGAATCTGAATGTTCCTTGTTATTAGCAGGTACAGATTTAATAATCTTAGATTTGCTAACTTTAGGTTTCTTAGATTTCCTAGCCTTCTTCTTCCTAGTTGGTGGTGTAGATTCTAGTTGGCTTAAATCCTGAGGTATTTCTTCACTGATAGGCACTATAGTGGGGGCAGACCTAATTAAAGGGCGCTGTTTCCATACTTTAGTGCTAGTGTGCCTAACTAAAGGACGCTCAGACCTAACCTAAATGGATGCATTCCTAGTTAAAGGGCACATTTTTCCATCTAATGTAAAGGTCCTACCAGTGGGACGCCATTGCCAGCCAACTTGGGCACGAGTTCTACCAGTTGGCTTCCATTCAAGATCATTCCTAATGGCATTCATTTCATTCACATGATCAATAAGACACAAATCATGACGTTGGGAAAACATACATTCATTACAATTCCAACATTTCAAATCAGAATTCACAAATGGTTTAGGCTTCTGCACATGCGCAGAGCTTTTAGTCTTAACATGATTCTTTTTATTTAAATCTGAACTAACATTCCTATGGTGAGCTTCTACTTTCTTCTTGTTGGCACTACTAGTGGAGGGCTTGATCTTATCTTTCTTGAGTGGCGATCCTTTAGCCTTAGTAGACTCTTTTACTCCTGTAGAAGGCAAAGTGGGAACATTAGCAACAGATTTTAAAGGTGCCTTACTTGATGGTGCCAATGACGGTTTTGCTCCTGGGGTCTTATTGAATGGAGTTACAACAATGGGTCGATTAGTGAGTAGTGCAGAACTTGGTTTACCTATGTATTACAAATATGCTAAGCAATATTGAACTCGCTTAATATATTCATGAGCTGAATAATAGTAGCTACTTGAGGGATCTAAGGCATAAAGATCGTCTAAAATATCCCTAACAAGATCTACATGCTTAATTGCATTCCTCATATAATCATCGTAGGTAACCGGGTTTTTCTTTTGGAGCGGGTTCTTATAAAGCACTACTGACTTGGTTGTTGGAGCACTAGAGGACGGTGCAGAGTTGATAGCTAAGTTATTAACAGCTTCTTGTCGGGTGAGAAGAAGTGTCTCCTTTAACTCGGCCAAAACCATGTTTTTGTCAATGAGCAGGATGTTTAAGTCAGAGATTTCCTCACATTTTTGGTTCAATTGTTCAACATAAGATTGTTGCTGTGCCGCATTAAAAGCGAAGCGTTCTTCTAGTGAACCATAAAGTTTGGACATTCCCTGCCTTGCACGATCCATCTCCCCTAGAATAGACGAAAGTCTAATTTCTAAGTCTTGGTTTTTATACTCTGCAGCCTCTAGTTCCAATTTTAGTGTTTCATTTGATGACACATCTCTCTTCAATCTCATAATCTCTTCCTCTAATGCCTTAACTATTGCAATCATCTTGTCACTCGTCTCAACACCGTTTTCACAACCATTTGTTATCAAAAGATCCTCATTTTGAGTTTGTTGTTTTAATTCCAAAGATATACAATGTTGTTCAAGTTGATTAAAGCGGTTTGAAAGTAAATTATAAGAATCTTGTAGCTTTAAAAATTCAGCGTTAGATTCGTGACAAGAATGATTATCTACCTCATTTACAGTATCAGCAACATTTACAGAGAGATCACACATATCATCACATATATTCACAGCATCATAGTTAATCATAGCGGATGCAAGCTCATTCTAATAATTAACATTCACAGTAGTAAGCACATCACACGAAATTACTTGGGACAAGAATCGGTCATATTCGGATAAAATCTTTTCCTTTTCAATTAATTGTAGTTCGTAAGCGGTGTCCATTTCATAAAACACTTTTTGAACTTCTGCAATTTCAAACTCAAGATTTTCCGAAAGAGATGCAAAACTTCCTTTTAGACTTTCGACAAACGGATTGATCTCATTCTTAAACACCTCGTTCATGTGTTCGAAAGCCCATTCTCCGGCGTTTAGGCCATTTGAAGTCGTACATTCCAAAATGACCTTGTCAAAATTAGTAAAGTATTGATTAATCTCTTGCAAGTTTAACCATACAGTGCTAACAAGTGGAAGATCCTTTGGAATTTCCTTAGGACCTTCCATTTTGACAAGTGTAGGAAGTGTACTAGGGTTTTCTTCATTTAACATGTAGGTTGGTGCTGTAATGAGATCTTTGTCCATATGGAAGCGAATTCTAAAATCCGTTTTAGCAAGCTCCTGATTCATTTTAAAATAATCACACTCGGGATATTTTGCAAAGTTGTATGACCAATTCTCATCAACTAGATCCTTATTTGTGCAATCATCGAAAATAACAATCGGGTCTAAGACCAATCCTAATTGGGTTGCATTATAAAGTCTTGGACTATGGATAAAAGCTTGTTTTGCATACCGTGGGTTAGGGGGAAGGCCTTTTTGACGTGATAAGTTAAATTCTCTAAACGAAGCATCAAATAAGTGCACTAGTTGAGAGGCAACGTATTGTCTTAAAAGCAAATAATCTAGACTTCTAATCTTATTAGCTGCATTAATTTCCATTTCATTCTTCTTAGACTCGAGTAACTCAAAATCCGTTTGAAGTTTTTGAAAATTAGTGACCACTAACTCTTTTTCTCTAAGTTCGTTAGAAAGATCTGCTCTTAAGGTTTCAATTTCTTGCAAATGACCCATTTGTTTGTTTCGAAAATGATCATATTCGGGATTAGTTAGAACACTAGACGAAAGAACTAATTCCAAAGTTTGAACTTTCTCGTTGCATAAGGCAAGCTCATCAGACAAATTCTTATTCTTAGCTAGGGTTTCTAAGAGTGCATCATTCATTTGGCTAAGTAATGTAGCAGGAACCATGACCAAATCTTGTTGAGCAGGAGTATGCGTATGCGAAATGGCTCCCGGTTGTGATTCACTCAAAGTCTGGGGACTCACATTGATATTACTATCATTGATTGTCTCCTCATTTGAAAGACTCACCACCGAAGACTCATTCGAATCAGCACGCTCTTGCACAACTTGATGTGGTTGAATACTAGTATCAGTGGTATTATCAGTGGTATTAATAAGTACCTCAGATCTTTTTTCTGGCCCTAGGCTAGAGATAGTTGCCATAAGAGCTGCCTGTGCAGATTGAAGTTCATCACAGTCTGAATCGTAGGCATCAAGATCATCTGCTTGGTATGCTGCATTCTGTGTAGTGACAACATCTTGTTCAGCAATCCCTGGATCAGCAAGAAATGCAAGCTCCTCTTCATCAAGTTCCCTTCCTTGTGCCTGAGCATTCACCAGATAAATCTTCTCTGCAAACCATTGACCATCCCTTCTCCTCTTGGGTTTTTTTGCAATCCCTGGACATGTGACCTTCTTCCTTACAGTTGTAGCATGTAATCATTCTCAACTTGCCTGTGGAATTAGCCCGTGGAGGAGTGTTGACCATTGGAGCAGGATTGACCGTGCGTGCATTGGTGGTTGATGTAGTAGGTCTCCCCTGATAAGGTTGAATAGGTTGAACCATTACCCTGCCATTCTCAATAGTAGCTTGTTGGCGAGAATTGGATGAATTCCTCAGCTGATTGTTAGTTGGAGCTGATCCTCTAAATCCTCGTTTGCTTAATGTCCTTGTGAGATAAGCAGACATAGTGGCTAACACTTCAACTGGGCCAGTTCCTTGTTTGAATACAGGAATGGGGACTTCATCATCATCACAATACATTGCTTGGTCTTGTTGAGCTGCATAATCACTAGAAGGAATACTCATGTGATCAGAGTAGCTTGATGGATATGCTGCATTCTCTTGATAAGAAGAATATGAAGACTGAGCATAAGGTGCAATGCTTGCTGGGTGAGGTTGTGAAGCATATTGTGATGAAGGTGCATTAAACCGATATTGTTGCTGATGTGAGGTGGGTGGTTGCGGTAGAATCGAATATTGGGGGAAGCTTGGTGTCATGTAAGGTGATGGATGATAGGCTTGGTGTCCCAAGATATAAGGAGTGTTGTTGTGTGACAAGCTTGGTTGATTCGCCATCAATGCTAAAGAATCAGGGTACATACCTCGAGGCGAACGGTGCATGATCACATGTTTTCTCATGCTGCTGAAGAAAAGCATAGAGTTGATCCAAATTGCACTTATGCAAATCCCTGGTTAACTTAACATCGGTAATATACTCACCCCATTCAGCTTGAGGTAAAGTATTCAAAAATTTGGTGTTAACCTAGAATGGAGCAATCACGAGATTGTATACATTCAGATCATTCATGAGAGTAGTGAATCTGAAGTAATAGCCGTGAAGCGTTTCCCCTGGGCTGTACGTGAATCTATCAAACAGATCATACAACTGACATTCCCTTTCCTGTTTGGTAAGAGACGTACCTTGTAGCAACACCTTTAGACGTTCCCATAAATCCTTTGCCACCGTATACTGACTTACCATTCGATAGATGTCATGTGGAAGAGCTTGGAGAATGGTTTGAAGAGCCTTTTCGTCTGCATCGGCAACAAGTTGTTGAGCTGGTGTAAGTTCTTCAAACTCCCTTGGTCGAGTCACATTGTTAACCACGATGGTACCATAGTCAAGTGGACCATTTAGAATTGACTTAACCATAAGCCTCCCATATATCGGTTTTCCCTTAAGGTATGACATCATACGGCCTTTCCATGCTTCAAAGACTTCTTTAATGAGCATTGGAGGGCGATTATCCGTTCCCGTAATGACGGAAATGTCCGTAAGTGATGTCATCTGAGGCATTAATGAATTCGGATTCATTTTGTTCACTTCAAAGAGATAAAGATTATCGGTTGATCGAGCAGTGAAGTAAAGCTTGTGAATTGTGTTGAGTTTTTGTTGTAAGAAACCAAGATTAAATCCTCTAAAAAATCGTCGAAAAAACAAATAAAATATCCCTTGATCCGGAACTTTTGTTGATTCGGAAGTGTTGATTCGGAAGATTTGATCTGGAACTTTCCTTGATCCGGAACTTTCCCTTGATCCGGAACTTTACCTTGATCCGGAACTTTCCTTGATCCGGAACTTTCCCTTGATCCGGAACTTTCCTTGATCCGGAAATTTTGGTTCGGAACTTTTTGATCCGGAACTTTGGTTGATACGGAACTTTTTGATCCGGAACTTTTTGGTTCGGAACTTTTACTGGGAAAAACAGAAACTTGATTCGTGTACAGTCGATCAAAAAATGATGAAAAAAACCCAGATTTTTACCAAGTTACCCAAAAAGTTTTGTGATTTCAACTAAAACAAGTAAAAACTAATACTTATCTACTAATACCAATCACAAAAACACCAAAAACTCCAAGAATCAAGATGGATCTTCTTAAAGAACACTAATACAATCAAAAACTAAATAAAAACACAAATCATTACCTTAAATCACCCCATAGCTCTTGAAACCAAATGTAGAATCTTGATAAACTATGAATCTATGAAGTGGGTTGAAGATTCCTAGAGAGAGAAACTAGTGAGAGAAAGTGAGAGAGAAACTATGTGTATTTTATTCAAATGAAAGTATGGAATGATCAACAACCAACCCCTTTCCATGGTGGAAAGGGGTACTTATATCCAAGGCCTATATTGGGCTTGGGCCGACCCATGACAAGCCCATGGGTCGGTTTCTTACTTAACTTAATAAGTAACACTAACTACGAGCTATTACAACATTAATAATATTGTGGAGTGACCGATACTTCTAATATACGTAAAAACGTATTTCTAACACTAACCCTAATTCCATCATAAGAATGAGTATAAAAACATAAAAACATAAAAACATAAAAACAATTAAATTAAAAAGGGATTAAAGACTTTACCTTTGATTTATGAAAACCCCCAAAATTATGAAGAACCCTAAAAACCTTCTATGTAACCCACAAATTTTTTAATATCTCCAGGGAATAATAATGAATTTTATTGTTATTAAAACAATATATAGGGTGTACATAAAATCCTAGTCCAAGAATAAACCCACTTTCCTTTTTCTCCTCTTTTCCTTTTTTTTTTCTTTTCCAAACCGACCTAACCCCCTTAAATTCGTTTTTTTCTTTATTTTTTTTTCTTTTTATTGTTAATTAATATCTTATTCATATTACCTTAATTTACCTTAATTTATTTCAGCCCCTAAAGCTTCCAAAACCGTGAAACTAGTCAAAATTACGCGTTTTACCGTAAAAGACGTAAAATATACACTTTAAAAAAAAATCTCAAATTTTTAAATAAACTTTATAAGTAAGTCCTAAATGACTTAAAACCATCCCTAAAAATATTCATTTGACTAATTACCTCATTCGATACCTCTAAATGCTAAACCGTAAATCCTAAAAAAAACACTATTACTATAATACTTATACGTATACGTAAACACCAAAATAACACCATTTCATTTCATAGTCACTAATTGTGAGCTCATGAACATGAAATAACCGTTTCTCAATTTATTTATGAGTACTCTATACTCATAAACGATAACCACACCAACCTCGTTCACACAAAATAAACACGTAAACACACAATTCAAGTAAGCACACATAAAATAACCTAAAAGTAAGACCAAGTGACAAACCCAAAACCACGGTTGTCACACCTTACACCTACTGAAGTGGTCGTCAAGTCTCCTTTGAAGATCAAGTTTTCCCCCTATGTGGAGAGTCCTTTTCACACACATAGTTAAATCCCTGGGTGGTATGCAAGGATCTCAAGATCAAATGGCCTTTAATCATCAAGCCATTGCTTATGGACTGATATGGGGAACATACGTCGATGTTGGAAGCATTCTATTCTCTAACCTTGTCGAAAAGCTGAAAGGAACCAACCAACTCAGGGACAAAAACATCTGCTATGTTCGCTTTCTTTCTCTTATCTTTGAAAGTCTTTTGGGTGATAGCTACCACAACTCTGCACTCACAGATATTAAGCCATATCACATAACCGGAGCTATATACAAGGTGATGGGACCCAACGATGTGCCAGCTACTGCCCATATGAAGAATGTTGCTAATAAACAACCATCTGTTGTGAAACCCTTGCTCCCTTCCTCTGAGAAGGTGATTGCAGCTGGTGTGTCTAGCAAGTCAGCGTCTTTGACCTCTGGGAAACACACCAAGTTGTCCAAGGCAACAACTGGCCAACAACCTAAGAAGAAGAAAAACCCCTCTTCTTCCAAAACCCAAACTGTTATTAAGGCCAGGGTTAAGAAGATCGCTACCATCTCTCCTTCCTCTATTCCAGAGACTTCTGTGAACACAGAGACATCGGCTGATAAACAACAAGAGTCTAGCGTCTCTAACTCAGTAGAGACAACAGGGAACCAGCCAAATTCCGTTGATATCTCACAGGTAATCTGTTTATAATTTTTAGAGGTACACAAGCAGCCACTCTTAAATGTCTGTAGGCGAGAGTGGTGAAGTTAGGGTTATCCTCGACCCATAGGAGTGTGTGTATGTACTTAGAAATCTTTTAAGACTTCTGTACACCCTGTCTTTGCAACAGGGAGCGATTCATTTGTGTTTATAAAGCACCCCGGTGACCCTGTACCCTCTAGACAGTATTCAGGTAAACAACAACCTGAATACATATATGTCTCGACCTAGAGTAGCTGTACTTCACACAGCCTCTAGGTTCCCTCGGAAAAGAATCCCAAAAGTTTAACTTTTAGGGGGAGTGATAAGTGATGACCTATAGTCCCCAACTGGGTCATGAACCCGGCCCACGGGTACTACCCGTATCCGGCCCATCACAGATGGCTGGGAATAATGTTATTTGAGCTTATGGGCTTAGATGAAAAGTAACCGCACACACGTGTGCGGCCCACGGCCCGGCATGCCCGGTGCAGGGTTAGACAGAATCATACTCTTACTATGATTAGGATTTATCCCAAAGGAGAGGATATTCACTCACCATAATTAGAAGATAACAATCAATCTAAATCTGGTGATTATCCTTGCCTTGGGGCCGAAGCATCAGTAACAGCCCATTAGGGTTTCACTGCCTATATAAGGAACCCCCAAGGGTTCCACAAAGGTATTACATTCTACACTCTCAAACTCTCATCCGATTCCTATAACCCTAACCGATTACTTACTCTCACGCCGGAGTCTAATCGTGGGAAACATTCCCACGGTAAGCCTAACGCGTGTTGTTTAGTGTGCAGGATCCCAACCATACGATTCACTTGGTGCAGGAGTCGGAGTCCAGTCAACCCGAATTAAGCCTAATTCGGGTCTAGCAAGGATCACTCAACTTTTGTATCAACAAGTTGGCGCCATCCGTGGGACCATTACACTAAGCTAGAGCAAAAATCTCATCTTGAATCTTCAATGACGAAGGGGCATCCGCAGGGAAATCCCAGGAACACAAATCCTGGAAATCGGAAGTCCCAAGGGGAAGGGATACTCATTCCCAATTGATCCCCTAGCCATCAAGCTGCCGGACCAAACAGCCGGAGTGGTCTTTAATCCATGGGGGTGACGAGCACGTTCTCCATGACCCCACCACCTACTTCGACCTTGGATAATCCTGATCCAGGGAGTGCGCCCAATCCCCCTAACAAGGAGCCGCGCAGACCATCGACCGAGGAAGAAGTAGAGGTCGAACCACTCAGCGAGGAAGATCTCACTCGAGTTCTCACGCAGAACTTTGATAGGATCATCCCAGGGATTGCATCAAGGTTGAATCTAGGGAGGGACCTCCAATCTAGACTCAACTTTGGCAATGCCGGACCAAGCACCTCTTCTCAAGGTCAGAGGAAGAGAAGGACACGACCTCAGGAGCGGAGCCTCTTTGAGGAAACTCCCCAGCCTAGGAATGTGTTCGGACGTATAGGGGATCGTCTCATCCAGGAACTAGTACAGTCCAGAGAAGAGGGAGAGAAGTCCGACGGTTCACCCGAACGACCAGATCTGGAACTAACCAGAACCAATCGCCGCACAAGCGTGTGAGATAGGATGAATACCGGGAAGAAGGCTCCTGGCTCTTTTTACAAGAGCGACCCTCACCCAAAAGATGGGGCACCTCCTTCTCTCGGTCCATCAGGAGAGGACTCAGATGACCATCCGCCCAATCGTCGCCGACCTAGGCGTACTCCTCCACCACCACCAGACAATGAGGAGTACTATGGCGGTCCCTATTACCGAGAGACAGAAGCAGAAGATCTTTCCCAACCGTGGTGTGACCCTAGTCTCACCCGTCCATGGGCAGACCCCAGGGAAGATCCTTTTACTCTCCGTATACCGAATTACTCCAAGGACACAAAACGTCGCATGCCGGCGTGTGTCAAGACTTATGATGGAACTGGTGATCCGGATGATCACCTCAAGATATTTGACACGCAGGCGAAAATTGAGCGATGGCCCATGCCTATATGGTGCCAAATGTTCAACTCAACCTTGATCGGCAATGCTCGTGACTGGTTTGAAGGACTTCCCCCGCGAAGCATTGATAGCTTCACTGAATTACGCACTGCGTTCAAGAATAATTATACTCAGCGGAAGAAGTAGAATAGGGACCCGGTCTCATTGGCAACCGTCAAGCAAAGGCCGGGGGAGTCTACGGAAGCCTTCACTGAACGCTTCAATGACGAGTGCACACGCACAAAGACAATGCCGGAACTCCTGAAAATTTCCGACTATATGCATGCCATAACAGACAGGGAATTAATCAGACGTCTCAATGACAAGCGTCCGGAGAGGTATGACAACCTCATGGAAAGGGTCAGAAACTTCATAGAGGGAGAAACCGCGGTTGCCGCGGCCTATCCTTCAAAAGGAAACAACTACCGATTGAACGACCAGTCCAGGAGACAGTCGGGCGGTCAAAACAACCAGAACAATGGTAGGGCTCAGATTACAAGAGACAAAACAAGGGAGGACGACCGGACGATAAGTTTACCCCTCTAAAGATGTCCTACAGGGAGATCTTGCTGACGGAAGGGGCTAATTTCCCGAGACCTCCCCAAATGACGACTCCGCTGGACCGTCGTCAAGGAAATCATTTTTGCGAATTCCATAACGACAAGGGCCATGGTTCGGAGGAATGTATCCAGCTCAAGAAGCACATTGAGTCACTGATCAAGTCAGGTAAACTCAAGCACTTGGTCAAGGATTGGAAGGATGGAAAAGACAACAAGAAGTATGACAAGAAGGATCCCCAAAAGGACAAACCTTCAACTATATATATGATCCAATCCAGACAGCGCCGCATGAGGTAGAAAATTAGTCAAAAATTTTCACGCGGCAGAGAAATCTCATTCCCTCCCATCACAGCAAGCGATGTGATTGATGCGCCTCTCACTATTGAGATAAGCATTGGAACACACAATGTTTGCCGCATGTATGTGGATGGAGGGTCATCAGCAGAAGTACTGTACGAACATTGTTTTGTACATTTACGACAAGAAATAAGAACCCAATTAGTACCGGCCACGACGCCGCTCATTGGTTTTAGTGGAGACACCATCTGGCCAATAGGGCAACTGCGTCTGCTTGTAACCATTGGGAATGAAGAGCACTCCACCACGGCGTGGATGAACTTTATGATGATACGCTCACACTCTCCATATAATGGGATCATAGGCAGACCAGGTATCCTGGCCATACGGGTGGTACCTTCCACGGCACACGGAATGATCAAATTCCCGGTGGAAGGAGGAATTGTCACCATCTATAACACAATCATACCAGCATCCGAGTGTCATGCCGTGACAACACCGGTTCCACCTGTTCCACCCACGGATGGATCATCGCCTCCTAATTGGAAGGTGGCACTCCATCCTGATTACCCGGAACAAGAGGTGTCCATAGGGGGAACGCTCTCGGATAATGGCAAGAGGGCCATGTGCTCTCTCTTGAAGGCAAATTTAGATGTATTCGCATGGGAGGCCAAGAATATGACGGGCGTACCGCACGCGATAGCAGAACATAAGCTCCAGATCCGCCAGGGATACCCACCCGTCAAGCAAAAGAAGCGCGGTCAGGCACCTGAACGCAGCCAAGTGATATTGGATGAGGTACGGAAACTAGTGGACGCAGGTATCATGCACGAGGTATACTACCACGAGTGGTTATCCAACCCAGTCATGGTCAAAAAGCATGACGGAAGCTGGCGCATGTGCGTGGATTTCACGGATCTGAACAAAGCCTGTCCACAGGATTGTTACCCGTTACCCGGAGATTGATTGGAAGGTGGAATCCCTATGTGGATATCCCTTTAAGTGCTTCTTAGAAGCATATATAGGATACCACCAGATCCAGATGGCGGAAGAGGACGCAGAGAAGACGGCGTTCCATACTAGTCAAGACGTATACTGTTATACAAAAATGCCGTTCGGACTAAAGAACGCCGGGGCAACATACCAGCGGCTTGTGGACAAAGCCTTTGACTCACAGATAGGCCGCAACCTGGAGGTCTATGTGGATGACTTAGTCATCAAAAGTCATACGGAGGATGCACTTCTTCGAGATGTCCAAGAGAAATTTGACACATTGAGGAGGATTAATATGAAGCTAAATCCAAAGAAATGCACGTTTGAGGCAACGGAAGGAATGTTCCTTGGATATATGATTGATCCAAATGGAATCAAACCTTGCCCAGAAAAAACGGACGCAGTAATACCGCTACCATCCCCTCAGACACGGAAAGAGGTGCAGTCCTTAAATGGGAAGCTGGCCGGGCTAAATAGGTTCTTATCAAAGTCCGTAGAGAAGTCACTCCCCTATTCAAAACACTCAAGAAGTGCATTAAGAAGGGAGACTTCCGGTGGACAAAGGAAGCGGAGGAAGCCTTTGGTCAACTTAAGCAACACCTCGCATCTCTCCCCATGCTAGTAGCTCCCCGACCAAAGGAGGAGCTCATTATATATTTATCAGCCACACATGGAGCAATAAGTGCGGTACTTATGACGGATAGGGACATAGTCCAGACTCCGGTTTACATCATAAGTAGAACACTGCAAGGGCCGGAGTTGAATTACTCCTCTATGGAAAAATTGGTTTTGGCATTAGTGTTTGCTACAAAACGGTTGCTCTGATACTTTCAGGCGCACCCAATTGTAGTCATTACTGATCAACCAATAAAACAAGTCATCTCTAGACCAGATGTGGCAGGTAGGCTACAAAAGTGGAGCATTCTATTGGGAGAACACAACATATCTTATAGACCAAGGACGACTGTTAAAGGCCAAATCTTGGCGGATTTCTTGATAGAGAAGCCGGATGAAGAAGGACCAATCGTAAAACAAGACGAAACTCCAGCAGAACAATGGGTGTTACTCACGGACGGATCTTCGTGTACGGATGGGTCAGGAGCTGGTCTCATCCTTACGAATCCGGAAGGAATGGAGTTTACGTACGCCCTTCGCTTTGAGTTCACAGCCACCAATAATGAGGCGGAATATGAAGCATTGATTGCGGGTTTAAAAATCGCCGCTAGAATGGGAGTCCGCAACCTTGAGGCCTACGTGGACTCACGTCTTGTCGCGAACCACATTCTGGGAGGATATGTAGCTAAGGAGGATAACATGGTCCGATACTTGGAGAAAGTCAAGTCACTCATCGCGGCTTTCAGCAAGTTTTCTATCAAGCAGGTACCAAGAGGTGAGAACAAGAAGGCGGACGCTCTTAGCAAGATCGCGTCTACAAGTTTCGCCCACTTATCCAAGCAAGTCTTTGTGGAAATACTCAAGGAAAAGTCTATAACAGAAGGGGAGGTCGCTGCTATAATTGAGGAGGACGGACCTACATGGATGACCCCGATCGTCAACTATTTGACTAATGAAACCCTTCCGGACGAAGAAAAAGCGGCACGGCGCATCAGAAGGAAGTCGCAGCACTTCGAGCTTCGAGAAGATATCCTTTATAAGCGCTCTTTCTTGCAGCCGTGGTTGCGGTGTGTTGGACCACGTCAGGCCACTTACGTGATCAGTGAGATACATGAAGGGTTATGCGGCGTGCACGCAGGTCCACGATCCGTGGTGGCTCGAGCCCTACGCACATGATATTATTGGCCTACCATGCATAGGGACGCACGCGACATGATTCACAAGTGCAGTGATTGCCAAGTGCACAGACCAGTGCCGCGACACCCGCAGCAGGAACTTACACCTATTACATACCCATGGCCATTCTATAAGTAGGGGATCGTCATTGCAGAACCAATTCCTGTAGCTGGGGGGAGTTAAGTTCTTGATTGTCGCAATGGACTACTTTACACGTTGGATAGAGGCCAAGGCAGTCAAATCCATCACAGGCAAACAAGTTAAAAAGTTTGTTTGGGAGAACATCGTGTGCTGTTTTGGCTTACCAGGAGAAATCATCTCTGTCAACGGGAAACAGTTCGCGGATAATCCATTCAAGGACTGGTGCGCAGCATTGAATATCAAACGGCGCTTCGCGTCTGTTAAGCACCCGCAGACAAATGGTCTTGTGGAACGAGCAAATAGCAACTTGGGAAACGACATCAAGGCACGCTTGGAGGAACGAAGTGCCAAATGGGTGGACGAACTACCACATGTTCTATGGGCGCATAGGACTATGATCAAAACACCCAACGGGGACACTCCATTCGCATTGGCCTACGGCACTGAAGCTGTTATACCAGCAGAAATAGGAATGCCTACCATCCGCACGGCGGAGGTTAATGTCGTCACGAACGACGAGCAACTCCGGATCAATCTGGATCTGTTGGAGGAAAAAAGGGAGATAGCGGCTATCAATGAGACCAAGTCCAAGGCTAAAATGAAGGCTTATTATGACGCCAAGGTTAAAGGTGTTTCTTTTCGACCGGGAGATTATGTTTATCGCGCTAACGAAGCAAGTCGAGCGGAGAATACAGGGAAGCTGGGCCCTAAGTGGGAAGGACCATATGAGGTCACGGAGGCCTTAGGACGAAGCGTGTACAAGTTACGTGACATGGATGGACGCGATCTGGAATGCACATGGAATATCTCCAATCTCAAAAGGTGCTATCTTTAAAAGCTACGGCTTCCGCATGGACACTTCGCTATATTTGGCTTTAATGGAGATCCATGTGTTCTCTTTGTTTTGTTTCTTATGCTTTTATAGGTTCTTTTTGTTTTTAGGGTTTCCCATTCTTGTCAAAACAAAAAATGTAAACGTTCTAATAAAATGCCGTGGTGCCTAGCTAGCTCCACGGCTAGTTTTCCGTGCAAATTGTTTGGTTGTTCTTTAGATTCTATTATAGTCATATGGATGTAGTTATTATTATAATATGCCATGTCTCATTCATATGCATTCATTCAATCACCGTACATGTACTATACGCCTCCAGGCGGGGTAAGAGGATTAAGTGAACCTACTAATTCAACTTGTCGCATAAGAGGGATGCAACCCCAGCGACGCAGATCATGTATCCTTACTAGACACCTTACTCACAAGACGTTGTGATAAGTTTCCGTATGCTGTACTCACGCAGTGCTTTGCATAATAAAGACGCACGTCGCACGTCTAGTAAATTATAGACTTGATTGTATTTTTTTGAGTAAGAAGTGACATGTCATGCAGTGTAGGTATACGATATCCAACAAAAAAATACACAAGTTTCAAAATCATAACAAAATGGTCGTGGTTATCACGGATCTACTTGCATACATATGACAAGTTATTTCACACATCAGTCTTAGCCGTGTACATACACGGACGAATAAAAGATACAAATGTTTACAAGGTAAATTACAACGGAGGTAGGAACTCCCCTATATCCTTCTTCCCTTCTTAAATCATGGCACGGAGGGCCTCCCCGCGAGCATTCTTCCCATCCTGTGCCTTGATCGCATTCGCATCCAACGCCTCGGCAAGCAGTTTTTCACCTTTCATCACCTTCGACACGGAGTCATAGGTAGGCAAGGTCAGTTGGATGGGATCAGCAGTAAGCTTGGACATTATTACCTCATTAGGGGCATCTTTCAGCGCTTCTAGCTCGTCCAATAGAGGATGTTGGATTTCAGCGAGAGCATCCATTGACACAGTCATCTTGTCCGCGGCTAGGGGTTGTGGTAGGCGTGCTGAGTAATATCTTCCTTCTTACTTATTAGCTCTGCAGCTTGGACCAGGCCTTCGTGCCTACCACGGTCAATCCCATCCGATACGACGCCTGCGAATGCTTGCAGCAAGTAAGGAGCTTCCATAACCTTGCTTACGGCAAGGCGCATTCCCTGACCAATCATCCACCTGCGCCCAGCTATGGCGGATAGCAAAGGAGGACACATCCTTTCAGCATAATCCGTGGCCATCTTGCTTAGCTCCTCCTCAGCTGTCGCAACTTGCTCATCCAAAGTAATCCGCGCTTGGGTTAGGTCATCCTTCAGCGCGTCGTGCTCTTGTGCGATGTTGAATTCTTGTACGGTTACAGCTTTGGTAGAGGCTTCGGCTGCGGACACCTACATATGGAACTTAGAGTTATCACAGGAATAATGTGGTTTTTTTTCTTGTGTACAAATAAACGTTCATGTTGAAAGCATGCCTTTTCGTTGGATGCGGCTACAAGGGCCTCAAGCTCGGCGATGCGTTTTTCCCAGGTGTTGGAGTGATGGGCCAGCTCCTTCACGGTGGACTCTGCTACAACCAACGCCGTCTACAAGGATGCGATGGTCTTCTCGTGCTTCACAACTAGTGCTTCACGACGAGCTATCTTTTTGTCCGCACGCTTCACATTCGCCAAGGCCTTGATCAGACGGCGTCTTAAGGCTGCACCCACTGTCACTTGGTGTGCGGATTACACATCAAACTGCTCCAACAAGGACTCATGGTCTAGCTCGTCCAAGTCTTAAGCCAGGGCCGGAGGAGTGATATGCTCGATAAATTCCGTACACTCAGACTCCGCCTCCAACCTTGTTAAACTGGATAAATTCCATGCTAGGCGTAGGCTGGTCTCCGGTCCTTCAGGAAGTGGCTCCTCAGCATGTGTCACAGGAGGGGATGGAGGTCTTATTGATGTCGTGTGGGAAGGGTCCCTTTCCACCTCTTCCTCTTGGGCTACTGTCGACAGATCCGCCCTGTTATTGACAAATGAATTTTGTTTAGGCATTCTATCCTTGGAAAAAAGGGATAAATAATGAGAAGGTGCTTACGTGGTACCAATTTTAGGTTCCGGGACGGTAGGAGCTACGGTACTCACGGGGGTGGCCATCCAGACTTGTTCTTCTACGTGTGGTGTAGGGTTGACCTAAGCCATCGCAGTGCCGCTTCTGTCCTGGTACTGAGGATGGTCTTTTCTTAGTTTCTTTGGGGGAGCGTTAGAGGCCCCCGCCCCATCCCCTAGTGTCTTTGCCACCCTCCTGATGGTCTTCCTCTTTCTGGATACTGGCTTGGGGGACCCGGAGGCTTGGGTAATTTCTTCATCCTCACCAGTAAAGTTGATGAAATCCTCTTCTTCTGCATCCTCCTGGTGCGGCACGGCACCCTCAAGCAACAACTCTCCACCATCTTCATTGTGGAAGTCAAGAGGGGATTTCTCGATAATATGCTCTCCCTCATCTGATCTTTGCTCGGAAGTTTCTTCAAGGGGAATGGTTCGGTCCGCGGTTGCATCAAGGAGAGGAAGTTCATTCTCTTTCAACGGGCGGAAACCTTCAGGCACTTTCAATGGGTCGCCCTGGCGCAAAAGCCCATGTAGGTTCATCTTTGCGGACATATACAATTGTACGGATTAGTAAGTTCATGACATGCAAATAACATTTATCGTATCTACAAATATAAGTAAACCTACCCTGCCTACGTTCCGTCAGGAAGCACGGATACATGTCTTCCCTCCCATAATAGTGGCGGCTTAATCCTACTAAGCACAGAAAAAGCTCCGGCAACCCCCTATGGAATTCTGTGCAGTGGGTATCTAGTATTTTCAAGTCTTTGCTGCTATAGTCTTTGGATTTGGGCGGAAAATCTTTGGGTGCTCTGGTTTTAAGGACAAAAGGAGTAGGGAATACTTTTTCATCAACAAAAAAGTAATGATCGTACCAGCTCTTAAGGGAGTCTAAGGGCTTCCTATACGTCATGGGGGTGTTCCCGGATCGTTTTTTGAACGATAGCCACCCATTTACTAGTTGGGGGAGTAAAAGACCCTAAATAGGTTTACGGTCGGGGTTACTCCGCATGTATGACATGTAATCTCAAATTGATTGATTTTACACGCCCTATGCAGTGCAGCTGGGTTATATGGAAATCATAGTACATAAGCATATCTACCAAGAACTTGGACAAGGGGATGCGGTAATTAGCCGAATCGAATAGGCGCGTATATACGCCTATCTTTCCCCTCGGGGCATCTGTAATTGCTTCACCGTCACCTGGATAGGTTGGGTGTACGCTTTCGGGGATGTAATATTTAGACAAAAAGTCTATATATTTTTCCGCAGGCATCACATTCAGGACATCCGTAATAACGGGATTTTCCTTTACCATGTTTTATAAAAAGTGTTTGAAAGGCGTGATGATCTAACCTGCGGTTATGGAAATCCGTAGAATAAGAGGAAAAAGATGGAGGGGAGAAGCTTGGAATAACAATGGCGGAATGACTATTAACTGTGTGTGTAACAATATCACACACCAACTCTTATATAGGGTGGCCTCGATTTCCGAGGTAACGTGGATGTTTGCCACGTGTAAACCACTACGCCCATCCAACGGGTGGGACTTCTGACACTTCTGAAACGTCAGAAGGGACCCATGGTTCACTTCTTAACAGTTTTACGTGGCTCAATGATGGGCATTAATGGTGCACTTTTTCAGGTGTACGACTGATTAGTTGACTATCATTGGTGCATTCATTATTGTGTCAGGTTATGCGGTCATACGTAAGACTATATTCAATGTTGTATTTATTTTGTCTCGGACGTCACGTACGGTTGGGGGAATTCTGTCCATGTAAGGTTGCCATGTGCGGCCGAAACAAAATTTTTACAGTTTGTCTAGAGGATCTTTCTTGGTACGTCCGGGGAGCATCTTGATAGTCTAGAGGTTACGCCTACGGATGTAACAACTAGACTGGGAGGACATGATGACATATAGTCCCCAGCCGGGTCATGAACCCGGCCCACGGGTACTACCCGTATCCGGCCCATCACAGATGGGTGGGAATAATGTTATTTGAGATTATGGGCTTAGATGAACAGTAACCGCACACACGTGTGCGGCCCACGGCCCGGCATGCCCGGTGCAGGGTTAGACAGAATCATACTCCTACTATGATTAGGATTTATCCCAAAGGAGAGGATATTCACTCACCATAATTAGAAGATAACAATCAATCTAAATCTGGTGATTATCTTTTCCTTGGGGCCGAAGCATCAGTGACAGCCCATTAGGGTTTCACTGCCTATATAAGGAACCCCCAAGGGTTCCACAAAGGTATTACATTCTACACTCTCAAACTCTCATCCGATTCCTATAACCCTAACCGATTACTTACTCTCACGCCGGAGTCTAATCGTGGGAAACATTTCCACGGTAAGCCTAACGCGTGTTGTTTAGTGTGCAAGATCCCAACCATACGATTCACTTGGTGCAGGAGCCGGAGTCCAGTCAACCCGAATTAAGCCTAATTCGAGTCTAGCAAGGATCACCCAACTTTTGTATCAACAATAAGTGTGAAAACACTCATCCTTTTGCCACTTAATTATAATAAAAACAAGACCAAAACGTGCATTTGATGTCGTAAAAGTCGGAATTATGCGTGGTTTGTGTTTTTTTTGTGTTTTAGGACCAAAATATGAAAAGGGAAGAAAACATGGGCTTTTACGGGCTTTTATCGAAGAAAAAGACAAAAGACGAAGTCAAAAGATCAGGAGTGCAAAAAGAACGGAAGTCAAAGGCCTATTCTGTAGATTTAACAAAGAAATAGTCTAAAGATGGAAGTTTAACAAAGTCGAAGAACCAAATCTAATAAAAGAAGAAAATTAGAAGACGAGTTCATTTCATATCGACAAATCCCGAGACAACGTCGAGAAAGACGAAGAAATTAAAAGACGAAAAGACAAATAAATAAAGAGAGATGCATCAACACCTACCTTCCTTTCCTCCTATATATACCCTCATAATCTTTCATTAGGAGGTGTTAGTCATTTAGGAGTTGATAGATTAGTCTTAGGAGTAGGATTTGTGTAATTTACTTTCTCTCTCTAGAATTACTTTCATGTTTACAAGCTTTTCAATCTTTAATCTTGTATTGAATCTTTGATCTTTATCTTAATTCAAGCTTTTTAATAATCATTCTCATTCTACCTTTCTTGTTTTTAAATCTTATGTTTTGATTTGGTTAATCATATAGTTATTTAATTTTTATGCTTATTGTTTAATTGATGTGTTTGTTTTATTGATTTTATGGTTTTGATGTGTATGATCTCTTTAGCTTATTGTGTTTAGTGCTTATTGTGTTATTTTTTTATTTTTAATCAAGTGTTTTTAATAGTTTATTTTTATAAAAAGTCGATTTTTAATACTTAGATTATTTAGTGTTTTAAAGTTTTTAAATTGTGGCTTATTAGCTTTTTCTTGAATTTGATTTGGTTAAAGTTTTGGTTAAAAGCTTATTAGTTTTTAGCTTATTTTTCGCTTTTTTGCTTATTTTGTTCTTATCCGGGTTACTAAACCCTAACATTCCGAATAAGCACCAAAACTCTCATTCCGGATTGCTTAAGGAAATTTATTCCGGATTATGTGAGTGACACACCCATTCTGGATTACTTCCAACATAGCACATTCCGGATTGTTTGTTGATCAAGGATTCCGGATAAAGTTGACATCCTTATTCCGGATTGCTCCTCGAAGGCAAATTCCGAATAGAAAGCACAATTCAGACTTCGGATAAGAGGCAGAAAGGGATTCCGGATAAGCTATTTGCATATTCTGGATTACCTTGTGAACACGCATTCCGGATTGAATCAAAATCCAGTATTCTGGATTAGAGGCTTGTTACACATTCCGGATAGTGTGAGAATTTCGGATTCCGGATTGTAGTTTGCTTGTGATTCCGGATAAGGACAATAGTGTATACTCCAGATTAGGGGGTGACAACCTATTCCGAATTACATACATTTTCTTGTTTTCCTATTTAAGTTTTTATTTGTTTTCTTTATTGTTTTCAAATTTATTTTTTCCGCTATTTTTACTTAGCATTATTTTAACTTGTCTTGTCTTAGATTTATTTTCAAGTTTGCATTTTTATTTAGTTTTCAAATTTACTTAATTTCTTTTAAAAGTCTTTATTTTTAGTTTTATCTTTTCAAGCTTTTATTTATTTAGTTACTCAACGACATTTTCATCTTTAGTTTAAAATAGATAATCACATTTTCTTTCTTTTCACCAAGAACAACTGAGTCACACATCCAACCATGAGCAATTCGAATCGAGACAAAACGAACTTTTGTACTAGCAAAATCTCTTGTATTAAATGGCGCCGCTGTCGGCTCTGTTCGTGAAGATTAACGGTT
Source organism: Glebionis coronaria (assembly GCA_025667525.1). Taxonomy (NCBI): domain Eukaryota; kingdom Viridiplantae; phylum Streptophyta; class Magnoliopsida; order Asterales; family Asteraceae; genus Glebionis; species Glebionis coronaria. The sequence goes on along the minus strand of CM046882.1, from coordinate 486,517,555 downwards.
TTTTGTGAGAGACACGTCGGATTTTGGGATCCGTTCACTTTTGAACGTTATTTTTCTTGCAAAATTTTAAAAAAAAATTCTAAAAAATTAAAAATTTCAAAAATCCCAAAACATTTTAAAAAATCATAAAAAGCATTTCTTTTTCGAAAGTTTTGCACCCAAAAATATTCCTCTTATTTCTCTATTGTGTTTAATGGACTCGTTTGTTAATTGTGTAGGGTATGGAAGACCATCTTCTGGTAGTCACTCCTGTTAATGGTGTTCATGCGAACAGTGTGGAATGGATATCCCTAATTACGAATTTGGACATTGTTCATTTTGCAATTCGACCAATTCATACTTCACCTCTACTAACACTATCTCACCCTCTTCAACCAATGGCGATCCTTATCCGCAATATGCACCAGGTTTTTCTCAATACCCGTGTTGTACCAATTGTGGGGGCCCTCACGATTCTTCTTATTGTCAACCGATGAATTATTATGAACCAAATCCGTGCTATAATTCTGGTTTTCATAAATTTGAGCCCCCATAATACACCCTCCATCATCAACCTTCTTTTGGAATGAGTGAAGAACAACGAGCCACACTTTTGGATAAACTTCAATGCATTCACGAAGAATTAGATCAACTAAAGGAAAGCTAGGAGGAAGAAAAGCGACAGCAACAAGAGCAAGTATCTAATCTTTGTGATTATACTCCTCCTCTCGTGCGTCCTAATTATTATGATGATGACGAGGAGAGTACTATTTCTTTCCAAGATCTTATTGCTCAACATCCTTCGTCTAGTGCAATCGTACTTCCTCCTCTTGTCTTGCCTGCTATAGAGCCCGAGAATTAACCCATCATAGGAGCTGAGGATATCATCACAACTCCTACAAAGGAATCATACGAAGTCATAAAGTCTAGTGCCGATAGCCTTGCCCCAATCCAAAGTGATTCTGAGGTAACATCCGACAGTGACGATGAGTATGATGTGCTTTCTTATGATAATGTCCCTTCCACCGACACTTTTGGAGATGATACTTTGGCTTTCTCTAACCCTCTTTTTGATCAAGATGATGAATTTACCTAAAGTGATGACGAGTCACTATCTGATGAAGACGTTCCGAATGAAACTTTCAAGATTTATTCGAACCCTTTATTTTATTTTGATGACGCCTACATATCTATTGAGGTGAATCCTCTCTTTGAAGAAGGGATTGAGGACATAGATAGCCCTGTTTCTCTTGCTATTGATGAGCATACTTTGTTAGCCATGCCTCCTCCTATCTCAGAGGTGCAGAGATTTGACTCTACTAGAAAGGTGACACGGATGGAAGGTAATTGTTCTCATACTTCTTATATTATATTGCCACCTCATCCTACCGCGTGCATGCCCAATCCGGTGATGTATCGGTTTTACTCTCCCTATTTCACATCGAGAAGTGAGGATGAGTTCTTTGACCCGGGAGGTGAAATTGATCATTCTATGATTGACACCTTTACGGCTTTGCCACTTAGTGACCATCAACTGTCTTGGGGGGATAACAATTTGCTTCCTTTACCCACCCCACCTCCCGTGGATCATGATTTCACTTACTTTTCTTATATTGAGAGGACTTTTCTACCATTCAAAACTTATCCTCCGGCCTCTCCTTTATTATTTTCCTCCGGGACTGAGGGCAAGATTTTTAATCCTAGTATTACATTCAAGGCTTCCCCATAGACCATTTAATTTGGGATCGAGTCAGGCTCGTGACTCGGTTACCAAAAACAAGCGCTTCTCGGGAGGCAACCTGATTATCTATCATTTTTATCCGTTTTCATAATAAGTGTAGGGGTAGACCCCGTAGTTGTTTGTTGTTTTGTTTCTTATGCTGTGCAGGGATTAGAGCTTTCAAAGATCCATTCTTGATGACTTTTGACGATCCGTGATTCCGTGTACCCGTCTTCCCTGTTTTATCCTAAACTCTTTTGATTCACTATTTATATTCTTCAATATTAAAATAGGAATAACTTTAGTTGTCTCTTCCTTAGCAAAATTTAAAAAACGTGCACAATGTCCTAAGTGTAGGGGAGTTTACTCCCACATGCTTAAACATTGAGGAAAATGTTTATCTTAAGTGTAGGGGGACTTCTATCGAAGTTAAGTGGGCTTTTCCTTGTATATGTCCTCATTTTAACCGGAAAATTGATTTTTAGACATTTTTCAAAATTTTTGATCTATTTTGGACTATAGTATTTTCCTTTGTTATTGTTATTTTCTTTAATAAAATAGTTTTAATGAGTTTATATGTCTTTGATATATTAGGTCCGTCATGAATCTTTTGACTCAACTCGAGTTTACTTATTTGAGTTTACTCTAGCTAGTATCCTTAACGTGTTTAAATCAAGTTTTGCTAGGCTTTTATACAGGGAACTTTAAAACGTAAAAGTCAGAACAAGAACTTTTTGCAAGTTCCTATAATTGATCCTAGAAAGTCGTTTATCAAGGGAACTTTAAAATGAGAATTCTAAACTTGAAAAAGTCTAATAAATTGCAAGATCCTATAGATGACTTGGAAACCTAAAAGTTTGATTTAATAGGCTAAGCATCCACGAGTCTCATTCCTTGAGATTTTAAATTATGGAGAACGAGAGATGATAGAGTCAATTATAAGTTTGGTATTCTTTCATGAATTTATGTGAGTTAATTATGAGCTTTTTCTCCTATCGCTTGTTAATAAATATAATTGCAATAAGTAAGATTGTACGATTTAAAAAGTTACTTAGCTTCTAGCACAATATCGTTTAAAAGTTGCTCGGTACTAATTAGAGTTCATAGCCAAGGCATAACTTATTGAAGCAGGATGCGAAGATTGGCGAGTCCGAAAAGGCCCTAACAAGGCATGAGGGCTACATTTTGTTGCTAAATATCCAAAGTGATGTGAAGAATTATTTATCAAAAATAAATATGAAGGATCGAGACACACGACGAAAAGCAAATACTACCTAAAGATCATGGAGAAGTCTATCCGAAAAGACCTTAGCAAGGTATGAGGATAAATAGATCCAAGTCCTAAAACGAGGCGGATCGTTGTATATCAAAATCCCAAATAAAGATTGGAGAAAAATGAAGAAGTAGTGGTCCAAGTATGAAGAATCTCTAAAAAACTTCAAGTGAAGAAATTCCTGTTATGAAGAGAAGACCATTATTTCAAGAACGTCTCTCAAGATTTGAAGTATGAAGTCAATGCCAAATATCGATCCGAGAAAGGTCTCAAATCGTGAAGCGAGTTATGCCAAGATTTGAACTTTATGAGGTTTCGAGAAGCAGTTTTAAAAGATTTTGTTCTTTAGCTAACTATTGATTAAATCGTCCTACTTTATTTTCGGACTAAATAAACTATCAAAATAAGTCAACAATGCATCCTCGTGATCATTCAAGACAACAATAAAATACAAGAGATACACCTAGGAATAAGGGAGTCTAAGTGAATAATTGGGCCACAAAAAATTGTGTTAGCTTTACTAACTTATAATAACAATGATCTCGTTTTTAAGCTTAGTATAGGGAACGTGAAACTTGAGGGTGATAAACACTCATGACATCCAAAGCCCTAATATAAGTCTTAGATTTCTTTACTTGTTCACTTCTTTCAAGCATTTTGTAATTGTCTATCTTTTTAAGTTTCCTTAATGTCTTGTGTTTAATAAAGGCCAATGTGGGTTAATTATGATGGAGAATGTAAATCTTGCTTTGTAATTAATGCATTGCATGAGGGCATTGTAATGGTCAAGTGTAGGGTATTTGATAAGTGTGAAAACACTCATCCTTTTGCCACTTAATTATAATAAAAACAAGACCAAACGTGTATTTGATGTCGTAAAAGTAGGAATTATGCGTGGTTTGTATTTTTGTTGTGTTTTAAGACCAAAATATGAAAAGGGAAGAAAACATGGGCTTTCACAGGCTTTTATCGAAGAAAAAGACAAAAGACGAAGTCAAAATATCAAGAGTGCAAAAAGAACGGAAGTCAAAGGCCTATTCTGAAGAATTAACGAAGAATAGTCTAAAGATGAAAGTTTAACGAAGTCGAAGAACCAAATCTAATAAAAGAAGAAAATTAGAAGACGAGTTCATTTCATATCGACAAATCCCGAGACAACGTCGAGAAAGACGAAGAAATTAAAAGACGAAAAGACAAAGAAAGAAAGAGAGATGCATCAACACCTACCTTCCTTTCCTCCTATATATACCCTCCTAATCTTTCATTAGGAGGTGTTAGTCATTTAGGAGTAGATAGATTAGTCTTAGGAGTAGGAGTAGTGTAATTTACTTTCTCTCTGTAGAATTACTTTCATGTTTACAAGCTTTTCAATCTTTAATCTTGTATTGAATATTTAATCTTCATCTTAATTCAAGCTTTTTCATAATCATTCTCATTCTACCTTTCTTGTTTTTAAATCTTATGTTTTGATTTGGTTAATCATATAGTTGATTAATTTTTATGCTTATTGTTTAATTGACATGTTTGTTTTATTGATTTTATGGTTTTGATGTGTTTGATCTCTTTAGTTTATTGTGTTTAGTGCTTATTGTGTTATTTTTTTATTTTTAATCAAGTGTTTTTAATAGTTTATTTTTATAAAAAGTTGATTTTTAATATTTAGATTATTTAGTGTTTAAAAGTTTTTAAATTGTGGCTTATTAGTTTTTTCTTGAATTTGATCTGGTTAAAGTTTTGCTTAAGAGCTTATTAGTTTTTAGCTTATTTTTCGGTTTTTTGCTTATTTTGTTCTTATCCGGGTTACTAAACCCTAACATTCCGAATAATCACCAAAACTCTCATTCCGGATTGCTTAAGGAAATTTATTCCGGATTATGTGAGTGACACACACATTCCGGATTACTTCCAACATAGCACATTCCGGATTGTTTGTTGATCAAGGATTCCGGATAAGGTTGACATCCTTATCCCGTTGCTCCTCGAAGGCATATTCTGAATAGCAAGCACAATTCAGATTCCGGATAAGAGGCTGAAAGGGATTCCGGATAAGCTATTTGCATATTCCGGATTACCTTATGAACACGCATTCCGGATTGAATCAAAATCCAGTATTCCGGATTAGAGGTTTGTTACACATTCCGGATAGTGTGAGAATTTAGGATTTCGGATTGTAGTTTGCTTGTGATTCCGGATAAGGGAAATAGTGTGTATTCCGGATTAGGGGGTGACAACCTATTCCGAATTACATACATTTTCTTGTTTTCCTGTTTAAGTTTTTATTTGTTTTCTTTATTGTTTTCATATTTAATTTTTCCCGCCATTTTTACTTAGCATTATTTTAACTTGTCTTGTCTTAGATTTATTTTCAAGTTTGCATTTTTATTTAGTTTTCAAATTTACTTAATTTCTTTTAAAGGTCTTTATTTTTAGTTTTATCTTTTCAAGCTTTTATTTTTATTTTGTTACTCAACGACATTTTCATCTTTAGTTTAAAATAGATAATCACAATTTCTTTCTTTTCACCAAGAACAACTGAGTCACACATCCAACCGTGATCAATTTGAATCGAGACAAAACGAACTTTTGTACTAGCAAAATCTCTTGTATTAGGGAGCTGAATCATCACCCTCAGCTTTCCTAGGGACAACGTAATATGACGATCTTTAACTATATCTTTTTCACAAGTAAAAGAATCCCAAAAGATTTATCCTTTCAGGGGGAGCTGAATCATCACCCTCAGCTTTCCTAGGGCCAGCGTAACAAGCGATCTTAACCCATATATATTTCACAGATAAAAGATTCCCAAAGGATTTATCCTTTGGGGGGGGGGGGCTGAATAACCACACTCAGCTTTCCTAGGGGCAGCGAATGGCGACCATTAACCTCATTATTTTCACACATAAAAGAGTCACAAGGATTTATCCTTTGGAGTGGATGAATAATCATCCTCAACCTCTCTAGAACAGCGAAATGGCGATCATTCCCCTTGTCTATTTCCCAGTTACTAACTTACACCAATTGCAGGCTAATGTTGAACAGCCAAATATAGACTCTCATGCTACAACTGAAGGAGCTGATAATATGATTCAGGATCAGCCCAAAGAAGATGAGCTCATGCTAGATGCTGAAGATGATGTGCTTGCCTTCATTGAAAGCTTATCTGAACCCGAATCTATGCCGGATGATGAAATCCTCCCTGAGGGGATGATAGAGGAGGAGGATGAAGAAAAAGATGAACAACCTTCTATGTCACCTCCCAAAGCCACAGTTGTGCCCACACCAACTGAAGAACAAACTCCTCCTCCCAAATAAGCTGTTGTGACTCCTACTTCTGCTACATATGTCACTAAGGAGCTTCCAACAGCTGTGTATGATCCCACTATAGAGTTTCTGTTATTTGATCATCCACAACAGACCAACATTGATCTTTTTCCAAGAGAAGATGACTATGAGCAACAAAGCCTAAACATTCATGGTTTAAAGCCCTATCATCACGCCTCGGATATTGAACGCTTGTCACGTAAGTTGGATCGAATGGGGTCTAAGGTACATACTTTCACAACCACTTTTCCCAAAATAATCTCACAGGCTGTTAAAGATGCTATCATTGAACCTATCTAAGATGGAACAAGAAAAGGAGTTTCTCAGAGACTTAACCACTTATCCACTCGCATTAAAGATACTATCATTAAAGAAGACCCTGACATGCTCTCAGTCTACGATTTGGCCATGCACAAAGAATTTGAGGCTGTGTACAACAGACAAAAACGTCACACTGACTTCTTGGCTGGACATGTTGATCGCTCTGTTAACAGGCAAAAGCAAATGGCTACATCTGTTGAACAAGTTGCTAGGTATCTTCAATTACGTTCAGCCAAGTGTCTAAAGATACTGGCTAAACGTGAGGGGGAGAAAATTGATTTACTTAAAATAGAACCTGTCAACACTAACACAGGTACAACTGAAAACACCATCACTACACCCATCCCTCTCCAAGTTATCACACCTATCACTGTACATGATGATGATGAAACTAAGAGGTAGCAACAGACCAAAGATGGAGCTGATTCATCTAAAGTCATGTCTTTGGTTAACACCAATGAGGTTGTGGTCGATGGTGAACCAGCTGCCAAGAAACTAAAATTCACTGTTGGCTCCCTACCAAAATTTGTACAAGATCAAGCTCAGATGGCATTCTTAAAACATGTTGAAGAGCTAAATAAAATTAGTGAATCATCCTCCGTCTCGAAGAAAGGGAAAGAAATAGTTATGGTAGACTCAGACGCCAAACTAAAGAAAATAGTTGCGATGCTAGAGACAGGAGGATCCACTACCAAAATCTCTCAATTCTCAACTTTCAAAGTAGCTGATGAGAAACCTTTAACTGTTGAAGAAATTGAAAATTAGGCACTTGAATTTAGAATATTGAATGAAATCAAGAAGGCTAAAGAGCTGGATGAAGCCAAGCTAAAAGCCTTGTCTCCTCAACTCAACGAAGAGCAAAGAAAAGGTTAAGAGAAATGGAAGTTAAACGCACAGAGGCTCTGAAAAAGGTAAAAGCTGACTATGATGCCTGCGTCAATAATAGATATGCACCAGGGAAAATAACCAAGTTCAAATACACTGTTAAGAACTCAACTCATACCCTACAGATGATCATATGGAGAGACAATCAAGTGGCCAACATGGACATATTTGAGGACTTCAAACTTAAGACACTTGGTCTGTCTGAATGGTTTGAACTTGAAGCTTTAGCTGAAAAGAAGTCTGGACAGGCATATTTCTTACTCTTTAAGACTCTGAAAGCTAAGTTCAACTGGATGAAAGAAACAGCTACAAAACTCAAAATTGATCCTCCCCCATAGCCATTTGAACCAAAACCAACAAAGGCTGAGAAGAAAAGGAAAAGGATGACTCAATTCCTCAAAGAAACCTTTGTGAATGATGATATCCAAGTGGATGGGATGCACAGGTATCTGATTTTTCCAAATGGGATTGTAGGTCCTATTGATGGTCAGACTTACACTGAGCCTGAAAAGGGTATGGCCTACATGAACAACGGACGCCAATATGTGTTCCAAAGGGAAGATGAGCTAGGGCTTGCATCAACTATTCAGCTTCTTGTGTTTTAGAAAGTGCTTAAAATCAACACAGAGTATTCGAAGGTATTTGCCCAAGCTTTGCAGGCTGAATTGGATACTTGAACAAACATAGCTGAAGCTGAAGAGAAAATAAAGAATGATGATTACTGAAGTATTCACAGCTGAACATTTACACTCATATTTTGTTTTACTCATGTATTGTACTTGTAATTTGTTTTAAGTATTAATGAACTATGAAGTCGTTTGTTAGATATGTTATGTGTAAGAAGAAGGTGTTATCTCACTTACTGTAACTCATTTAGATCTAGCTGTATTTATGTTTAAATAGGGGGAGATTGTTGGGAATTTAAGTTTGTTAGATTTCCCTTAGTCATAGATTTAAACTTAAATTAAGTGGTTTGATATAAACTTGCATGTGCCTAGGTGACTGGCAAGTAACCCAAGACTCACAGAGTTCTAAGTCTCTGTGAGCAACCACAGAGGAGTCCATGTCATAGAAATTGTCAAGGAAGTCGAAGATTACTTGAAGACATACTCATTGGCTATGATGGATAACAGCCAAGATGTATCAGGGGCTCTGAGTGGTTGAGTGTTAACAGGGGTGGCAATACCCTGTTAACACTCAGTATACTTTGGACATACCTAAGTGTTTAGGTGGGAAGTTATGGAGCCTAAAGTACAAGGTATGAAGAAAAGGGAAACTATGTCAGCTCCGTTTCCCTAAAGCGTTGTGGCAGACTACCAAGAATAGAAGAGCATCTTTTGACAGATGTATGACATTTTCTGTTTTGTGTAGTCACCATCAACCAGTTATCAAGTCAACCTCGTACCACTATAAATAGGATATGTAGGCTAGATTTAATATCATTCACTTTGTTAGATTACACACATTAACTCTTTAGAACTCAGAGAACGAACAGTTGTTCCTGTGTTCTTGAGTTGGATTTATTTTGTCCAAAGTGTACACAACACATTATCATCAAACTGTGTTATCCATAACACATGTAATACTTGTTATACAATAATAAATTACTACGTTTGAAAAGTATTTACTTGTGTTGATTATCTTTCTTAATCGTTTCAAGCTAGGTTTAGGGACTTCCAGATGTGTATGGGTATGTGTAGGTGGTAACAATTATCATTTATCATATAATTTTTATAATTGTGTAAAGATCATTTTTGTATTAAGGTATTTAGTTTTTATATGCCTCGAGTATCATGAAATCTTCAATTGAATAATTCAAAAAAATCACGCGTAATCTATGAAGCACGTGATATCTAAGAATATACACAGAAAGTTGTTATGTTTGTTATATATTGGAAGAGATAAATACTGGTGTTTATTAACCTAATCGAATGTCAGTTAGAAAGATATAATAGTGGTTTCCAGGTTAGGGATACAACTATTCACTGCGGTTGCCAGGTTAAGGATACTACTATTCACCAAAAGTTATGTCTGTTGGGAGGGAAAAACAGGTTTCAAGCAACAATTCTATTAAACAGAATCCTAAAAGTCGTTTAGGTGTTTAGGCGCTGCCCAAAACACCGCGAGGAACACAACCCCTTTGATCAGTGCCCACTAACCTGGCAGTAGGACCCTAGAAAGGGGTTTTGCCCCTTGACCCAGCAAGAGGGTCGCAACCCTTTGACCCTCGCATTTGTTCATGGTGACATCAAGCTAGATATAACGAGTGTGTAGTCCATACCATCCTGGCTCGCTTGTAAACTATACCTGATTAAACTAGTGATCTAGAGTAAATTACAATTAAACAAAATATAAGTGATGACACTAGAATTACTAACATTCCTCCCCTATTTTAGTGTAATCCTTGACCTACTAAAATAAATAAAACAAACGGAACACATGCATAAATAAAAATGTCGTAACGATTGAATTTTCACTTAATGTATATTACGCATTCAAAAAAAAATCAAGAATTAGGATGTCCCAAGGATTGATCCCATCAACTCGTTTGAATAATCGATGATAATATACACATAAATTTCTACAAGTGTCTAATGTACATATACTTGACACCATTACAAAGTCATGTGTCCATATCCTTCATGAGTATATAAAACCCAAGTCCAAGCTTCTTGAAGCGATGACACTTCATACTCACATAGGTATCTTTTAGTCTTATACCTACAACATAATTTTTCAAAAGAACTATTAATAAGATAAAACTCAACCTAACCCACTTGATGTCTAAACACATGCCTTGGGATACCATGATGTGTTCCAATCTTTAATTGTGATTTTTCGCATTGAATTCAGATTCTAATGTTGGATTAGAAAGGAATTCAAGTGTCTCAAAATTAGTAGATGTTTAAATAGACTTTAATCGCATCCCTGATAGCTGACTTGTGCACTAAGTCTCAAGCTAAACCTTTTTCCAAGTGACCCATCAAGTTCTCTCGAGGACATACAAAATCCACGAAAATTACTCCGTTCGTAATCAACTAACGAACAATACTATGCCTAGCACCTAAGTGTCTTGACTTTTCATTGTTAATTTGGCTATATGCCTTAGCCAAAGTGACAACACTATCACAATGCATAAAACTAGAAGATAATGATTTTGGACACAAAGTAATCTTATATATAAGGTTACTCAACCATTATGCCTCTTTCCCTGTAGTAGCTAACACTATAAATGTACTTTTCATTGTTGAGTTTGCTTATTAAAAGCCCATGAATGGTACATCTACCTAGCAAGAATGCCCAACAAGTTGTAGAAGTATGATCTTCACCATTAGTTATCCAACTTGCATAAGAATAACCTTCAATGATCGAAAGAAACCCGACATAAGATAAACCATAGTTCATTGTCTTTTTAAGTACTTAAATACTCTAGTTATTGCTTTCCAATGATGATAACTAGGATTATTAGTAAATCTGCTCAATTTTCCGACAACATAAGCAATATTTGGCTTTGCGCTTGTCATAGCATACATCAAGCATCCAATATTTTTTAGTATTGCTGGGAGACTTCAATTGGTTCAATCGGTTATTTCTTCTATGCATGTATACTGGGCGTCGGTATTTATCCTCCCATCTAGAATTCTCCTAGAGCTGGAGCAACTTATGTGGGGTTTCTTGTGGTGTCAAGTTCATATGCGTAGAAGGAAGTCAAAAGTGGCGTGAGAGGTTGTAAGTTTACCGAAAGATGAAGGAGGTTTGGGAATCAGAAGGTTGGACCTCTTTAACAAGGCCCTCATGGTGGTTCATATTTGGAAGGATTTTACGAATAAGGAATCATTGTGGGTTAAATGGGTTCATTTGCACAAAATTATAGATCAAAATTTTTGGGATCTTTAGTGTCGTGGCACTATGACTTGGCGGTGGCGTAAAGTTTTGCAGCTCAAGTCGTGCGTTAGGGATTTTGTTTGGTCAAAAATTGGGGATGGTAATCAGACCTCTGTTGGGTTTGATAAATGGAGTTCGCTAAGCCCCATCCGGAGTTTTGTTTCTTCAAGTGATATTTTCCGATCTGGTTTTACTTCGGTTTCAACGACTACGGATGTTTTTGGGACTTCGAGTACTTGGCCTCTTCAATTGCAGGTGAAATATCCTATTCTTTTGAATGTTCTAGGTCCTACATTTCTACAAGATGTTTCAGACAGAATTGAATGGCGGGGTAGCAATTATTTGGTGAAGCCTGAAGGTTTATTAATATCATAACAATTATATAAAACCCTAAACGAGATCAAAGCACATATAGCGGAAGCGATTTAACAAGATCATAATTAATAACACAATTATAATTAATCGAATTAGGGTTATATACCTTTACGCTAAAGCAAATCCACAAGACGAAGAACGAATCACCAATTCGGGTTTATACCGTATACACCAAGATATAGTCTAAAGCAAGACTATATTACGATCTTGTACACACGTAATACAACGAGCTAACCGTGATTCTAGCACGTGAAAACCGAGCAACAACGCTTGTAATTAATATACCTAACAACCCTAGAGAGGGGCTAGGACTAGATTGTAAGTAAATCGATCAATCAAGAAAACCAACCGAAACCCCTTTGTGGGTTTCCTTCTGCGATCGGCTAAAGAGAAAGAAGGGGAGAAAGATTTTTGTGTTGTTGAATTATGAGGAGGATGATTTGTTTATATAGGCATAATCTTGTATCCAAAACAAATAAAAAGGAATGTTTTCCCCTTCCTTTTCCCCATAACCGACCGACCAAACACCCCTAAAGGGTGTTCCGGAATCTTCCAAACTTCTTTCCTTTTGTTTACTTACTATATATTTATTTAACACTCGTTAATACTTAACTATTAATTAATTAACGATCGTTAAAGTTATATAGTTACTTGCTCGGTTTGATTTAATAAATATATAAATATATATTTATTAAATAAATTAATAAATACAATAAATATATTTATTAATTAAATTAAATCTTGACGTATTGTGTGCAATCCCGTAATCTCGAGTTCGATCCTATCACACGACTATTAAATATAAGTCCATAAACTTACATCTCCCACTTGGACATATTTCGAATATTGTGATTACATGACTAGCGTCTAGTTACACTTAGCAATGTCTCTAGTACAACTCGAGTAAGGTCTCCTGTACATAACCTTTTAACGATTCTGCATTGTTATTTTTATCCTTTTATTTCTAATACAACTTTAATAAGGATATGGATCTCATTCATTCCTTTTATTAACCATTCTGTTTCTCATTCATAGATTCAGCAAGATTACCAAAAAAAATTGGGTGTGGCCACACAAACATCTTACTAATCTCACGAGGGGCCCAGCTGTATTAAACTCCAAAACAAAATTGGAGGAAATAAATTCCATATTGACTACGAGCAAAACTTATGAATTTTGCGACACTTCCGAAAATAATCCTTATAGCTACCAGTTACGTTTAGCGTTAGATTATTCAGAGATGCACTAGATTCACAACAGTTTCCTAGTATCTCAAGTCTAAGGATAACTATTTATGTTTTACTTAATGACAAAGATCCATAAAGTAAAAACATATAGTTGGGATAAGTCTATCGCCATTTTGATTTGTCTTAATTTAATAATATTCCCATATTATTAATCGACAACGGACATTTAGCATAACATTTATTCATGGATTAAAACATGTAAAATAGGATACACTTATTAAACAATAAGAATAAACGAAACCCAGTGTTTATTTTTTATTATATAATAATGTCATAACATTCTTTATCCAAATACTAGTGACAGATTCATTGCATGAGTTTGCTAGCTAGTTGCAGCCCAATCGCCTTGGCATGCTTAACTACCTTTGGTATAGGCAAAGCCTTAGTTAAAGGACCAACTACGTTATCATCTGTGTGAAATTTTATCAATTTGATTTCACGAGCTTCAACTTGTTCTCGACGTAGTGATGTCTACGCATAAAGTGTCTGGCGCCTTTCATGACTCCAGGGTCATTGGCAAATATTATTGCGGCAGAATTGTCACAATACATATCTATAGGTTCTTTAATTGAAGGCATCACTCCAAGATCTTAAATAAACTTTAATCCAAACAGCTTCCAATGCAGATTCTGAAGTAGCCATGTACTCAGACTGAGTAGCATGCATTGCAATCGTTGTCTATTTCTTGCTCTTCCAGTCAACTGATCCTCCATTGATAACAAAAACGTAACCCAGTTGAGACTTCGTATCGTCTTTATCACATTACCAGGACGCATCACAGAAACCTGTCACATTCAGTTCTGTGTCTGGTTTCCCTCCATATACCAAGAACATATCTTTCGTACTCCTCAAATACTTTAAAAATATGTTTAACAACAGTCCAGTGGAGCTTCCCTGGATTCTGTTGGTATCTACTGACCAAGTTTTGAGCAAACACCACATCAGGCCTTGTGCATCTAACAACATACATTATAGATCCTACAGCCAAAGCATAAGGCACCTTCTGCATATATGCCAGGAGTTGATGCATCCATCTCAGGACTCAGATTATGCTTAACTTCCATAGGTTGAAAACCTTTCTTGGAATTATGCATATTATACTTCTTCAAAATCTTATCTGTATAAGCATCTTGACATAGACCAATTAACCGTTTTTTCCTATCCCGATAGATCTTAATTCCCAGAATGTATGCAGTTTCTCCTAAACCCTTCCTAGAAAAACATTTACCAAGATAATCCTTAACAGCTTTAAGCCTTGGAATGTTACTTCCTATGATTAATATGTCATCAACATATAGGACTATGAATACTACATCACTCCCACTAGCTTTACGATATACACATGGCTCATCACGATTCTAAATAAATCCAAACTTTTTGATTTGTTCGTCAAATCTTTTATTCCATTGACGTGATACTTGCTTCAAACCATAAATGGACCTTTGAAGTTTGCACACATGTCCTGGATTCTCAGGATCAACATACCCTTCTGGTTGTTGCATATAGATGTCTTCATCAGAGCGACCGTTCAAGAAGGCAGTTTTAACATCCATTTGCCATATCTCATAGTCATAGTATGCTGCTATAGCTATGAGAATCCTAATAGCTCATAAGTCTGCTACAGGAGAAAATGTCTCCTCGTAGTCTACACCAAAAGTTTGTGTAAAACCTTTAGCTACTAAACGAGCTTTATCGAATTGTACTTTTCCGTCCATGTCGGTTTTCTTCTTGTATATCCACTTATATCTCACTACTTTAGCATTCGGTGGTGGTTCTACAAGAATCCAAACATCGTTTACTTTCATGGATTTCATATCCTCATCCATAGCAACCATCCACTTATCCGTCTCAGGATCAAGTATGGCGGATTTATAATTAGCGGGTTCACCAAGATCCCCTAACTCATCATCATCCTCTATGTTAAGACATATATTGATATTTGCGTTTTTAATCCTTTTGGATCTATGCAGAGGAACTAATTCCGGTGGAACCGCCAGACTTTCTAGTTCTACTGGAATTTCATTCTAGTGTTTTCA
Organism: Glebionis coronaria; assembly: GCA_025667525.1. Lineage (NCBI taxonomy): Eukaryota > Viridiplantae > Streptophyta > Magnoliopsida > Asterales > Asteraceae > Glebionis > Glebionis coronaria. The sequence continues at coordinate 486,502,513 of CM046882.1, read as the reverse complement.
GAAGGTAATGTATCTATATGACTCTCTTCAAGATCATAATTCCTCTCACTGAATTCTTGGTTTACAAGATCATATTCAAGGAAGTCTCCATACCTAGCAACAATCACTTTGTTCTCAGGTGGATAATAAAAGTAGTAACTCATAGTTTCCTCAAGGTATCCTACAAAGATACATTTTACAGATCGTTGTTGGAGTTTGTCACCCGAGTCACGTTTCACATATGCCTCGCAACCCCAGACCTTTAAATAAGACAAATATGGCTTCTTGCCATGCCATAGTTCGTATGGTGTCTTATCGACCTTCTTTGTGGGAACCATATTTAAAATGCGAACAACAAACTCTAAAGCATAATCCCAAAAGGATAAAGATAAAGTTGTAAGATTAAACATAGATCGCACCATATCCAATAATGAATGATTTCTCCTTTCAGATACACCATTTTGTTGTGAAGTATAGGGAGAAGTAAGATGTTGTACAATTCCATTCTCACCTAGATAATCTATAAACTCTTTACTTAAATATTCACCACCTCTATCAGAACAAAGAGCTTTAATATTCTTCCCTAATTGCAGTTCTACTTCTACTTTAAACACTTTGAATGTTTCATATACCTCATGTTTCTGCTTAAGTAAATAAACATAACCATAACGGCTATAATCATCCATAAATTGTAAGAAGTAGCTAGCACCTTTCCTTAACGTATGTCTAAGTGGTCCACACACATCAGTATGTATAAGTCTAAGTAGATCAATAGCTCTTTCAATATTGCTATTAAAAGGTTTCTTGGTCATCTTTCCAGATATACAAGACTCACATTTATCAAATGATTCATCATTGATACTTTCCAAAAGACCTTCACGTTGAAGCTTTTGTAAACGAGTCTTCCCAATATGGGCAAGTCTACAATGCCAAAGATAAGAAGAGTTCTTGTCAAACTTTCTCTTCTTACTCATGTTAAATACATATTTATTGTTCTTGGATTTATTATCATGTATGTCTATTTCAAACACACCATTCACAGAAATTGCATTAATATAGAAAATACCATTTTTCCAAACAGAAATTCCATTATTATCAATCGTGTGAACGAATCCATTATTTAACAAACAAGAAAAAGAAATAACACCCCTAACAATTGTAGGTGTATAATGACAATCATTTAAACTCAATACTAAACCCGAAGGTAAAACTAAATTAAATGTTCCTATAGCTTCAACTGCTGCTTGTGCGCCATTGCCCACTTGCAGAAATTGTTCTCCATAGGAAAGCTTCCTTTCCAGATTAAATCCCTGCAACGTATTACAAATGTTAATACCGCATCCCGTATCATATGCCCAAGAATTTAATTTGTATGTTAAATTGAAAAATTCAATCATAAATAAAGTACCTGAAGCTGCAGCGCTCTGCTCAGACTTCTTCTTTATTTCTCGCAATTCTTCGAGGTAAAGAGGGCAATTCCTCTTCCAGTGACCACTTGCCTTGCAATGGTGACAAGTCTCATCCTTTTGAGATTGACTCTTCTTGACAAAGTTCTACTTAGGTTTCAAATAAGTCACAACTTGTTTGCCCTTATTACCCTTGCCTTTGCCTTTCTTCTTATTCGCTTGCGGTTTTGGCTTACTCACTCTACCCTTTTGTATGGTTAGTACAAAAGGCGTAGCGGTAGATGCCTTGTCTTTCAACCCTTTTTCATAGTCAATGAGCATTGCATACAAATCATTAACTGTCTTCCCCGTGCAATGCATATTATAGTTTCTAACGAAATCATTGAAGTCCTTGTTAAAGGACCTATTGATCAAGTTGATAGCCATATTATGATCATAGGGTTATCCTAGTGCAATAAGTTGTTCCATATAACCCCTCATCTCCAAGTAATGGGCACTTACAGACTTTCCTGGAGCTTGCTTGCAGCTATGTAAAGCATCTACCAAGTCGTAGATCTCCACAGCTTGTGGCTTCTCGAACATAGCCTTGATCTCATCAAGCATTCGCTTAGGTGAAAATAGCTCATGCTTTTGTTGAAGTGCAGGAACCATTTTTTCTTGCATTAAGCAAGCCACCTCCGAGTGCTTCTTAACATTAGCAGCGTGTTCAAGCCTTTACGCATCAGATGCTCCTTCAGCAAGATCCTCCGGATATGGAGTAGTCAAGATATCGATAGTACCCGCTGCTCTCAAGACAATTCTTAGCGAGCGATACCAATCATTGAAGTTTGGGCCAGTAAGTTCGAGACGTTCAAAGAACGCCTTGAACGCAGAACTTATAGTGTTATTGGTGGGTTGAGCCGTTTCTACAGAAATAAGTTCAAATATTAGTATTTTCGATAACAAAATACTTTCAAGAAAATAAAATTACCCTGGTATAATACCATATTATTTTCCTTGAATTCTATAACTATATTGACATAAATCCATTACATCAGTTAATCTACTAGTAATGAATGTACTCAACACAGCGATTTGTCGAACAATTCAATTGACAAACAATTTTCAATTTCTAGATATTTAAGGGATTTACATTGGCAAAAAAACGTTTTGCATTGTAAACATGTTTCATCCCTTCTGAATGCATTAAGTTTCCAGATCTCACTGAGTAACTTAAATAAGTCGTTTAATCTGAGTAACGTAAAACCATCATACAAATTCTCATTCTACAAATGGTTTTCTCTCCATCACAACATCACCCAAAAATCTCATTTGATGACGAAGTAATTTCAAGTGTTCGTCAATTAGGAGCATTCGACTTAAATTTTAAGGGTATAAATTTTGATGTTAAAATCAATGTATGGAGAAGCATGCATACAATCTCCATAGCATAAGTTTAATAAAACATTTAGTAAAGTTTTTCACAAGATTAAATTTCTTCATAAATTATGTTGAGGTATTGGTTAAACCAATTAAAGAATTTACCCACAACTATTCACAACGTACTTTTGTTAGAGCTCCGCTACGCGCAAAGCAATACCCTTATTCATTGTGTTTCAGATGGTAAATCACCCTTAAGGTATAATTCAACTAATGATCGTAGGTAATTTCAATTTTGACGCACAGGCGAGCCGGGAATTTGGTCAGCGACTAATGGCATAACACCTCCTTCCTTAACCGGGTACATGACCAGCGGTGCGTTATGCCCACTTTATAGTTTGTCAAAATGAGTAGGCCATTAGATTATTATTGCAATTCATCAATCAACGTAATCTTATGTAATTTAATTCTCTGACAAATCATTATTTTAATATGATTTTTTCCATATTATTTCTTTTCATAAAAAACCCTTGTTTACAACAATTCAACAATTTTATATAAACAAGTAAAAAAAACTAAATCATAAACACATAATAACAATTTATATGTGTAACAAATAAATCAAATAGCCACATGCAAAAAAAATATTCAATAATCTTCAAATCTAGGTCTTTATATTCATATAAAAGTCTTCCATAATTCTAGATTTATTTAATCTAAAATTAATCATGAAATTTAATCTAAAATTACCCCACATGTAATTTAGGGTTTCAAAAAAATTCTTTTTTTATTAAAAATTCGGCCAAAACCCTAATTTTTAAAAAACAAAACCCTAATTTTATGAAAACCTAAAAACCATGTAGTCTTAACTCAAAACAATTATTAGTTAAAAACTTTAGATTTTCGATAATTATAACATGTTAAAACGGCTCTCGATGCCACTGAAGGTTTATTAATATCATAACAATTATATAAAACCCTAAACGAGATCAAAGCACATATAGCGGAAGAGATTTAATAAGATCATAATTAATAACACAATTATAATTAATCGAATTAGTGTTACATACCTTTACGCTAAAGCAAATCTACAAGAAGAAGAACGAATCACCAATTCGGGTGTATAGCTTATACACCAAGATATAGTCTAAAGTAAGACTATATTACAATCTTGTACACACGTAATACAACGAGCTAACCGTGATTCTAGCACGTGAAAACCGAGCTACAACGCATGTAATTAATCTACCCAACAACCCTAGAGAGGGGCTAGGATTAGATTGTAAATAAATCGATCAATCAAGAAAACCAACCGAAACCCCTTTGTGGGTTTCCTTCTACGATCGACTAAAGAGAAAGAAGGCGAGAAAGATTTTTGTGTTGTTGAATTATGAGGAGGAGGATTTGTTTATATAGGCATAATCTTGTATCCAAAACAAATAAAAGGAATGTTTTCCCCCTTCCTTTTTCCCCATAACCGATCGACCAAACACCCCTAAAGGGTGTTCCGGAATCTTCCAAACTTCTTTCCTTTTGTTTACTTACTATATATTTACTTAACACTCGTTAATACTTAACTATTAATTAATTAATGATCGTTAAAGTTATATAGCTACTTGTCGGTTTAATTTAATAAGTACATAAATATATATTTATTAAATAAATTAATAAATACAATAAATATATTTATTTATTAAATTAACTCTTTACGTATTGTGTGCAATCCCGTAATCTCGAGTTCGATCCTATCACACGACTATTAAATATAAGTTTATAAACTTAAAAAGCCTTTCAGTGTCCACGCTGTTTGGCAGGAGTTCAGACTGAGGGACATGAAAGTGGACTCGGTTAACGTGGTTTGGTTCGCTAATGGTATACCTCGTCATGCTTTCAACCTATGGTTGTTTATTAAGGGGAAGTTAAAGACCCATGATTGTGTTCGTGGATGGGAGATTACGAATTCTCTTGGAACTAGCTGCCCTCTTTGTGAGTTGCAACCGAACTCACATGGTCACCTATTTTTTGAATGCCCGTTCTCTCAACATGTGTGGTTTCGAGTTAGGGATTTGGCTGATTAATCGACGTTAGGCCCGGAGCTTCAAGCTAATGTCACTCACATCATTCCTTTGGCGAAACGTAGGTCCACAAAGAGTGTTATAGCTAAACTTGTGCTTGCGGCTTCATGTATTTTGTGTGGCAGGAAAGAAATGAAAGATTATTTAGAAGTTCGAAGAAATTGGTGAAACAAGTCGCGGATTGTGTTATTCAAGTTGGTCGCTTCAAGTTGTTGTCGTGTCGATATAAACAGTCTCAAGATGGCGTGGCTTTGCTGCAAAGATGGCAGCTTTCTCCGAACCTTCTGTTATGATTATGATGGGTTTAGTTTTTTGTCTTTGTACCGTTAGGTGATTTTTTTCCTATCGGGGTCATTAGGTATGTATTGTTTAAGTTATAGGCGGATGGTATGTCATTTGTCCTATTAGAGGTTCAAGCGGTTGCTTGAGGTTAATGTGGTACTTTAGCCACATTTCATTGTATTTGTCGGTTTTTTGAGATTATATATTTTACCGAAGCATTTTCCCCTTTACCCAAAAAAATAAATATCTTTTTAGTATTCAAGTAGATTTCACGAGTTCATCCACACAAGGCATCAATTTAATACATACTTCCATAAGAGTACTAACCGGATCATAATCTTCACAATTAACTCATTTGAGAATTTTCTTAATGTAGTGAGATTGTGTAATAGCAAGACTCTTGTTTTTACGTTTTATTTTTATTTCAAAAATCACATCCGCCTCTCTCGTATCTTTTATAAAGAAATTTGAAGATAAAACCTCTTTAGTTTTTTCAACTTAGTTTTGATGAGTACCAAAATTCATATAGAAATTAAGAACAATACTTAATGGATAATGAACTTTTCAAGCTTCATTTCAAAGTCACTTTCTAGTATGCCCATGATCTGATAACCATATCGTGTGGGTTCTTTTTTTCTTATAACCATTAAAAATGTTACTACGTATTTCATAAACATGTGTAACAAGATTATCTCAGATTAGATTGGTGAATGATTACTTGATATTTAGTCATGGTATCTCCATCACTCACACGAGATTTTAGGGACAACTATTATCCGCTCGGATTCTCTTCTAATTAGTGACGAAGACATGTCTATTATTCTTGCGTAATCGGTTCTTAAATGCTATAATGTCCGATTAATCAGCTTAAAGACCCTTCATGTTTTTTAAATGACTCGACGAATTGATTTTAGTGTCGATATTCACTAGTGCGTGTAACTCTTATTATTCATACCTTTCTTAGAATTTTTGCGCGTATTAGTACTTAAACGTTTCGTCATCTGTTCACCATCGCAGAACGTTATTTAAAAACACTAGGGGTAAGGAGTACAAAGTTCCATGGAAATTTCACATGCTTTTCTTGTAATCCAAAATCGACCGTGCCACCGAAACTACAACTACATTGGTAAATGTTTCTATAAGAATTAACATACTGTAATAGGTATAGAAGAAGTCTGTTATGCGTAAAAAATTAAGAATCCTGACATATCTAAATATCTATTTTTATAGATAGACATCCTTGCAACTTGACCAATATAGTACGAGACCTATTGACATAAAGCAAACTAAACAAAATGCAAGCCTGGCAAAAACTTGGAAATGCACCCAGGAACATGACAATATATTAGATAACCCTTAAGGCCTTAACATTCACGAGAACACCAGTGGCTGCAACACAAACCATGGTTGCAGCACAAACATCTCTGCATGATTCAGTTGTGCACTTTAGCTCATAATGCATATAGAGATATTACGATAGGCCCACGTAAGACTGTTTGTTCTTCGATTTTGATAGTTAAAACATAATCTCCAAAAGATTAAAGATATTACGTTTTACGTATATACTCAAGCTCTATACTTTAATTATGTGCTAATTATTTGATGAGCTAATAAGTTTTTTTCTATGATATCGATGCTTGCAAGAAAAGGTACGGGATGAAGTATATAGACGTAGACAACGTTACAAGAGCGCGGTCCACGTAAGATGTGACTCGGCTATGATTGAAGGTGTACGCATGGACTCCGTAGCTTCCAACATCCGTGCAACAGTTGCCACATGGCCTGTGATTTCTTACATGATAGAGATAGAGTTTCCAACTTGGCAAACAACTCTCCACGTCAGCCGCACCCTTAAAACTTTCCCTTTGTATTTTGGAGCACATTATTATTTGATCTGGTTTGGTAACAATTTTTTCAAGTTGCAAGGTGATCTTGGCTATCTACGAGTTAAAAAGTTGTTGGTTCAAGGTTTACTTAGACTTGTTTGGTATATTAAAGCTATGTTTTATAGATCTGTTAGCTTTTTTGTTAAAAAAATAATATAATACCTCTGTTTGGCACAACAGTTTTTAAGATATGTTAGTTTTTTTATTTTAAACAAATAACTATTAAATAAAAAACTGATTTATACAGTTTTTTAAATTTTCAAGAGCTGTTAGAGATGTAAATTACTAATATAACCTCCAATTATATTATAATTTATTTAAATTTGTCCTTTTAAGTCATTTTATATCTTAATTTTACAGTTAACAACTAATATACCAAACACATTTATTAAAATTAACAGCTTTTTAATAAACAGCTTACAGTTTATAGTTAACAGCTTACAGTTAACAGCTTACAGCTTACAGCTATTTTTGCCAAACATAGCCTAAGTCGTATACTCGTATGTAGTTTTTAGACGAGTATTTGCGAATATGGCGAAAATTGTCTAACAACATATAATTAACAATATGTTACATTGCGGTAAGATCAAATTGTAATTGCAAAAAGTCAAAGAATGGGTCAAATTGGGTATTATGTGATCGAAACCCAATTAGACAACCGGGTTTAAAGTGATTTAGTCAACGCAGTTGTCGAACACGTAACCTGTAAACATGTTGTTTTGTTAAAAACTTAGTTGGCTCGGTTGTTAAACCGGTTGAACCCGTAACCCGTTGATCCAGTTCCTCACCCAAATCTTTTAAAAACCTGATTAGACACGTCAAGTTTAAAGTGATTTGGGTCATACTGTCAACGTTTCTTCATTTAACAAAATTTTAGTATCTCATCCCTTATCAAATTTTCATCATTTCTTTATTTAACTAATTTTCAACATTTTCTCATTTAATTTTTTCAACCAATACATTTGTGATTCAAAATCTTAAAAAATGTGTATTAATTGTTTCAACAATTTCTTTTTAACTCATTTTTAACCACTACATACAACCTTTATAATGTTGTAGAGATGTAGAGATATAAGTTCTTAACAAGTAATAAGTGTAACATTTGAAGCAATGTAATAAAATACATGTTTTTATTAAGTTACGAGTATAAAATTTGAAGCTTTATATTAAAATACTAGTTTTTATTGAGTAATGAATGTAAAGTTTGAATCTCTATGTAAAAAGGAACATTTTTATGTATAGATTTGTCTAAATAACATGTGCAGTGATATATGTTTAGAGGGTATTACAAATAATTAACCTCTCAAAATTTTATTTAGTCATCTGTCAATTTAGCGTCACATCACACCAACACAATTAACAAAAATACACCTTCAATCACAACACACTTAACCCCTCTTCATTTGGAGCCCACCACTATCTTTTATTTTTCTTTTTTTATTTTCACACAAAATAAAATTTATTTCACTCAAATAAAACATTACAAATACAGAAATAAAAATTACAAATACGGATTAAAAAAACTTACGATACGAAAAAAAAAATTAAAAAACAAAACAATTAATATAAAAAGAGAACGCCGCATTCGAAACCGCTTCTAGAAATACTCCTCGTGATACTTTGGATACGGGCCGAAGTAATCTTCCATCAAACGTGCCTCGACGATGTCACGTTGACGGTTAATGTATCTACGCCTTTGTATTGTCTCAACTTCTTCTTTTGCTTCTTCTTATTCAAGCTGGGTTATGTAATCTAAATCATCCATATCTTCGTCACCGGACCATTCGTTATTCATTTTTTGTATAAGTTTTATTGTTTGAAAGAGAGATTTTAGTTGTGTGTGTACGTTAAAAATAAGAAAATTAGGATTATAAATAAGAAAAAAAATATATTTTTTTAATTAATAAAAAATGTTACCGTTATATACTCCAACGGTTATATAGTCCACTATCTCTCGTCGTCAACATTTAGAAAAACCGAAATCTTCTCGGCGAAATGGGGGGTTAGGTGTGGCGACAAGGCACGACGAACCACGACGAGGGGCCACGTCGGCGCGACGAGGTACCCTCGCCGTGGTACCTTCCTCTCTTATATCATAATGATTTTTTTTTTGCAGTGGACGGGCAAAAGCCCCATGAAACTAGTTATTGTTCACATAATGTTGCCAAGCAACACCTTTAGCATCGTCAAAAAGGATTGACCCAAGGCCACGAAGGGGGAGTTAAACATACACTCTCGTTCTTGTTACTCGCATCTATAATTTGCCAACCAATCTGTAGCCATATTAGCTTTTCGAAAATAATGTTCAATATTAACTTCCCAATCTGAGCGTCTCAGTAAATCATGACATTTATTCACAATAAAATGCAGGACTGTAGAGAGTAGTTTCTCCACCCATTAGTTGAACCACAACTTGCGAGTCCACTTTAATTATTAACTTTTTATGCCCGCATCTCTAGTCCACTTTATATAATAATGATATGGATGATGAAGTTTTGTGAAGAAAATAAATGAAAGGAGGTTACCAAAAAAGATTAGGACCCAAAGACGTAAAAAATCCTAAACGATCAATAAATAATACCGGATCAACAAATGAACAACCCAAACGAACCAAACAATAGACCGATGACGTATACGCGAACCTAAACTGTAACGCCCCATTTTGGTAAATGGAATGTCACGCGTGATTATGGCGTGTCATCAAAGCATACAAGGTAAATGTCTTAAAAACATTAAATAACCATGAATGAGAATACCGGAAACAAACATCGGTACCCCAAGTATAAGCTCATCACACACAAACATAAGTACTGTAAAGGAAAAGGACTAAACAATGTCCAAAGAAATAAGTAGCAAAATATATGATGAAATGCATAAAGTATAGAAGGCTAGATAGCTTCCACTCCATATGCACGTACGCTTAAAGTCTACGAGCGCCCTTGAGTACCTGCCGTTTGGGAACATGAAAGGAAAACGGTTGAGCATAACGCTCAGTGCACGAATATACAAGCATAGCATGGAATAACGTAAGCATAAAGACTAATAGCAGCGGAATAATATAAGTTCTAAGCAATCTGATATCATGTTCATTAAACAGGTTTTATAGTTTGAAAAGACTTATATTTCTACGAAAATCTGTATTAATTAGCCAAATAGCTCATATAGGTCATGAGGTTCCACCGTGCATGAATAATTGGAGGGGAGACCTCGTCATACAATTAGAGGGGTTGCCTCTATTTAAATAGTCTGGACAGGAGGGATCAGCTCCTAGTGAAGGATGAAAGGCACACATCGCAATCACTCTGATAATACTGATAAACATGTAACTAGGATGCACCCATACGCCCCACATGATAATATAATATAATGGCCAAAACTGAAAAAGGGACGCCACGAGCAATCACTTCGCCGTGGGGAAGTCATAACACTAGTGCCTCCAGTGTTATGGTTATGGTACCTCCATAACTAGGTGACACTGGTCATGCATGTATATGCTTAGGCTCTTATTCTAACATAAGTAATCAAACATATAAAACAATACTAGGAAAACAGTTGGTGCAAACGGGAAATTCTAATAAGGAAACAATGTCCATACTGAAGGGACGGGAAATCCGTACCTTATGTCCAGTGAACGGAAAAGACGAACGAAAGGAAGTCCTACTCTGATCTCACTAATGCTACATAAATAGGGTACATGATAGGTGTGAAAACACCCATCCTTTTACCACTTATTTCTTACTATAACAAGACCAAAAAGCGTGTTTAATATCATTTGTTTGGAATTATGCGTGGTTTTTGTGTTTATTGTGTTTTCAGAGTCAACCGGATGATTATTGAAGAAAACATGGGATTGCACGGGTTTTATCAAGGAAAAAGACTAAAGACGAAGTCTATTGTCCAAGAGATGCAAAAGATTTGAAGTCAATGGACCTATTTGAAGATTTATCGAAGAAAAGGACCAAAGATGGAAGATTTACATATGTCGAAGAAACTCAAGTCTATTAAACGAAGAAATTAAAAGACGAGTTGAATTTAATCGACGACAAATCCCGAATCAGAATCGAAAACGTCAACTTTTCTGAAAAGACGAGAAGACAAGAAGAAAGGGAGAAAGCCCACTCACCAACCAACCACTCAGCCTATATAAAGGGATCACCCTCACAAAATTTGGCATCTAGTTTTTCTTTTAGTTACACTCTTCCTAGTTCGTAGAAAACCATCTCCCTTAAGGAGTGGTTTTTTATCTCTTTGATTTCTTCTTTAATCTTGTAAGTTTGATCCTTTCCTTTTGTTTTACTGAATCTTAATCATCAATACAAGTTTTCCTTTCATTTTTCATTCATCTTGTTCTTCATTATCTTTTTATTGCAAGTTCTTAAGTTCTTATTTAGTCGAGTTTTGATTCTTAGAAGTTGTTGAATTTGTGTTTTTATTGTTGGGATTTGTTACATATGGTATTTAAATGATTACGGGTTAATTTGGTAAAACCTTTTTGATTATTTAGCTTGATTTGGTTTAAAATTCGTGTCTACTGTTTTAAATAACTGCTGCTGTTCTTCCTCCCAGGCATTCCGAATTGCCATTTACGTTGTCCCTTGTTCGGAATATTGGGATATTCCGAATTACCTATATCTTTTTCTCTTAATCGGAACATTCTATATTCCGAGTAGCACCTTTTACTTTCCTTTATTCGGAATATTTGATATATTCCGAGTAGAGTCTTTATTCAAAATAGGAATATTTTCCGCATAGAGCAATTTTTCAAATATTCCGCATAAGTCCATTTTTCCGAATAGCAAGTTTTATTCCGCATGGACTCATTATTCCGAGTAGGCATCTATTCCGCATAAGGCTTGTTATTCCGCATAGTCAAAATATTCCGAGTAAGCATAATATTCTGCATGGTCATTATTCCGGATAGCACTAGTTTTCAGTAAGGGTCTTTTATTGTTTAATCATTTAACTGTTAAATTTCAATTCAAGGTTTATTTCATTCACTATTTTTGGTTTGAATATTAATTTACTTTACTCATTTACCTTTTTAAGTAGAATAGATAAACAACCCCCACTTTTTGTCACCAAGAACAAATCATTCCACTTAAGGCTGTGATCAATTCGAGGAGATACCGAGAACTTAATCTGAACCAATGCAAAAATCCTTGTATCAAATGGCGCCACTGCCGGCTCTTCTCGTTAAGATCAACAGTTTTTTGTGAGAACTTGGATTTTGGGATCCGTTCCCCGTGAACGTTACTTTTTCATAAAATTTTACAAAAATCCTAAAAAAATATAAAATTTTCAAAAATCCTAAAAATTTAAAAACATAAAAACCAAAAATATTTTTGCTTTGTTTTTGTCTTGTTAGTTCTTTTGCAGGTGTATGCGCACTCGATCAACGTCTTATCAAGAGCCCGAGCCTCTCGATAACTTAGACATGGCCGGTGTACAAAACAACAACAATAACCCACCTCAAAACAATAATAATAACAATAACAACCCACCTTTCAACAGCAATAATAATAACAACAATGAGCCTCTACCGGATTATCGCCCGATGATTGAACTTCTGCAAGCACATTTGGAGGGCAACGATGATCCAATTGTTATACCCGCGTTTGCAGCCAACAACTTTGAGCTCAAATCCGGCTTTATCCAGATGGTCTCTGCTCAACCATTCTTGGGGCGTACTATTGATGACCCACATGACCACATCAAGAGATTCTTGCAACTCACTAATACGGTCAAATTCAATGGTGTTCCACAAGAGGTAATTCGTTTACAACTTTTTTCCTTTTCTTTAGAGGGACAAGCCCGACATTGGCTTGCTAAGGAACCGCCACAGAGTATTCTTTCGTGGACGGATTTGGAGACCAAGTTTATCAACTACTTTTTCCCACCCTCTCGTACTACCGCTTTGCGGAATGAAATCATTAATTTTGAACAAAAGTACGATGAGTCGTTTAGTGAATCTTGGGATCGTTTCAAAGATCTTTAAAGAAAATGCCCACAACATGGTTTTACCAAAGTGCACCAAATTAATACTTTTATAATGGTTTAAGCATGAATGACCAAGATTCACTAAACAGTGCCTCGGGGGGTAATCTTTTGGCTAAGACTTCCAATGCTGCTTGGGATATCATTGAGAATAAGTCTCGTGTGCAAACCAAGAGTGTGCGGACCAATGTCGCTAGTGCTAGTACTAGTGACAGCGACAAGCGAATTGACAAAATCACTGCGCTTCTTGAATCGCTTGCTACCCAAACCGCCAGCAACACCAACAGCATCAACGCTAGAAACGCTAAAGACGCTCAAGTCAATGCTGTTAGCCAACCATGTGAGATATGCGGGGGTCCTCACTCTTACACCACTTGTACTGCCACCCAAGACTACCCTTCTGAGAATGTGAATGCAGCATATGGTACCTATCCTCAACCCGCTTATCAAGCTCGTCCTTAAGGTGACCGCAACTTGCTTAGCTACCGTTCCAACAACTATCTCTCACCACCTGGTTTTCCTCCTAACAACCAAAACCAACAACAAAACCTCAATCGCCCTCCTCAACAACAACAACAACCTTGTACACCATACATACCACCTCACAAACAGCAACAACCACCTCAACGAAACAACCAAGTATACCAGCAACCTGCTTATCAACCACCCGCATACAATGCTCCTCCCAACCAACCCACCGCTTTACACCAAGAAGTGGAAACCTATATGAGGACTAACGATGTGATCGTGGGAAATCTTCAACGCGAAGTGCTCAACTTGAAAGCAGATCTGGTGAAACAAGGGAACGATCTGAGAGCTGATATGAGAAACACTATGGATAGTCAAACGAATGACTTAAGAAACATGATGGCTAGTTTCTTCCACGGTAATCAATCCTCTTCTTCGGGTACTCTTCCGAGTAACACCGTTGCGAATCCAAGAGGAGAGATGAAAGCGATCACCACTCGCAGTGGCAAAGGTACGAAGGAACCCGAGCTTCCTATACCTCCACCGGTGGTTGTGACTAAGGAGAACGAGTCACCTGCTCCTATTCCCCAACCTTCGACTTCCCCAATTTCTCCACCTCTTACTGCTACCCCTCCTCTACCCAAGGATGTGAGTGATCCTTCGATCCCAAAGACTTCCTCTTCTTCCGATATACCTTATCCATCTAGGTTGAGGAAAGAGAAGCTCAAAAGCAAGGATGATATTCAGGTTTCGAACTTTCTCAAAATGTTTAAACAATTGAATTTCAACATCTCCTTCGCTGAGGCTCTCGCTCACATGCCTAAGTACGCGAAAATGTTTAAAGATCTTCTGAGTGACAAGGAAAAGCTTCTTGATATTGCCAACACCCAACTTAATGAGAATTGCTCTGCAGTGCTCTTAAGGAAATTGCCAACCAAGCTTGGTGATCCGGGTCGTTTCTTAATCCCTTGTAACTTCCCGGGAGTAGAGAATTGCATGGCCTTAGCCGATCTAGGTGCCAGTATTAATCTAATGCCTCTAAGCGTTTGGAATCAATTATCTCTCCCTGAGCTAGTTCCCACCAAAATGACTTTGGAATTAGCTAACCGTACGGTTGCTTATCCAGTGGGGATAGCCAAAGACGTCTTTGTAGGAGTCGACAAATTCACTTTTCCTGCCGATTTCGTCGTCTTCGACTACGAGATGGACCCTCGTGTTCCCTTGATCGTGGGTCGTCCATTCCTGAGGACCGGTCGCACTCTCATCGATGTTGAAGCCGGTGAGCTTATCATGAGAGTGGGTGACGATAAAATCGTCTTCAACATGGGAAAGTTGTCTAAACAACCTTATTCATACGAGAGTGTTAATTGTATTGACGTTCTAGATGAGGCTTGTGAAGAACACTTTATTGATGCTTGTAAAAATATTCCTACCTCTCTTCCCAATGTTGAGACCGTTTCCTCTATTGATTCATCACTGTCTCTATTTGGAGAAAGTGATTTGTTTTGGCAAGATCTTGAAGCCACCATGGGAGATGTGAACTTAGCTAATAACGATTCTACCACCAATTGGGATGAAGACATGCATTTCTTTGAAAACCTTCTCAACGAAGACAATCTTTCTCCACCATCTCCTAAGGTTATTGCTATCGATACTCCGACTTTGAAAATGCCTCCCATCAAAAATCCTCCGGATTTAGAACTTAAGGAGTTGCCGCCCCATCTCGAGTACGTGTTCCTTGACGAAGAGAAGAAGTCACCCGTCATCATCGCGAAGGACTTGAAAGAAGAAGAGAAATCTCGCCTCATCGCTGTGCTTAAACATCATAAGAAGGCAATTGCTTGGAAAATTTCTGATATTCGCGGAATTGATCCTCACTTCTGCACACACAAAATTCTCATGGAGGACGACTTTAAGCCCACAATTCAAAGCCAACAAAGGGTGAATCCAAAAATCCATGAATTCATCAAAACAGAGGTTATCAAACTTCTTGATGCGGGTATGATTTACCCTATTTCGGATTCACCAAGGGTTAGTCCAGTCCATTGTGTGCCTAAGAAAGGCGGCATCACCGTTGTGCCCAATGCAAACAACGAGTTGATTCCTAACCGTCTCGTTACTGGGTGGAGAGTTTTTATAGACTACCGCAAACTCAATGATGCCACGAGAAAGGATCACTTCCCTCTACCTTTTATGGACCAAATGCTTGAACGTTTAGCGGGTAATGAATATTACTGCTTTCTTGATGGTTTCTCGGGTTATTTCCAAATACCCATCGATCCCCAAGATCAAGAGAAGACAACATTCACTTGTCCCTATGGCACATTTGCTTACAAAAGAATGCCTTTTGGCTTATGCAATGCCCCCGGGACTTTCCAAAGGTGCATGTTAGCTATCTTCCATGACATGGTTGAACAAACCATGGAAGTCTTCATGGATGATTTCTCGGTCTTAGGGGATTCCTTCTCTTCTTGCTTTGCCAATTTGGAACGTATGCTTAAGCGGTGCGAAGACACTCGCCTTGTTCTCAATTGGGAAAAATGCCATTTCATGGTAAAAGAGGGCATCGTGCTAGGACACAATATCTCCAAAGCCGGTCTTGAAGTAGACCATGCTAAAGTCGATGTTATCGCTAAGTTGCCTCCACCTTCAACCGTGAAGGGTGTGAGAAGTTTTCTGGGTCATGCGGGTTTCTACCGTCGATTCATCAAAGATTTTTCTCAAATCGCTCGCCCGATGACCCACCTCTTGGAAAAAGATACTCCTTTTATCTTTTCCAACGAGTGCCTTGAAGCCTTCAACTCGCTTAAGGATAAGCTAACTAAGGCACCCGTCTTGGTTACCCCTAATTGGGAGCTACCTTTCGAGTTGATGTGAGATGCTAGTGACTTTGCTATTGGTGCGGTTTTGGGCCAAAGAGTGAACAAACACTTCCAACCGATCCATTACGCTAGCAAGACAATGACGGGGGCCCAGTTGCATTATACGACAACCGAAAAAGAGCTTTTAGCTGTTGTCTATGCTTTTGAAAAGTTCCGCCCCTATCTTGTCCTTTCCACCACAATCGTTTACACCGATCATTCCGCGTTGAAGTACTTGTTGACAAAGCAAGATTCCAAACCAAGACTTCTTCGCTGGGTTTTACTACTCCAAGAATTTAAAATCGAAATTCGCGATAAAAAAGGAGCTGAAAACCTAGCCGCGGATCATCTCAGTAGACTTGAGGATCCTTACCAAGGGGATCATCCGAACAAAGAAATCAATGATTCTTTCCCCTTGGAGACCTTAATGTCTATCAATTCGAATTTTGATGAAACCCCGTGGTTTGCGGATATTGCAAACTACTTAGCGGGTGGAATTCTCAAGGAAGGGTTCACATCCCAACAAAAGAAAAAGTTCTTTAAAGATGTTGAACATTATTTCTGGGACGACCCTTACTTATTCAAACAATGTGCCGACTTGATTATTCGCCGATGTGTTGATGGACCGGCAGCTTTAGAAATCCTTGACGCTTGCCACAAAGGACCCATCGGTGGTCACTTTGGTCCCAACTACACCGCCAAAAAAGTGTTTGACTCGGGATTTTATTGGCCCACCATATATCGTGACGCTCACAATATGGTTAAACGTTGTGATGCTTGCCAAAAACAAGGCAAGATCACACATAAAGACGAGATGCCTCAGAATTTCATTCAAGAATGTGAAATCTTTGATGTTTGGGGTATCGACTTTATGGGGCCATTCCCTTCCTCTAAAGGAAACAAATACATCCTTGTAGCCGTTGACTACGTCTCCAAGTGGTTTGAAGCCAAAGCTTTACCTACTAATGACGCAAGGGTGGTTTGTAACTTTTTGAAATCACTATTCGCTAGATTCGGTGTGCCTCGTGCCATTATTAGTGATCGCGGGACTCATTTTTGCAATGACCAATTCGCAAGAGTCATGGCTAAGTACGGTGTAAATCATCGTCTTTCCACCGCATACCACCCACAAACTAATGGCCAGGCTGAAATATCCAACCGAGGATTAAAGTGAATTCTGGAAAGAACCGTGGGAGAGCATCGTGCCTCATGGGCTGATAAACTTGATGATGCTTTGTGGGCGTTTCGTACCGCATACAAGACTCTGATTGGTTGTACACCATATCGTCTCGTGTACGGGAAAGCGTGCCACCTACCCATTGAGTTGGAGCACAAGGCTTACTGGGCCTTGAAGTGGGCTAATTTTGATATCAACAAAGCCGGTGACCTACGCAAGATCCAACTCAATGAGCTGAATGAACTTCGGAATGAGGCTTATGAAAATTCTTTGATCTATAAGGAGAAGATTAAGCTCGTTCACGACTCCAAGATTAAGAACCGAGAGTTCCAAGTTGGAGACAAAGTTTTACTCTTTAACTCTCGGTTGAAAATCTTTTCGGGCAAGCTGAAATCTCGTTGGCCCGGCCCATTCACCATTGCCCAAATTTTTCCATATGGTACTCTCGAGCTCGCTCCACCTAATGGACCAAATTTTAAGGTGAATGGCCAACGAGTGAAGTTGTACTTTGGTGAGGACATCTCTCAGGAGATGATTCCATCCCTCACCACGTTCCCCATGAACTAAATTTGGGTCGAGTCAGGCTCGTGACTCGGTTATCAAAAACAAGCGCTCCTCGGGAGGCAGCCCGAGTATCTATCCTTTTATGTTTTAACCTCCTAAGTGTAGGGGGACCTGTATAGGTTCTTTGTCTTTGTGTGGTGATGTGATTACAGGGATGAATGCACTCTTGGAATCTTTGAAGAACCGTGCTCCCGTGTTATCTGAAATCTGGTTCTATCTCTCAACTATCGTGATTCAATTTTCTTCATATTCACATTTGAAATTGATCATGTTAGTCGTCTCTTCCTTAACTTGATTTAACCAACGTGCACAATGCCATAAGTGTAGGGGAGACTTTTCCCACATGCTTAAACATTGAGGACAATGTTTATCTTAAGTGTAGGGGGGACTTCTATCGAAGTTTTAAGTGGACTTTTCCATAAAAATGCCTTCATTTAACCGGAAAATCATCTTTTCAGCATTTTTCAAATTTTTAATTAACTTTGGCCATTTAGTCGTAATTTTTAAATTTTTATTTTTGCTTTCATATGTACATATCCCGCAATAAAGTCGAAAATATTAATAAAGTGGGGTAGCTAGTTTTGAAATCTTTGACATATTAGGCCCGTTGCGATTATTTTGACTCAACCCAAATAGACTTATCCGAGTTTATTCTAGCTAGTATCCTTAACCATATAGACCTTAATTGGTTTATTAGGATAAGCATCTACGAGTCTCATTACTTGAGATTTTAAATTGTGGAGAACGAGAGATGATAGAGCCAATTATAAGTCGGTATTCTTGCGCAAGCTCACTTGGTGTAATTATCTTCCTATTCCCCCATCACTTGCTAATAACTTATCTGCAATAAGTAAGGTCGTACGATTTGAAAGGTTACTTAGCTTCTAGCCCAAGATCGTTTAAAAGTTGCTCGGTAATGATAAGAGTTCATAGCCAAGGCATAACTTATGAAGCGGGGCGCGAAGATTGGTGAGTCCGAAAAGGCCCTAACAAGGCATGAGGATTCCATTTTATTGCTGAAGATCCAAAGTGATGTGAAAAGCATTATTCCCAAAATCAATATGAAGGATCAAGACTCACGACGAAAAGCAATCAACTCCCATAAAGATCATGGAGAAGTCTATCCGAAAAGACCCTAACAAGGTATGAGGATAAATAGATCCAAGTCCGAAAAGGAGGCGGATCGTTGTATCTCAAAATCCCAAATAGAGATTGAAGAAATAATCATGAAGTCGTGGTCAACAAAGTTGGAGTACCCCTCAAAAGTCTCCAAGAGAAGAAACTCTATGAACGATGAGAAGACCATTATCTCAAGCACGTCTCTCAAGATATGAAGTATGAAGTACATGCCAAATATCGGCCCGAGAAAGGTCTCAAATCGTGAACCGAGTTATGCCAAGATATGAACTTTTCGATATCCCGAGAAGTAGTTTTAAGAGATTTTGTCCTTTAGCTAAGTATTGATCAAATCGTCCTACTTTGCTTTCAGCCTAAATAAACTATCGAAATAAGTCGAAAAATGCATCTTCATGATCATTCTAAGACAAAAATAAAATATAAGAGATACACATAGGAATAAGGGAGTTTAAGCATATAATTAAGCCATGTGTGTAAGTGTTTGATTTGCTAACTTATAATAACAATGATCTCGTTTTTAAGCTTAGTTTGGGGAACGTGAAACTTGAGGGTGATAAATCTTCGCAGCACCAAAGCCCTAATGTAAGTCCTTGATCTCTTTACAAGTTATTTCCATGTAGCTATTTTCAAGTGAAAATGGTTTTCTATCCTTTTGTTTACTTTAAAGTTTTAATTTTTCTTAGTACTTTAATTTTTGTTTAGTAGTATTTTAATAAGGCCAAGGTTGATTGATTACGAGAAAAGTGTAAATTTGCTTTATCACTAAGCATTGCATGAGGGCATGGCAATGGTTAAGTGTAGGAGATTTGATAGGTGTGAAAACACCCATCCTTTTACCACTTATTTCTTACTAAAACAAGACCAAAAAGCGTGTTTAATATCATTTGTTTGGAATTATGCGTGGTTTTTGTGTTTATTGTGTTTTCAGAGTCAACCGGATGATTATTGAAGAAAACATGGGATTGCACGGGTTTTATCAAGGAAAAAGACTAAAGACGAAGTCTATTGTCCAAGAGATGCAAAAGATTTGAAGTCAATGGGCCTATTTGAAGATTTATCGAAGAAAAGGACCAAAGATGATATATTATGTCGAAGAAACTCAAGTCTATTAAACGAAGAAATTAAAAGACGAGTTGAATTTAATCGACGACAAATCCCGAATCAGAATCGAAAACGTCAACTTTTCTGAAAAGACGAGAAGACAAGAAGAAAAGGAGAAAGCCCATTCACCAACCAACCACTCAGCCTATATAAAGGGATCACCCTCACAAAATTTGGCATCTAGTTTTTCTTTTAGTTACACTCTTCCTGGTTCGTAGGAAACCATCTCCCTTAAGGAGTGGTTTTTCATCTCTTTGATTTCTTCTTTAATCTTGTAAGTTTGATCCTTTCCTTTTGTTTTACTGAATCTTAATCATCAATACAAGTTTTCCTTTAATCTTTTCATTCATCTTGTTCTTCATCATCTTTTTATTGCAAGTTCTTAAGTTCTTATTTAGTCGAGTTTTGATTCATAGAAGTTGTTGAATTTGTGTTTTTATTGTTGGGATTTGTTACATATGGTATTTAAATGATTACGGGTTAATTTGGTAAAACCTTTTTGATTATTTAGCTTGATTTGGTTTAAAATTCGTGTCTACTGTTTTAAATAACTGCTGTGTTCTTCCTCCCAGGCATTCCGAATTGCCATTTACGTTGTCCCTTGTTCGGAATATTGGGATATTCTGAATTACCTATTTCTTTTTCTCTTAATCGGAACATTCTATATTCCGAGTAGCACCTTTTACTTTCCTTTATTCGGAATATTTGATATATTCCGAGTAGAGTCTTTATTCAAAATAGGAATATTTTCCGCATAGAGCAATTTTTCAAATATTCCGCATAAGTCCATTTTTCCGAATAGCAAGTTTTATTCCGCATGGACTCATTATTCTGAGTAGGCATCTATTCCGCATAAGGCTTGTTATTCCGCATAGTCAAAATATTCCGAGTAAGCACAATATTCCGCATGGTCATTATTCCGGATAGCACTAGTTTTCAGTAAGGGTCTTTTATTGTTTAATCATTTAACTGTTAAATTTCAATTCAAGGTTTATTTCATTCACTATTTTTGGTTTGAATATTAATTTACTTTACACATTTACCTTTTTAAGTAGAATAGATAAACAACCCCCACTTTTTTGTCACCAAGAACAAATCATTCCACTTAAGGCTGTGATCAATTCGAGGAGATACCGAGAACTTAATCTGAACCAATGCAAAAATCCTTGTATCAGTACATGTATAAGTATTCTGTTTACTACGTACTTAACTGATTTTATATCATTTCTTAGCTTGTTTTATATGTTCATGCCATGTTTTACTGATTTTAGGGTTATACTGTGTTTATCATGTATTCTACGTATTTTGATTAAGTATTACTTGTATTTCTTGCATTATTATACTTGTTGTGTAACAATAAGTAACTTTCTAAAAATAGCAGGTTTCCTAAAATAGAAAGCTTATAAAATAGAAAGTTTCCAAAAATAGATTAAATTCTTAAAACAAATCAGTTTCTAAAAATAAAAAGTTTCTAAAAATAGTAAGTTTCCTGAATTAGAAAGTTTCCATATTTATAATTAAGCTAGATTAATAAGCTAATAATATAAACTTAAGTTTACTGGTTAAATATCATAAGTCATGTGATTATTTGCATAGTTTATTAATAATATCATGTTAATTAAATAAACTATAGGTTATATGATTTAATTAAATATAAGCATGATTTAATTAAATTAAGGTGTATAAAATACATAGGTTAAAACATGTATTAATATTATATTAATTATAACCTAAGTCATGTTTATTAATTAATTATATTCCATATTTTATAATTAATTAATATTATAGTCTAAATTAAATAAATAAATACTTAGGTTAAAACATGTATTATTTAATAAATAATAATTAACCTAAGTCCATGATTAATTAAATTAATTATAAGTCATGTTTAATTAATTTAATATCTTGTTAAAAATAATAACTTGTAAAAATAAAATACTTATACAATTTTAGTCATGAACCGGACCCGTGAATTTGATTTAGACATGTCATGAACTGGACCGAATAACCCTTGAACCGGACCAAACAACCACCCCTTTAACAGTGGCAAACCGGCTTGGCCGGTTGCCACTGCCAGGGTAACATCACCACCGGCGGCTGTCGGTGGTCTCCTTTCTCTCGGCTAGCCGCTGACCACAGAAGTTCCCACCGGCTGAGTGCCGGTGGCCCCCTGCTGCATGCGGTTCCCCCTGCGTGACCCAAAACCGCCACCGGTTGGACCGGTGGTGGTGGCTGCTTGCTGCCGAGACCCCAACCGAACCACAAGGACCCCGACGCGAGTCGGGGTCCCTTGTCCACTGCTGCCGACCGAGACCAAGACACGCCGAGAGCCTTGGGGCTCTCGGTTGGGTATCGGCCTAGCAACCAAACCCGAACACAACCCTTAATTTACCCCCATGATTTGTTTAACATGTTTTTAATTCTTGTTTATTTAATCCATGTTCATGTGTTCATAATTAAATAAAAAGAATAAAAATAAAAGGGTTTACGGATTACCGAATGCGTGTAAAGATTCGAGAACAATAACATAAACACGATCCTTGAATTTAGTTTAATCAAAACTCAAATCAAACACCCTTGGTGTTTGTTCTTGCCGCCGGCCAAAGAGAGAAAAAGGAAGAGCTAGGGTTTTTGATTTCCTTGAAAACTCTGTGAATCAAAAATGTTTTCTCCTTTTTTTTATTTTACTAAAAATCAAGTTGGGCTTGGCCCTTTTTGTCTCTTTGGTACCGCGGCATGTAGGGCCTACTAGGGAAAAACCCGAAGTTTTTCCCGTGTTATAATTTACGTATTCGTATGTTTGTATTTGCGTGTTATAAATGTTCGTGTTATATTTAAATACTTGTACGTAACGATATTAATCGTATTATATTAATTAAGTACGTAATTACATGTTCGTGATTTTTACGTTCATGATTTCATGTTCGCGATTATAATTATTATTGTTAATAATTATCGTGTACTATCACGTACTTAATATTTATCATGTAACAATACGTACATAACTTCTAAAATTACTAATCGTGACACGTGTTCATGCTATAAAAGGAAAGTTTTAATATGTACGTATGTTTACTAAGTGTACTGTTCATGGTAAAAGCATGCGGGTTTTACGACTCTTCCCCCCTAAAAAGAATATTTCATCCCCGAATTATAGATAAAATAAACTAAAAGAGGAACATACCCGAATTCAAAATATGAAATGAGGGTAAGAAGCCCGGATAGACTCATATGTTTCCCAAGTGGCTTCCCGCTCGGTATGATCCCTCCAAAGGATTTTGACGAATGGAATCGTCTTCTTCCTCATGACTCGTTCTTGTCTGTCAAGAACTCGTTCGGGTTCCTCTATGAAGGTAAGATGTTCATGAATCTGTTCCAGTGGATACTGAACCATGTGAAGGGGATGATACTTGTAGCCTCTAAGTAAGGACACATGGAAAACGTCATGAATGTGAGAAAGCTGCGGAGGTAACGCTAAGCGATAATATACTTCACCGACTCGCTCGATGACATCAAACGGTCTAATGAACCGAGGACTGAGTTTCCATTTGATTCAGAAACGTCTAACACCATGTGCTGGTGATACCTTAAGAAAGACGTGATCTCCTACGTTTAAATGTAAGTCCCTACGATGCTTGTCTCCATAACTCTTCTGACGTGAACGAGCTTCTTGCAATTTCTGCTTAGCTACAGTGACCTTCTCGTTGGTCAACTCTATCATTTTTGCTCCTTCAAGTGTTCGCTCACCAACCTGATCCCAACAGATTGGGCGCGACACTTCCTGTCATACATCATCTCGAATGGTGCACACTTAATGCTGGCGTGCGAACTGTTGTTGTATGCAAACTCTACCAAACAGATATAATCATCCCAGTCTCCTGTTCACTCTAATGCACATGCTCGGAGCATGTCTTCCAATGTCTGAATCCTCCACTCCGATTGTTCGTCTGTTTGAGGATGAAAAGCCGTGCTAAGTTTAACTTTTTTACCCCAATCTTTTTGCAGACTCTTCCAAAATCGCGAAGTGAACCGAGGATCTCTGTCCGAGACGATACTGGATGGAGCACCATGAAGTCTCATGATCTCCTTCTTGTAAGTATCAGCGAGTTTGCTGTCCGGATCATCCTTGTGGATCAGTAAGAAATGAGTTGACTTAGTAAGTCGATCAACGATAACCCAAATCGCATCATGCCTCCTCTTTGTCCGCGGAAGACCGGTAACAAAATCCATGGTGATCTTGTCCCACTTCCACTCTGAAATGTCTAACGGTTGTAGTAGACCACTAGACCGCTGATGCTCAATCTTAACCTGTTGGCAGGTAAGACAGTTGGAGACATAAGTAGCAACATCCTGTTTTATACCACTCCACCAAAAGTACTACTTGATGTCGTGGTACATCTTGGTCGAACCAGGATGAATGAAGAATGGGGAGCTATGAGATTCAGCTAATAGCGCTTCCCTAAGAGTAAGATCATCAGGAACACAAAGTCTGGTGCCCTGCCATAAGATACCATCGTCATCCAACCGAAACTCTGTTTGCTGATCCAAGTTCTGAATGATCGCCCAAATTTCACCATCATCCTTCTGAGCTTCCTTGATCCTAGAGAGTAACTCCGGTTCCACTCTAAGATTAGCCCAATAACCATGATGTCCACGTACCATAATCTTAATGTCTAGTCGCTCCAAGTCTCTGATAATCTCTTCCTCAATCCTAATGTCGTTGATCATACCGGACTTTCTACTAAGTGCATCTACTACTACATTCGCCTTGCCGAGATGATACTGCAGATTAATATCATAATCCTTCAACAAGTCTAACCATATTCTCTGTCTCATGTTCAGCTCACGTTGAGTGAAGATGTATTTCAGGCTCTTGTGGTCTGTGAAGATATCACATGATTCTCCATACAAGTAGTGCATCCATATCTTCAATGCAAACACGACTGCTGCAAGTTCCAAGTCATGCGTAGGGTAGTTCTCCTCATAAGGCTTAAGATGTCATGAAGCATACGCAATCACTTTCCCATGTTGCATGAGAACACAACCAAGTCCCTTCCCTGAAGCATCACTATAGATTTGAAATCCACTTGTACCATATGGAGAATAAGAATCGGTGTAGATACTAACTTCTGATTTAGGTCTTCAAAGCTCTTCTCTCTCTTCAGTCCAGACGAATTTCTCCCCTTTCCGCATCAGTTTGGTCAATGGCAGTGCTAAACGGGAAAAGTTCTCTATGAACCTACGGTAGTAACCAACTAAGCCTAGGAAACTGCGAACTTCAGTCGCTGATATTGGTCTTGGCCACTTGGTAATAGCCTCAACCTTTGCTGGATCCATGGTGATTCCTTTTGCTGATACAATGTGGCCTAGGAACGCCACCTTGTCTAACCAGAACTCACACTTGGAGAATTTGGCATACAACTTCTTCTGGCGAAGTATCTGTAGTATGCAGTGTTGTAAAAAGCGGGCTAGGCGGCGCCTAGGCGCTAGGCGGTCATACTCCGCCTCGATTTATTGCTAGGCGGTCAAGTTAGGCGGAAAAGTCAAAAGGCGGTCAAACATCCGCCTAGGCGGTGCTAGGCGGAGCTAGGCGGCCTAGGCGGTCAAAAAGTCAACAAAAAGTCAATATTTTTTTAAAAAAATTTAAAAACTTTATTTCTAATATATAAATTTCATATTTATTTTAGCATAACATCTTAAAATCAAAGATAAACCTATGATTGTTAACATAAAGCAATGGATTTTTCGTGAGAATTGGAACCAACTGAACTGTATGTCACGTTTGAAGTTTTAAGTCCTTAAATTGTTATGTTTATTTGTCTATTTTGCAACTTCAAGCTATGTGAACTTTGAATTATTAGAAATTAGAAGTATTTTGTCATGTTATACGTCTTATTTATAATTTTTTATGCATAAAGTTCCAATCCGCCTAGGCACCGCCTAGACGAATTCCGCCTCGAAGGTGGCCAACCGCCTCACGTACGAAGATGGTCTTCGTGTTCCTCTTTTGACTTAGAGAAAATCAGAATGTAGTCAATTAAGACAATGACGAACTTGTCCAAGAACTCATGGAAGATACAGTTCATCAGATCCCTGAAAACAGCTGGAGCATTTGTAAGGTCAAATGGCATGACTACAAATTCGTAGTGCCCATAGCGTGTACGGAAAGCAGTCTTGGCGATGTCCTGCTCTTTAACCCGTAACTGATGATAGCCCAACCTTAGATCAATCTTGGAGAAATGTTTGGCCCCTTGGAGTTGGTCAAACAAGTCGTCAATGCGTGGCAACGGATATCTATTCCAGATGGTGATCTTGTTGAGCTCACGGTAATCTATGCACAGACGCATGCTGCCGTCCTTCTTTACGAACAGAGCATGTGCGTCCCATGGAGAAGCAATAGGTCGAATGAAACCGCGTTTTAACAGTTCCTGCAGTTGTTCCTTTAATTCCTTTATCTCTATGGGAGCCATGCGATAAGGAGCCTTAGATATTGGCTCAGCTCCTGGGAAGAGTTCAATATTAAACTCCACTTCTCGAGCATGTGGTATGCCCGAAAGTTATTCTGGAAACACGTCTGGGAATTCTGACACGATTGGCTGATTCTGGATAGATGGGGATTCAACTTCCAAATCATGAACGGTCGCAAGATAGCACTCACAACCATGTGACAGTAGTGCACGTGCTTGTAAGGTTGAAATTATTTGTACAGACCTTCCGGGTACGAACCCGTTGTGAATGAACTCTGGTGCATTTACATCACCGAAGATGACCCGATATGTATGGCAGTTAATGGTGGCGTGTTGTTTTGATAGCCAGTCCATGCCTAATATCATGTCAAAATCGCACATATCCATGGGAAGTGCGTCAACAAGACGAATCTTGTTGTCAAACTCTAGAGGAAGGCTCTTGTACCCATGGGTTATGCGTACAGAGTCTCTTAAAGGCGTGGAAATGTTTAACACATTCTCTAATGGCATAGGGGATATCCTAACATTCTTGGCAAAGCAGTAGAAATGACCGAATGCGTAGCACCCGTATCAAATAAAACACATGCAACTTGACCATACATATACAAGATTCAGTGATGGTACCTGTAGACTTGTTGGCCTGATTGCAAGAAGTCGTGTACACCCGTCTACTAGTAGGAGGTGGCTTGGAATTGGCATGTCCATATGTGCCCTCCGTCTCGCCCTTGCGGCAGTCCTTCATGCGATGACCAGTAAGGACATACTTGAAGCAAGCATCGCTGTCGCGACGACATGGCCCTGGGTGCCTATGGTTGTAGGTAGTGCAGAGAGGGTGAGTATACCCTCCAGCAGGTGCCCTTGCTGGCTGGGATCCTGTTCGGAAAAGTACACATGAGACATTGTTTATAGGTACAAAAGGACAATGCGGAAAATCATAAGACGTAATACCAGTGATATCTGTACGGTTAGGCTGTGAACCTCTACGGTCCTGCTCCCTTCTGTTACCATGATTCCTGGTAGAAGATGCTAAAGTGTCAGAATCTATGAATCATAACGTGTAACATAAAAAAAGAGTAAGGACCTGCTGCCGTTGGAGTTTCCAACATTGTTACGGTAATTATCATTACCGCCACGCCTATCCGTAGCAGAAAGGTCTTGAGTCTGACCATTACCCTTGGGCTGAGTAGGCTGTTGTTGAGTAGCCGGTTGAGACCGGTCCCCAGTCTTCTGCCTGAAAGATGCAGTTTAAAGAGAAGGATAAATATTGGATAGTACCGAATGAATTTAAATGGTCACTCCTGAGTGACGAACAAATACTTCTTCTCGGGTCTCTCTGCTTCCCCGAATTCCTCTCTCTCCTGCAGCATCTCCAGCTTACGTGCTGCATCGGCTACTTGTGCCACCGTGTTGAAGGTAGCACACACCAAGTTGTTGGCGACCGATGTACGAAGAGCCCAACGAAAGTGGTAAGCTTGCTCTTTGGCAGTACCTGCTGCTGCGCCAAGAAAACCAGCCAAACGAAGATAGCGCTGCATGAACTCGTTGTTGTTCTCCCCAGCTCTCTACCTGATCCCGTGGTACTCCCTCTTCAACTTGTCTTGCTTAGCCTTGGGGAAGAAGTGCCCCATCACTAACTCCCTGAACTGAGCCCAAGTCAAACCAGCCACCCAATTGTCACCTCCCTCAGATTGCTTCACTGCCTTCCACCATCCCAGTACATCACCTTCGAACTTGTAACATGCCAACCTCGAATTGAAGACGGGGTTGCAGCCCATTGCATCAAATATCTTCTCGATATGAGCTAACCAACTTTCAGCCTCACTAGGGCTGTCAGTTCTCTCGAAGGATCGAGGACATTGCTTATTGAATCTCTCCAGCCATGTGACCAGTGTTGCTGGAGGAGGAGGATTAGGATGCTGGTGCTGGTTGTTGTCAGCCTGCACCTCGGCCCTGATGTCGTTCCTCAGCTGAGGAAGCATAGCCTGCATCGCAGCTTGGACTGCTGCATTGAGTCGTTCCTACTCGCGTGTGAGAACCATCTGACAGTATAAAACACAATGCATGATTAAACTGATTAAACATAAAATATATACATGAAAAAAAGTTATGCCAATAAATCATGAGAAAATTTTTATCCATGAAAACAGTGCATGAATGCATGATGCAGTTTATGAAAACTTTTATATGCACGAGGGTAAACGCCTAAGGTCAATTCACCCAAAACAAAAGACATGGCGAGGGGACGCCTATGGGTCGGTCCCAAAGTTAAAAGTTTCGATAAAAGCACATACGACTAAATAGGGCCAGTCTTGTACCAACCATTACTTAGACATAAACCTAGACAATGACATATGACATGAATGCATGAAAACAATGAATGCATGAAAACCGACTGTCAGTTCTAGGAAGACCATAGTGACTACCCACTAATCACAGGTCATGTTCTGAGAGCCTACAGGTCGAAGCCTTGTCTCTGATACTATAATTGTAACGCCCCATTTTGGTAAATGGAATGTCACGCGTGATTATGACGTGTCATCAAAGCATACAAGGTAAATGTCTTAAAAACATTTAATGACCATGAATGAGAATACCAGAAATAAACATCGGTACCCCAAGTATAAGCTCATCAGACACAAACATAAGTACTGTAAAGGAAAAGGACTAAACAATATCCAAAGAAATAAGTAGCAAAATGTATGATGAAATGCATAAAGTAGAGAAAGCTAGATAGCTTCCACTCCATATGCACGTACGCTTAAAGTATACGAGCGCCCTTGAGTACCTGCCGTTTGGGAACATGAAAAGAAAACGGCTGAGCATAACGCTCAATGCACGGATATACAAGCATAGCATATAATAACATAAGCATAAAGACTAATAGCAGCGGAATAGTATAAGTTCTAAGCAATCTGATATCATGTTCATTAAACTGGTTTTATAGTTTGAAAAGACTTATGTTTCTACAAAAATCTGTATTAATTAGCCAAACAGCCCATGTAGGTCATGAGGTTCCACCGTGCATGAATACTTAGAGGGGAGACCTCGTCATGCAATTATAGGGGTTGCCTCTAATTAAATAGTCTGGGTAGGAAGGATCAGCTCCTAGTGTAGGATGTAAGGCACACATCACAATCACTCTGATAATACTGATAAAAATGTAACTAGGATGCACCCATACGCCCCACATGATAATATAATATGATGGCCAAAACTAAAAAGGGACGCCACGAGCAATCACTTCGCCGTGGGGAAGTCATAACACTAGTGCCTCTAGTGTTATGGTTATGGTACCTCCATAACTAGGTGACACTGGTCATGCATGTATATGGCTTAGGCTCTTATTCTAACATAAGTAATCAAACATATAAAACAATACTGGGAAAACAGTTGGCTGCAAACTAGGAATCCTAATAAAGAAAGAATGTCCATACTGAAGGGACGGGAAATCCGTACCTTATGTCCAGTTAACAGAAAAGACGGACGAAAGGAAGTCCTACTCCGATGTCACTAATGCTGCATAAATAGGGTACATGTATAAGAATTCTGTTTACTGCGTACTTAACTGATTTTATATCATGTCTTAGCTTGTTTTATATGTTGGTGCCTTGTTTGACTGATTTTAGGGTTATACTGTGTTTATCATGTATTCTACGTATTCTGATTAAGTATTACTTGTATTTCTTGCATTATTATACTTGTTGTGTAATAATAAGTAACTTTCTAAAAATAGCAGGTTTCCTAAAATAGAAAGTTTCTAAAAATAGAAAGTTTCCAAAAATAGAAAGTTTCCAAAATAGATTAACTTTTTAAAATAGATCATTTTCCAAAAAGAGAAAGTTTTCAAAAATAGTAAGTTTCTTGAATTAGAAAGTTTCCATATTTAGAATTAAGCTGGATTAATAAGCTAATAATTCAAGCTTAAGTTTACTGGTTAAATATCATAAGTCATGTGATTATTTGCATAGTTTATTAATAATATCATGTTAATTAAATAAACTATAGGTTTTATGATTTAATTAAATATAAGCATGATTTAATTAAATTAAGGTGTATAAAATACTTAGGTTAAAACATGTATTAATATTATATTATAACCTAAGTCATGTTTATTAATTAATTATATTCCATGTCTTAATAATTAATTAATACTATAGTCTAAATTAAATAAATAAATACTTAGGTTAAAACATGTATTATTTAATCAATAATAATTAACCTAAGTCCATGATTAATTAAATTAATTATAAGTCATGTTTAATTAATTGAATATCTTGTTAAAAATAATAACTTGTAAAAATAAAATACTTGTATAATTTTAGTCATGAACCGGACCCGTGAATTTAGTTTAGAGATGTCATGAACCGGACCGAATAACCTTTGAACCGGACCAAACAACCACCCCTTTAACAGTGGCAAACCGGCTTGGCCGGTTGCCACTGCCAGGGTAACATCACCACTGGCGCCTGCCGGTGGTCTCCTTTCTCTCGGCTAGCCGCTGACCACAGAAGTTCCCACCGGTTGTGTGCCAGTGGTCCCCCTGCTACCTGCGGTCCCCCCCCGCGTGACCCAAAACCACCACCGGTTGGACCGGTGATGGTGGCTAATTGCTGCCGAGACCCCAACCGAACCACAAGGACACCCCGACACGAGTCGGAGTCCCTTGTCCACTGCTGCCGACCGAGACCAAGACACGTCGAGAGCCTTGGGGCTCTCGGTTGGGTGTCATCCGAGCAACCAAACCCGAACACAACCCTTAATTTACCCCATGATTTGTTTAACATGTTTTTAGTTCTTGTTTATTTAATCCATGTTCATGTGTTCATAATTGAAAAAAAAGAGTAAAAATAAAAGGGTTTACGGATTACCGAATGCGTGTAAAGATTGGAGAACAATAACACGAACACGATCCTTGAATTTAATTTAATCAAAACTCAAATCAAACACCCTTGGTGTTTGTTCTTGCCACCGGCCAAAGAGAGAAAAAGGAAGAGCTAGGGTTTTTGATTTCCTTGAAAAACTCTGTGAATGAAAAGTGTTTTCTCCTTTTTGTTATTTTACTAAAAATCCAGTTGGGTTTGGCCCTTTTTGTCTCTTTGGTGCCGCGGCATGTAGGGCCCACAAGGGAAGAACCCAAAGTTTTTCCTGTGTTATAATTTACGTGTTCGTATGTTCGTATTTTCGTGTTATAAATGTTCGTGTTATATTTAAATACTTGTACGTAATGATATTAATCGTATTATATTAATTAAGTACATAATTATGTGTTCGTGATTTTTATGTTCATGATTTCATGTTCGTGATTATAATTATTATTGTTAATAGTTATCGTGTACTATCACGTACTTAATACTTATCATGTAACAATACGTACATAACTTCTAAAATTACTAATCGTGACACGTGTTCATGCTATAAAAGGAAAGTTTTAATATGTACGTATGTTTACTAAGTGTACTGTTCATGGTAAAAGCATGCGGGTTTTACACGAACTAACGACGAAGATAAAAGAAAACAAACACCAAACGGGTGTTTGTTTGGTGTCTTCGTTAAACCACAAGAAAAAAGAAAGGCTGATCTTTGCAAGAGTTTAGTTATGGTTTTGTTTTTTGGTGAGAATGAATGAATAAGTGAAGATTTGTATAAGGGTGATTAAGGGGGGGGGGGGGGGGGGTTAGTTTTAGCTTATATGGTGAGTTTATAAGTTTATAGCTGAAACCAAGTGTTTGGTTAAACTTATAATAAATATTGTAATCAACGTGGAAAGGTTTATCCACCGGTTTAAAAGAGGTTGTTCACTAGTGAAAGTCGAACTCTCGAGTAGGTGACTTGGTGAGTGGATGTAGGGCAAGGAAGGAGTCCTTGTAGCCGAACCACTATAAATCATTGTGTAATACTCTAATTTCTGGTCAATACAAGCGGTAAAGCTGGAGGACTGTTACGTCATAATACCAAAGTTCAAGTTACAAGAGAACGACTCTAAATGAGACGTTTTATGAAAATGCCTCGTTGAATTAAATTAAAACATCAAAATTACAGAGGTCATAGATTTCAAAAGACAAAGTAGGGGAAGAATAAATTTTTAAAGATGTCAACGAGATAATAGTTCAAAAGCATAATAAATAAATATCTGAAGATAGTAATTAAATGCATGTGGACTCCAAGTACTTCAAATAGCAGATAAGCATCATCATCAAATACCGGAGATAAATGCTAAAGGGGTCAACATAAAGTTGGTGAGAATATAGGTTTCAAGTCAAAATCATAGCAAGTTAGACCGCAAAAGTTCAGTTCATGTACACATGGAACTATAGGAGATATAGTGCTAAGTCTAGGATAAATCGGGTGTTCACGGTATTTATAAAAGCTAAGCTCATGAGATCGAAACTAACTATCCAATACGTATACCACAATGTATATATAAAATGCCCCAAGTGAGTATCCAGCCACGATAACTCTGTTAATGCAAGTGATGCCTAAAAACATTATTAGTGCTAACTAATCTTTCTTAGTTTTGATCACAACAAACTATATAAGACATTTATTGTCAAACACAATCGTAAAACGAATTATCTAACAAACACTATCATCAAGGTAATAATCATTATACTAACATATATTAATCATGTTTAGTGATAATAAAAGTGATTAGCCTTAAAACTCACTTTTGTCAAATGTGATAAAATATTTTTAATAAACTTTCCTTTTAAGAAAATGTTTTATTAAAATGGAAAATGAAAATTTGAATATGGCATATTCCAAATGCCATAAGAATATCCTTTGAAGGTTTAAACAGCCTCAGAAATTTTAAATCCACTAAAACACAAAAAGGAGCGGAGTCTACCTCTGCGGTTCCTTAAGTGCCTACGTGGTTCTTTATTGATAAGGAACCGCCTAGTGCAATAAATAACCACGCTCAGCTAGCCATTAGGTTTTGCCTTCTATAAATAGTGGATCAAATCTTCATTCTCCACAACCCTTTTTGGACATTTCTTTCATCCTTCTTTCTCCTTTCTAATCCTAGTAATTTATAAATGATCACTTAATGTGTTAAGTATGTTTACTTATGATTATCCTCTTGATCTCCTGCTTTACCTAGTCCAAAAAGAAGATCACTCACACACTTGTGATGTGATTAAAGATGAAGCATTGATGAAGATCATCCTCTCCTAAAGATCTAGTCATGCTCATCATTTGTTTATTTGTGTCTTGTGTAGATCCAATGTATTTGTGAACACTTGGAATAGTTATGTTCATCCAAGCTATTTGTGAATACTTGGACTAGTTATGTTCATCCAAGCTATTTGTGAATACTTGGATTAGAGTTGTGTAAGTCCATTGCATATGTATGTGCTTGGATTTGTGTTGTGTAGATCCAAGTTACATGTGTGTACTTGGATATGTTTAGTTGAGTTGTAATGTGTTGTGTAAGTTCTTACTAAACTATAAAGTGATGTCGTTGTGTCTTGTGAGTTCTCACTAAACTATAAAGTGATGTGGTTGTGTCTTGTGAGTTCTCACTAAACTATAAAGTGATGTAGTTGTGTCCTGTGAGTTCTCACTAAACTATAAAGTGATGCAGAGTTGTGTCGTGTGAAGTTCTCACTTAGCTTCAAAGTGAAGAGTCGTGAAGATTGGTTCTATCTTTCGATTAGAACTCGGCATCTAGCCTTGTGTCGGAAAATGGTGAAGTAGGCAACGTTGTGAATATTGGTTCTAACTTTAGATTAGAACTCGACATCTAGCTTTGTGTCGTAAAATGGTGAAGTGGGCGACGTTGTGTAGATCGGTCCTATCTAAGATTAGGTCTCGACATTTAGCTTAGTGTCGGAAAATAATGTAAGCGACTTTGTAAGGTTTTCTCCACTAAGAAGGGATCTTGTGGATATAGTGGAAATCTTGAGTAGGTGTACTCGAGGAGTGGAGTAGGAACGAAAATAGAGCTTCGTTGCCGAACCACTATAAATCTTGGTGTCTTCCTACTAGGTTGTTTCTTTCCTTACTCTTTACTTACATTCATTATCATCACACTTATTACTTGCCATTTTTAATGCATTAGAATTGAACCTAATCATTATGCAACTAGCTTTCAAGTAAAAGATAGTTTTGGCACTCACCTAATTGAAAGGAATTTTAATTAGGAGATAAACCGAAGAGAAAATATTCACCCCCCCCCCCCCCCCCCTCTAGTTTCTACAAAACTCAAGTCACACAAATGGTATACACTCGACCAACGTCAGATTGCCCGAGTGGAGGCTGTCAAGACTTGATAGATCTACCCATAACATAAGAGCTCACTCTAGTAGAGTAATTAACGATTCCTAATAGTGGGGACTATGGCTGACGCAACTTAAGCTTAATCATAAACAATGTTCACTGAGCGTTCACAGAAAACAGTTTTTGCGTCAAGCATTTATCGCATCCCAAAACATTAAACGTATAAAGCAGTTTAATACGGACTATAAACTCACCTCAAGCAAAGAATCGATCAGCATAAGTAAGATCAAGTAATAGCGAACAACACTAGCGGCAACGTAAACATAATACTATAGTTTATGCGCGAACGAATAAATTACATTACTCTATCACATACGTCGCTTATCAATCATGTGCGTTATTTTATAGATAAAACATGACTTATTGAAATCATATAGTTATAAGTAATATCTTATACGTAGGCAAAAATATTTATTTTTGACTCGACGGAATTTCGATAGCATTTCGGCGTAAATTTTAATTTACCCAAATTTAACATAGTCGAATACTCAACATATTTTCTACAGAAGATTTGAAAGCCTTTCAGCGTCATTTTGAAATTTGTCATTTTTAGTAACCTCTCGATTATCAACCACTTTGACAATCAAAATCAACCAATAATCACTTTCTCGCAAAATTACTCACTTACAATGTCCAAATCGCAACCATAATCAAATATTTTCAACACGTGCTTTTACCCTTTTCAAAACGTTTCCAATATTCATATACAACATTTAGTACTCATTTCGACACTCAAGATAACTCGGTTTAACTCGAAAACGTCATTTCGTCCATTTTTAAATTATAGACAGCAAACACATTTTCAATTTTAGTAAAAATTAAGTTTTCCGACAACAAAATACAAATGACCATATATTGCTTGTTTTAAATCCTTTTTTAGCTTATACTATACCGAAGCAAAGGTATTAACTTGTATTTTTATAATCTTATATTAATCTAGTGTCAAATTTTTTTTTATAAGCCTTCAAGCTTAATATAAAATTCGGACATAAAGTATAAGTTTTGTAAAAGAGAAATATTAAAACCACAAACAAAATTACACAAAGTTCACAAAATGATGTGCCATGTAGCTAGTGGAATTCTCAAAGTTAATTTTTCATCCTCTCTCTTACATGCATCCATAATTTGTAGGATACATCATTTTGTAAACTTCTTTGTGTAAGTTTGTCTGTGGTTCTAGCATAATACATTTTTTTGCCACTTTCAAACATAACCACTAGTAGTAACACTACTAGTTTTCACGAAATTTCATAAATATAAATAATATGACAAAAACATGTTTAAACTCATAGATTTATAAATATATCAACATCTTTTTATTTAAAACTTAAGTTATATTTAAAAATACATAGATTTAGTAGATCTATCCATAAAACACATAGATCTAAAAGATTATCAAGTAGAAAATATTTTTATCTTATATATTTAAGAAAAGCACATAATAGCAACATGCATGCATAGATCTAGATATATTATGCATGTAAATGAAAGAATCAAAATAGGTTCAAGAAATAACCTTATGTAGCGACTTTATGTAATCACAATAACCCGATATACGATATAATAAACTAAAATCCAAGAACTAAAATATGTCTTTAAACTTTCACCAAAGAACCAAATATTGAAAACGCTTTCTTCCTTTTATCTTTACAAACCCTAGAATATATGTAACTAGTACCAAAACTTGTGAAATAACGCTTTGAAAAACCAACAATTATGGTTTTATGGTGTTTCTTGTTTTTGGTCGTACGGTAGAGAGAAGGAAAAATAGATTGTTTGTGTTTAGTGGTGAAAAATAATTGTTGAACATAAGATTCACATGAACGCGGGTTTGATTTGAAGGTCGTGGAGGATTGAATAGATGTTTGGCCATTTTTAGAGAGAGAAACAAGAGAGATACTAAAACTATGTGTATTTCTAGTGAGAGAAAGAAGAACAAGAAAATGGCAATCCTCACCCATCCATGGAAGTATGGAGGGGTATATATAGTCCGGGACCTAAACTATCTTCTAGCATATGACAATATTAGTCCCGACTATATAAACTATTGTAATTCCATTAGTCGCACACATTTTAGGGCTAAAAATCTTCCCCCAATATGGAGAGATACATAATTACTTACAGTGTTCCTAACAGGTACAAATACAACAATTATATGACAGTTTCAAAGTGCTTCCAATGCTGAGGATGACGTCATTGTCTTCAAGTATTCAAAAACTTGTACCCCAGTTTGAATCCTCTTTATCTTTGTTTGTTGAACAACCATTGTATCATGTATGAACTAGATTAACTTCCCCCCAATTCATACTGCATGTCTTGGAAAATTTTCTTCATAGACTTCTTTTTGGTGAAGCTTCTTAATAAGATCCCCCCAAACCAATATCCCTATCTTGAGCAGACTCTGTAGCTTGAGTAATTTTCTAACTTTGACATTTAAAGTGCACATCGGAATTTTTTAGAAGAAGAAACAAACCACACCAAGTAATACTTCTACCTTGACATTTCTGGTATTCTTGATTATCCGTTTAGGGGAACTTCCAAGAAATCAACAACAAATCCTCTCACCCTTTGGAAGTTGAACTAAGTACTTTGCTCATCTGACGTATTGTCCAAAGTACACGTTTTCCCCCATGATGGCTACGAACACTCGGAAGCATCATCTGACGTGTACAATCCGAATCGCAAGATGTTCTTGTCTAAAGCATGATGGTTACGAACACTCGAAAGCGTCATATGACGTATACGCTCAGAATCACGAGATGTTCTTGTCTAAAGCATGATGGTTACGAACATTCGGAAGCATCATCTGACGTGTACGCTCAAAATCGTGAGATGTTCTTGTCTAAAGCATAAATCTTAGAATATGAATGATATACTTAGACTGTGAAGTATTATTTGACATTTTGTAGCTCAAATAGGTCTCGTGAGAATTGTTTTCTGATCACATCTCTACTCCTTAAACTCTCTGGCTAACTTACCAACCTCGAATTATGTGGGCTATCTGTAGTGACCACTCGTGAAGTAAACTCGATATTCTAAACTTGAAACTGAAGTACAATCCCCCAAATTTGTTACTTAAGCTTTCACTTTTGTTGATTGATGAACGGTGCCGAAAAAAGTTTCTACGTACCTTATACCCCAAGAAGAAAGAGGATAAGATGTAAAACTCCTCTTGAAATATCCACATCAGCAAGTGCGTGTGACACTGAGAACTACAACGTAACTCCTTTGAGTGATAGTTATCCAGGTCTTCGACCATCCACCCCTTGACGTTGGAAACTATATAATTCAAGTCTCAATCATAAATGTTAATGCTTAAGCAAGTCATCAATCGGTAGACTGGGTTTGAAGAAAATAGAAGGAATGCTCGATGA
This sequence comes from Glebionis coronaria, assembly GCA_025667525.1. NCBI lineage: Eukaryota > Viridiplantae > Streptophyta > Magnoliopsida > Asterales > Asteraceae > Glebionis > Glebionis coronaria. The sequence continues at coordinate 486,464,106 of CM046882.1, read as the reverse complement.
TGAAATAAGTAGACACCTTTGTGAAATTCCACTTCAACTTCAAATAAGAAATACCAAATCCACTTCGTAATCACTTGACATTCTTTGCTCCGAATACTAGTCGTTTGACATTTGAGTGAATCTTATAAAGGATAGTTTTGGTGTTAATTTGTTTTCGTCCTGTTTGTAGTGTTTTGTTGTGTTTGTTTGAGTGATGCTAACTAGAAAACCAACGATGACTAAAAGATGAGAATACGTCAACATCATCTAACTAACTTGACTTTTAAGCCCAAAATCAGTCATATGCCCAATTGATACGCGGTGAGGTCGTCGAAAAAATTCGAGAAAATGTATCTAAACGAGGGTTCTCTTTAATCGATAACGAAAGAGCTCGAAATCCAATAAATCTTGCCAAATGAGGTTTAGTCCTGATCCATGTTCGACCCGCAAAATATAACAGCCCAAGTCTATAAATCTAAATAACTAAATTTGACCTAAGGGTTTATGTTATACTGAGTCCAAGAATAACAAGCAAATCCATTTACGAGCCCGACATTGAAGATTGACAAACGTCGGCCCATTAACAAAATGAAGAACTGGTCCTCACATAAGCATATTGCCTGATCCAAATATACGAGATATAAGGCACCGAACCTAACAATTAGGTTTCATAACCCTAATCTTAATCTCATTTTTCTTCTGACCCCACTATACTCTCCATCTCATATTCTCTTAATCTCAGTTAAATAATCAAATCCCATCTCAACCTACATCGATCTATACCGAGTACCGACATAACATCGATTTATATAACATCTAAGTTAAATAAACCACGACACCAGCCTCTTTTCTTCGATTAAGAACATACCCACGAAGAACTCAAAGTTCTTAAGGCTTCAAGATCACATATGAGGTCTCAGGTAGGTTTAATTGTTGCATTTTTGTGTTTAAACGAATCGAAGACACAAAAACTATAACAATTTTGTTATAAGATTATCTTTGATTTCGAATATAGAAGGAGATCACATATCACAGATCAATAATGATCTTTACTTCGTGAATAGATCTTATAATAATAGGTTAAAAACCATGAAAATTACCTTATAATAAGGTTAACCAAAATTTTAGCCAAAGTCATGTAGGGTGGTGTTTTTGCCGTGTATGGGGGGCTCCACAAAGGAGTGATTATTCAAAAAAATTACTAGTGGTAACTTATATGTAGTTTAGGGTAAAAAGGGTAATTAGGTTTAGGTAATTATCTAAAAATATATAATTAGGTTTAAAAATGCGTAAAAGTTAGAAATTTAGCGAAATATATAAATTTTACGATTTTTCGACGTAAAACTATTTTATGATTTATAAAACGTTTTATGCATGCTAACGACGATTAAACGTAAAACGACGTAAAATACGAAAATACGTTACGGAAAATAATTATTCACTGAAAATTCGATTTATTACTAAAAATAGCGAAATTACAATATTACGTACACAGAAGCATATACAGAAGCTAATAAATACTCAGTTCTCGTAAAGAACGATCACGCAATCAAAACTAAACAGTTAAGCACATAATTCACAGTTAGCGAATAATCTCACGGATTATCGTCATTTCATTGACCATCACAACAATTTATGTTGATCCCAAACTTAAATCGATTTAGCTTTGTGTAAACGAGATTGAATCAAGTTAAACACTTAGAGAAACTTTGTTGTATATGAAACAATCTAAGTATTATGCGGAATTAAAACTTAGAACAAGAACACACAAACAGAGTAAACCAAACTTTCACTTTAATTGATGATTGAACTTGTGTACAATGAAAGTGTAAAACGTATATTAAACTAAAACCTAAAGGCCACCTTTTATAGATTAAGGAACCTTGTACAAGAGTCTACGTATCAACTATTTTAGGTAAAGATAAACATAGAAAATACATTGTCGAACATATCTTTACTAGAAACATAAAACGTGTAGACTAAGTATTTTATCAGTGCTTGACTTCTTCTCATCAACGCTTTACTTCTTCTTGTCAACGCTTGATCTGACAATGCTTGATTTCTTCCTATCAACGTCCAATTTCCTCTTGTCATCGTCTAAGTGTCTTGGTTTCATTTTATTCCCAACAATTTAGTCAGATTCACAGAAAAATTTACAGAATTATGACTGAGCCAGTGACATGTCACTATGCGTCCATAAACGGTTTCTCAAAAAACGCGGGATAACTCCCTATTTTAAACACAGTTCAAGCACATATATAAAAGTCAAAGGGAAAAATAGTCATTTAACGAATCGAGAAATTAACAGATGTTAAACATTGTGTCGGTTTGCATTTTATTTTTCTTATTACTTTATCCTTATACTTGCATTGCTTGCGTGTGCATTATGATTTTTAATATGCTACTCGACTCGTATAGTCTTTGACTCTAATCAACGCTTCTCATACGTCCTTCTTGATCGGGAATTTGATACAAAAGTTTTCAAATATTAATGAAAACGTATTCACCCATCCCTCCCTCTACGTTTTCCACAAAACTTATTATATATAAGCCATAAATGGTTAATATAATATATACATAAGCCCAATTCATAAGCTTAACTAAACACCCCTTAAACTTAGAGCCAAAGGGGGTAGGAGAGGTCGTGTAATCCTATGACAAGGGGGTTTCGACTAAGCATGTGCAAAAAAGAGGGAGATGATCACAATTTTGAATTACATATTTACTCTTAAGGATTTAATTCTTGATGTTTCTAAAAGCTTGTTCAAGTATGCAGTATGCTTAGTAATTAACGTATGGTTTAACATACCTCATATAATATATATCGCAACATCAAAATATATAAGAAAATCATAATGTGTGATTATTAGGTATAAATAACTTAGTCTATAGTCGAAAATAGTTGAAAGATATAATTACTAATGCATAAGATAACATCTCGGTTATTCGCTAAATCAATCATGTAAATATAAAAAATGAAAATTCAAGAGTGATAGGTGTGAAAACACCTATCCTTTTAACACTTAATTATAATAATAAGCAAACCAAGTCGTGTATTTAATGTCGTATAAGTCGGAATTATCCGTGGTTTGTGTTTTTGTTGTGATTTAGGACCAAAATGTGAAAAGGGAAGAAAACACGGGCTTTCACGGGCTTTTATCGAAGAAAAGACAAAAGACGAAGTCAAAAGATCAAGAGTGCAAAAAGAACGGAAGTCAAAGGCCTATTCTGAAGATTTATCGAAGAAAAAGTCTAAAGACGGAAGTTAGACGAAGTCGAAGAATAAAATCTAATTAATGAAGAAATTAGAAGACGAGTTCCTTTTATTTATCGACAAATCCTGAGACATAATCCAGAATGACGAGTTTATTGTCAACGACGTGAAGACTAAAGAAAGAAAGAAAGGAAGGAAGCCCAACCACCTACCAACACTCCTTCTATAAATAGAGACCCTTAACCTCATTTTTGAGGTGTTAGCTAAATTCATTTTTAGTTCTCCACTTTATTTTTAAGCATTTTTCATATTGTCTTTCATTATTGTCTTTCTTTCAAGTTTATCATGTAAGTCTTTAATCTTGTTCTGAATCTTTAATCTTTAATTTTAATTACAAGCTTTTCATAATCATTCTCATTCTTCTCTTCTTGTTTTTAAAAATCTATTGTTGGTTTGTTTAATCTTGAAGTTATTTTAATCTTTATGTGTATTTGATTAAAGTTTTCATCTTTTTGTTCTTATCATTTTTATACGATTGAAGATTTTAGCTTATTGCGAATTTTTACTTATTTCACTTTTAGCTTATTTTACATTTAAGTGTTTTAAAAGTTTAATCTTTTTAAAGTTTATGTTATAAAACTTGCGTATTTAGTGTTTTGAAAGTCTTTCATTTGTGCTTATTTAGTTCTTTTTATTATTCATTTCGTTGAGTTTTTAGTAAGGGCTTATTAGAAAAGTGCTTATTTGGTTTTGCTTATTTACCTTTTACATTCCATCGTAACAGTTCTTAAGGGTTTTACTTGTTCCGATCGAGTATTGTGATCACATAAGCCTTAGGTTTCTACTTGCGATCAAATACTGCGATCAAAACTGTGATCACAACTGAGATCACACACTACGATCAAGGACCACGATCGCTTGTTGCGATCTGGACTGTGATCCGTGGGTGCGATCGAGGAGTACGATCTGTGGTTTCGATCCAGGCCACGATCTGTGGTTGCGATCAAGGACCACGATCCAAGCTACGATCGTGAGTGCGATCGGGACTGCGATCCAAGTTACGATGGGAACGCACCTCAGTTTTGGTTTTTATTTCTTGTTTTTATTTTTTCAAATTCAAATTTAACTTTTCCCGGTAACTTTTACTTAGAGTTATTTTAAACTGGTTTTGTTTTAGTTTAATTTTAAAGTTTACTTTTAATTAAGTTTTCAAATTTACTTTTAAAGTTTTAATATTTCGTCATTTATTTTTAAGCATTTATTTTTAGTTTAATCTTTTAAAGTGTTAATCTTATATTTTATCTTAGTTAATCAACGACATATTCTTCCTTTTCACCAAAAACAACTGAGTCACATTTAAAACCAAGATCAATTCGATTAGACCATCCAAATAACTTTTTAACCTAGCAAAATTCAGTTATTAAAATGGTGCCGCTGCCGGCTCTTTTCGTAAAGATTAACGGTTTTTTATGAGAGACGCGTTGGATTTTGGGATCTGTTCTCTTGGGAACGTTATTTTCAAGCATAAAAATTTTCAAAAATCCTAAAAATTATAAAACTTTCAAAAAATCCATAAAAACTAAAAAAAAAGATAAACAATCAAAAATATTGTTTTTCATTTTTAGTGTATGCGTACTCGATCTTCGTCTTATCCTGAGCCCGAGACTCGAAGAGACTTAGATATGGCCGGTGTGTATAATAATAACAATCCACCTCACCCCAACATGAATAATAACAACCATGACCCTCAACCCGACCTTCGTACGATGGAGGAGCTATGTCAACCGACTATGAATGGACGTGGAGGACCGATTGCGCCGATGCAAATCATGGTTCCCGAATTTTCGCTGAAGCATCACATGATCCAACAAGTTCAAAATACTTGTCCATTTCGCGGATTACCGGATGATGATGCCAACAAACACCTCGATAAATTCATAACCATCACTCAAAGCATGAAATTGCCCGGTGTTACCATGGAGTTTCTTCGCCTTCATCTATTTCCACATACTTCATCCCACCATGCTGAAAAATGGTTTGATCGTCTTCCTAAGAATTCAATTCATACATGGGACGAAATGACTCAATAATTTTTGTCGCTCTACTTTCCACCATCCATGTTAACTAGTCTTAGGAATCAAATCAGTGGTTTCACTCAAGAACCCGATGAGTCTCTTTTCGATGCTTGGGAACGTTATAATATCTTGATCGATCGTTTTCCTAAACATAATATGCTCCCCGTCACCTGTTGGGAATAAAATGTAGCCAATATACTTGGACGCTGACAAGAGCAATCTGGACGTTGTTAAGAAGAAATCAAGCGTTGACAGGACAAGCGTTGACAGGAAGAAGTCAAGCGTTGATAAGAAGAAGTCAAGCACTGATAGAAGACTTAGTCTACATGTATTATGTTTCTAGTATGTTTCTAGTATGTTTCTAGTAAAGATATGTTCGACAATGTATTTCTTATGTTTATCTTTACCAAGAATAGCTGATACGTAGACTCTTGTACAAGGTTCCTTAATCTATAAAAGGAGGCCTTTAGGTTTTGTTAAATATAAGTTTTATATACGTTTTACACTTTCATTATACGCAAGTTTTATTTATCAATCAAAGTGAAAGTTTGGTTTACTTTGTTTTGTTCTTTGTTATAAGTGTTAAATTCCGCATAACACTTAGTTTGTTCAATACAACAAAGTTTCTCTATGTGTTAAACTTGATTCAATCTCATTAACACAAAGCTAAATCGATCTAAGTTTGGGATCAACAAGTGGTATCAGAGCTTGTTGAGAAACTTTGATCTAAAGAACACAAAAACCCTAAATCGCCAAAAACCCTAATATTCAAGAAACCCTAAAACTAAAACTCCATGTCTACTCCAGAGTTAACCTCCTCCTCCTCCTCAACCCCCAACATCAAGATTCCCATGCTAGACCCAGACAATTTTGAGCTGTGGAAGTTTAACTTTGAACAGTATCTTCTAATCCATTGTCACACCCCACCATGGCGGAATATGGGGCGCGACGTATGGATATCATCACAACAATAGCGTGTCCATAGAGAGAACTATATGAATTAGAAATGTCATAAAAGGTGACACAAATGTCATGCCAATATCTCATTAATGCAGGAGTCTAGGTAAGTAGGTAACAGTCCTACCTCTTACCCAAGACAAACAAATAACACAAACAAATCAACATATAGGTTCATAGTATCACTTATAGAAACAAACAGAAAAATTAACTAAGAAGGAACGGGGATCTCCTTCTAAATGCATTCCTACGCGACTCCAATCCTAGCCACATATGTTCTCACGCTTAACCACTTTAATACCTGAAAGAGACACTAAAACACGTCAACATAATGTTGGTGAGAGTCATAGGTTTAGACTCTAACCGAAAATAGATTATAATAAGCTGTGAACAACCATAAACCACTAAACATATGGACAATGTGATACAAGTATGCATTAACAACTAACATTCAAGATCAAACATTCTAAACCAAATCCAAGGCTCCCAGCTTTACCAAACACCATGGTACCATAGGCGCCCATACACCTATGTACCAATCCCAAGGACCCGCCTTGTCATTATCTATTGGTCCCATTAATGCTCACACATCTATGTACCTCCCCAAGGCCCCTCCTTGTCAACACCCCCTTGGTACCAAGTCAAACCATAATAACTGAGACGGTACGTGTCCCCCGATCCAAATCATAAACACAATCAAGAATCACATAGCAGTTAATCACATAAGTGCACACACATGTCCATTACCAATCATAAAACATTCACCCAGCATAAGTTATAAAACCAAACAGTGTCTCTTCCATCCCATCTGGAAGTCAAAATCATTAAAAGATATGGGACTATGAAACTCACCTGATTGAGCTTCTCCAAAAGTCCACGCACTAGCAAAAAGCTAACAAACAAAAGCACACAATCAAAACATGAACCAAACACTATGATGGCTCATCAACCTATGATGGAAATCTAACCTTCTCCCATATATATAACTCATTTATATGCTCTAAGCATCTCATTACACCCCTCTATAAAGCCCTTAACTTAGTTTACTTCATAACCCGTCTCGTTAACATTTTACCCAAAACAGTCCCGGTTTTTAGGTCTCCAAACTATAAGCCAAACGCCCACCTAACCATACCCATGATCTATGTAAAGGAAATCCAATGCCCTTACATATGTCATCTAACTCCTCCCTTTTGCCCCAACCTTAAAGCTACTTTTAAGGCCCCGATATATATATATATATATATATATATATATATATATATATATATATATATATATATATATATATATATATATATAATAATGTTTATCCGGATTTTACTAATTTTGAACATACAAAAAGTTTGTTATGATTAGGGGGTCTTACCCTAACCCATTTGCTTAGCCCTCCTCCAAGCCTCTTATTTAATATATAAAACAACTCCCATGCTCATTAGAGGGCTCAAGTGTACTCCTAAGTACCCCAACTACCCTAAAACATTAATTGAAAACCCGTTGATTTCAAAACTGTTTTGACCTCCGACTGTTGTAACCTGTTTTTGACCCACTTCCCTACCTCCAATTTAGTTCTCGTTTCTTGCATTTGAAAGCCAACTCAATTATATTTCCAGGGATACTTGGATCGTAAAATAAGAGTTTGTAGAACTCTATATATGGTCTAAACAATTGACCTAAAATTCTGCCCAGTTTTTAAAAAACGATTTTAACATAATTAGTCTAATTAATTACCCATAACTCCACTAATTACAAGCCCTAATTCACCTAATCATTATAATATCATTAATATACAGATTTTAATTTAAACCCTAACCTAAATCCATCATAAGATGATTATAAAAACATTAAAAATAATTAAATTGAAAAGGGTTATGAAGATTTACCTTTGATTTATGAAAACCCCGAATTTTGATGAAACCCAAATTTTCTTATTAATGCCGTGACTTCAAAAACTCTAGGAGAAAATAATTATGATTTTTGGTTGTGAATAAAATAATATATAGGGTGTGGGTGAATCCTAGTCCAACCCAAAACCAACTTCTTTTTTTTTCTTTTTTTTCTCTTTAATCGGCCCTAACCGACCCTTATACATATATTTTATTTTTATTTTTTTATTACTTATTATAATGTTATTAATAATACCTTAATTTACCTTAATTTATTTCAGCTCCTAAAACCTCCAAAACCTCAAAACCGTAAAACTAGTCAAATTTACGCGTTTACCGTAAAAGACGTAAAATATACAGTTTTAAAAAAAATCTTAAATTTTGAAATAAACTTTATAACTATGTCCTAAATGACTTAAAACCATCCCGAAAAATACTCACATGACTAAACACCTTACCCGAGACCTCTAAATGCTAAACCCCAAACCCTAAAAAAAATACAATTTACTATAATACTTATACGTATACGTAAACACAAAAATAACACCATTTCATAGTCACTTATTTGTGAGCTCATGAACATGAAATAACCGTTCCTGGATTTACTTATGAGTACTTTATACCCATAAATGATATCCACACCAACCTCGTTCACGCAAAATAACATGTAAACACGCAAATCACATAGTCACACATAAATTAACCTTAAAATAAGACCAAGTGACGAACCTTAAAACCACGGTTATCACATCACTCCCTCCTAATAGAAATCTCGTCCCGAGATTTACTCCTTAGGATCGTCATTATCAATTAGCTGAGGAAACTTGCTCCTCATAAATCCTTCCCGTTCCCACGTGAACTCTAGTCCACGTTCAAAATTCCATCTACCCATAACTATGGTATATTACCCTTTTTATCCAACGTCCTAGCTTCACGGCCCAAAATCTCTATCGGCTCTTCGATAAAACGAAGACTCGTATCCATACTAATATCATCTAACGGTACTTGCAAGTCAGTTCTTGCTAAGCATTTCCTCAAGTTTGATACATGAAATACGTCATGCACACTACTCAGTTCCTCCGGTAATCTCAACCTATACGCCACTAGCCCAATCCTTTCAAGGATTTCAAATGTACCCACAAATCTAGGTGCTAACTTCCCTTTTCTTTCCAAACCGCATCACCCCTTTCCATGGTGAAACCTTTAGCATAACTTTATCTCAATCCCAACGGCTTACGCCTCTTGTCCGCATAGCTCTCTTGTCGGTTCTTTGCTATTTTCAACCTCTACTTAGTCACTGCCACCACCTCCATAGTTTTCCAACCCACCTCCGGTCTAGTACGTTGGCCGCTTCTAACTTCATTCCACTGTAACGGTGATCCACCTTATCTCCTATGAATTAACTCCAGCAGTTTCTACTACAATTCCTATCACCATACCTAACGGCTTCTATCCTCTATGGATTTTCCATCATTCGGAAGTTCTCTCAACCTTAAACACATCCAATGGTATATGCAGGATTGCATAACCAAAAGCTTCCCATAATATTCACAAGAAAAATGTCATAACCACCACCTCATCCTTGCTTTTACATGCTCGGCACCAAGTAACTAACCATCCTTCATACTAACATGTGTTACACCTTTTTTCTAGGTGGACGTTCCATTGTTCGTAACTACTAACCTCTTGCTCTAACGGTTTCTCTTCAATATCACCCCACTATCTTCAGAACCTCTTGCTCACTCGAATCATTCTTCCTCCATACTACTTTTCGCTTGTCTCTCCACAATCTTAAATTCCATACCATCTTATATCCCGTCTTCAGCCTATAATTTAGGTGTTTCCTCTTTTATTCCTTACATCCTCATCAATGGGGAATATGCCCCTATCACCGGTGACTCTCTCTTTGTAGGAGAATTCTTCCTAATATAATGCGTTCTCCAACTATCTCCAAGTCTCATGCCAATGCTCTAGGCGTCTTTCTCAATTACCCCTATAGTATGCTCATACCAAACATTAGTCTATCAACGGTATACTACGCTTGCTTCCCATCGTTTCTTCCCTTGCCATAATCCTTCATAAGGCATTCCATACATACTAGGCTAACTTTTACGCAAAACCCTCTATTCCATCACATCCGTACGCAATCCTTCCAACTTCTCAACTACGTGACTTCTCATTCCTCTTGAAATATGAGATGAATTAGTCAGTCTATAGACTATCACCCAACTCTCGTCGTACTTATTCCTCCATCCCATTATGTATCCTTTTCACCAACTTCGTCCTTACATTGCCCTCTCTAAGCTACTCCTATCTATGTAGGAAGTATAGTCTACGTCCCTTTTCTCCATATGATTGTCCAAGCCACGCAACATACATGTTGACGCGTTCTATGCTTTAGACAACTCAACTCGTGCAACCTACATCCTTCATCCAAATCACCCTAATACGTCATCCATATAGTTCAATTTCGTCTCAGCTTCACTTCATTCTTCTTATTCCATGTCTCATCAACCACGCTTGCCTTTCCCAGAAGGTACTTGGCCTTGCAATTTTCTTTCATTAGTTAACTCCACCCATCACCTTTTCCAAATGTTCAATCAAGATGATTAAATATGTGTTGGAGACGTTCATGATCTGTATAGATCATTCTCTACGTCTCGTACCCCAAATGCCTCTAGCATTCTAGGCAGATATAACAATCCAGCTCCACTAACTAAGTCTATCTAGTTCTTCCAAATCTTTAGTTCCCACAACGTATAAACAACCGCCTTTCTTTGTCGTTCTCGTACACATCCAAATCCTTGCTCCACGTATCATCATGCTTCGCGAATTCATCCAGTCCTTCCGATAATTCCAAGATGTACTCATTATCCAATCCACCTCTTCAGCCTCCAAAACACTTCCTCACCCTTCTTCACTTTGCCCCTTGCTGGTTCCACGATATGCCATCATCTCTGACTACTCGTCCTGGCCAACTTAATCCTAAAACTCACACTTGAAAATCTTACGTATAATTCCCTTTCCTAACAACTCCAAAACCAACTCATAATTCGCCTCACTCTCCTTCTTAGATTTGAGTAGATCAAGATGTCGTCGATGCTCCCGATGACAACTCGTTTATATATTGTCATGCACCCCCGGTTCATTGACTCCATGAAAACTGCTAGCGCCTCGGCGAAGCCAAAATCATAACCGTAAACCCAAAGCGTTCATACAACATCCTTAGCAGTTTCAACTACGTCCTCCTTGCACCCTCTCTTAGAAGCAATACGAATAAATTTCTACCTCGTTCTACTCGCGAAAATCTACACGTATTCTAAAAGACCAATACTTCCTCTTATCAGACCACTCAACCGCTTTTCACAACCAATCTACTACTAAGCAATTCAAATTTTACCTTGCATCCGTTGCAATTTCTAACAACTCTTGCTCTTAAAATCATTCCATAAACAATTTCCTTGGAAAGGCACTAACTACAACTCCTCTCACTTCTCCTACTTGCTCTATGTATGGTTCTACCTCACAGTAATAGGCAAACCTACTAAATCTCAGGAAATTTTCGGAAAACTTACATGCCTTACGAACAATCATAAATACCTTTGAGGTATTATATCCCCTTCCAACACTCTCTATGGCGCGTTACTTGTGCCAATATCCATACATTATACAAATCTCTATTCATCTCCCTTGGCACTCCTAAGAGACGTCATGACCACATTAGTTCGTCTACGAACTTTTAACTCTTTCATCCCCACTAAGGGCATTCCGACCATTCTCTCAGGGCCACCTAGTTAATCGTGTAGGCGCGACCAAGTCCTTCATATGTCTACCTCAACGCTCCCAATCAATACGAACCCAAAACTACATCCTGAATCCACTAGATACGATCAACGAATCAAACCCACGGATAATTAACGACATTTCACGTGCACGAGTTAAAACAGACCAAAACCACGAAAACTCAAAAGGAAAACTCAAACATGTACCAATTCAAATGACTCATGACAACGAAAAATGATCCAAGAAACACTTAATGGCAACCAAAACATCTTATGCCCCGCGACATATTATTTAAACCGTGCACAAGATCGACTTTTCCAAAAGAATATTTTTTTTTCTTTCCTCGCCACATCTATGTGACTCAAACAATCTACAAACAACCTTCTAGACGATCTCAAAACTCAACTCAAAGACTAGGTATCCCGTGCATCCCAAATCATAAAAAAAACTACTATTCAAAACTCAACCTTGAACCCGTCACTTGTACCAAAATTTCGATCAAGCTACTGACACCCCATGACTATACATACCAAATATTTGAAAATTACATTCCGAGTACATAATTTTAGGCTTTTGAATCACCCAAAAAGCTTTAAAACGAACAAGTTATGACCAAAACAGTTTTATACTAGTTGTTTTTAAAAAAACTAAAGAATCCTCTTAGTAATTAACGTAATCCTTTTTAAATGAAAATAAATAAATGTATGTGAAATTTTCATGAACTTTGTTTAGTCTTGCATAAATAATTATAAATGACGTATATTGATTAAGCTCATTTATATAAACTATTTAAGTAGAAAGAAATTTTATTTCGCTTTATTTTAAAGAAAGTCTTTTAGAAGTTGAAATAAATAAGTGTTGATTAAAAAAAATCTTATGTTACAACTTGTTTCAAACACGACTCCAACACCTTACCCTTATTTTACCGAATACAACCAACTATCTAACTCTATAGTAGATTTCCAAGTCTTTTCAGTATATACCGAATAAAGGAATGTAAGACCCAACACAAAAGATTTCATTATCTCAAAATAAATCCCAAGTTATTTCAATAGACTTAAAACCAAGAACACCATTTTAAAACGTACACGTGAAATACGAAACTCAAAGAATACGCTACAACAGAGGTTTAATATTAAAAAAAAGCAAGCTAGCCGCCCTCCTAAGGATACAATCGATAATTATAGGGGATCATACATATATAGGCATATCGGGATACATATACTTAAATCCGTCTAACATCTACTATACAAGCATGTACTAACCCTCTTTCATGCAATCATACTTAGGAATCCATTGAAGTTGTGGTATTTGTATAACTATGTTGGCCACCATACTTATACAATTACCCTTCTCCAATGCACTCCTTCCTATGATGACACTTATAAGAATTAATACAACACATAACACATATATCCATCTACTCACATAAGCTCATAACCACATAACCAAAAAAAAGTCCAAAACTCCATCCATTAAAATAACATAGTCAAACTCTTGAAATACATAAATCCGTAGTCTAGCTAAAACAGCATAGACTAAATCTAAAAACGAAAACATAATCAGTTATAAGTCATGTCGCCCATAAGAGTGGAAACAGCTTAAAATCCTTCATATCCACCTACTCCTAATAACTCGAACCACCACATGATTCTTAGGGAACATGACTTAAACATCAAAAGAAAAATACTATACCTCAGGTACATAAAATAACCCAACAAAAGATAGAAACTATCATGTACCAAATTATGTACTATAATGTACAATTTAAGCAAAATACGACAATGACTAGCGTGGATGATTATGGTTCAACCAACACTAGTCACACCCCGAAAAGAAAATAACATGTGGCTAAGTATGAAATACTATGGTTCAACCCATACTAGTCAAAACTTAACAAACATCGCAAGTAAAAACCAATAACATCCAGAAAAACATTAATTAATATAAAATGCACATATACTCCTATGACGCCTATATGCAGGGACCCTTAAGCTATAGACTAGGTTACTAGACTAGGCAACCTAATTCTCTATAACCATTGTCTTTGATACCATTCTGTCACACCCCACCATGGCAGAATATGGGGCGCGACGTATGGATATCATCACAACAATAGCTTGTCCATAGAGAGAATTATATGAATTAGAAATGTCATAAAATGTGACACAAATGTCATGACAATATCTCATCAATGCAAGAGTGTAGGTAAGTAGGTAACAGTCCTACATCTTACCCAAGACAAACAAATAACACAAACAAATCAACATATAGGTTCATAGTATCACTTATAGAAACAAACAGAAAAATAAACTAAGAAGGAACAGGGATCTCCTTCTAAATGCATTCCTACGCGACTCCAATCCTAGCCACATATGTTCTCACGCTTAACCACTTTAATACCTGAAAGAGACACTAAAACACGTCAACATAATGTTGGTGAGAGTCATAGGTTTAGACTCCAACCAAAAATAGATTATAATAAGCTGTGAACAACCATAAACCACTAAACATATGGAAAATGTGCTACAAGTATGCATTAACAACTAACATTCAAGATCAAACATTCCAAACCAAATCCAAGGCTCCCGGCCTTACCAAACACCATGGTACCATAGGCGCCCATACACCTATGTACCAATCCCAAGGCCCCGCCTTGTCATTATCCATTGGTCCCATAGATGCTCACACATCTATGTACCTCCCCAAGGCCCCGCCTTGTCAACACCCCCTTGGTACCAAGTCAAACCATAATAACTGAGACGGTACGTGTCCCCCGATCCAAATCATAAACACAATCAAGAATCACATAGCAGTTAATCACATAAGTGCACACACAAGTCCATTACCAATCATAAAACATTCACAACATAAGTTATAAAACCAAAGAGTGTCTCTTCCATCCCATCTGGAAGTCAAAATCATTAAAAGATATGGGACTATGAAACTCACCTGATTGAGCTTCTCCAAAAGTCCACGCACTAGCAAAAAGCTAACAAACAAAAGCACACAATCAAAACATGAACCAAACACTATGATGGATCATCAACCTATGATGGACATCTAACCTTCTCCCATATATATACCTCATTTATATGCTCTAAGCATCTCATTACACCCCTCTATAAAGCCCTTAACTTAGTTTACTTTATAACCCGTATCGTTAACATTTTACCCAAAACAGTCTTGGTTTTTAGGTCTCCAAACTATAAGCCAAACGCCCACCTAACCATACCCATGATCTCTGTAAAGGAAACCCTATGCCCTTACAAATGTCAGCTAACTCCTCCTTTTTTCCCCAACCTTAAAGTTACTGTTAAGGCCTCGATATATATATATATATATATATATATATATATATATATATATATATATATATATATATATATATATACTTTTGTCTATCCGGATTTTACTGATTTTGAACATACAAAAAGTTTGTTATGATTAGGGGGTCTTAACCTAACCCATTTACTTAGCCCTCCTCCAGACCTCTTATTTAATATATATATACCAACTCCCATGCTCATTATAGGGCTCAAGTGTACTCCTAAGTACCCCAACCACCCTAAACCATTAATTGAAAACCCGCTGATTTCAAAACTGTTTTGACCTCCGACTGTTGTAACCTGTTTTTGACCCACTTCCCCACCTCCAATTTAGTTCTAGTTTCTTGCATTTGAAAGCCAACTCAATTACCTTTCCAGGGATACTTGGATCATAAAATAAGAGTTTGTAGAACTCTAAATATGGTCAAAACAATTGACCTAAAATTCTGCCCAGTTTTGAAAAAACGATTTTAATATAATTAGTCTAATTAATTACCCATAACTCCACTAATTACAAGCCCTAATTCACCTAATCATTATAATATCATTAATATACAGATTTTAATCTAAACTCTAACCTAAATCCATCATAAGATGATTATAAAAACATTAAAAATAATTAAATTGAAAAGGGTTATGAAGATTTACCTTTGATTTATGAAAACCCTAAAATTTTGATGAAACCCTAATTTTATTATTAATGTCGTGACTTCAAAAACTCCAGGAGAAAATAATTATGATTTTTGGTTGTGAATAAAATAATATATAGGGTGTGGGTGAATCCTAGTCCAACCCAAACCCAACTTCCTTTTTTTCTTTTTTTTTCTCTTTAATCGGCCCTAACCGACCCTTATACATATATTTTTATTTTTATTTTTTTATTACTTATTATAATGTTATTAATAATACCTTAATTTACCTTAATTTATTTCAGCTCCTAAAACATCCAAAACCTCAAAACCGTAAAACTAGTCAAATTTACGCGTTTACCGTAAAAGACGTAAAATATACAGTTTTAAAAAAAATATTAAATTTTGAAATAAACTTTATAACTATGTCCTAAATGACTTAAAACCATCCCGAAAAATACTCACATGACTAAACACCTTACCCGAGACCTCTAAATGCTAAACCCCAAATCCTAAAAAAATACAATTTACTATAATACTTATACGTATACGTAAACACCAAAATAACACCATTTCATTTCATAGTCACTAATTTGTGAGCTCATGAACATGAAATAACCGTTCCTCGATTTACTTATGAGTACTTTATACCCATAAACGATATCCACACCAACCTCGTTCACGCAAAATAACATGTAAACACGCAAATCACATAGTCACACATAAATTAATCTTAAAATAAGACCAAGTGACGAACCTCAAAACCACGGTTGTCACATCCATGACCACACCCTATGGGATATTAATAAATAAGGAAACACATTTAATAAGGCTGCCAAGATTGCAACTGCTATCTTGGTAAGATCAACTCCAGGCTCTTTAGAAGAGGATCGAAAACAAAAACCTGAAGATGGAAGAGTTGTCTCAGCTGAGGACGTTGGAAAGAGAAGGAATGACATGAAAACCCTAAGAATTCTCAAACTCTCTTTGGGACAAGCCAATAAGCACAAATATAGAGGCTATGAGTCTGCAAAAGATCTTTGGGCAGCCCTTGAAGTTGCTTATGGTGGTAATGTTGATACTGTACAAGAGAAAAAGAAGCAACTCTTGCATGAGTATGCTGTTTTTAAAGCTCAACCCACTGAAAAGCTAAGTGGAGTGAGAAGCAGACTTTTTGACATTACAATCAAGCTATCCTCTATGGGAACAATGCTTGGTGATGTTGATATCATTACCACTTTTCTTAAAAGTCTTGGTGATGCATGGATGATTGAAGCAAGGTCTATGATTGCTAATAATACTCACAGAAGTTCCACTTTTGATGATGTTTACAATAAACTGAGGCTTGTAGAGAATGAAATCCTTTTGGATCAAGGAAGCAAGTCTACCAATGGAAACATGGCCTTTTTCTCACACAGTGAAGGTAAATTTGATCAAAGAGAGTCCTACATGCACCCCGTTACTAGATCACCTTGTGTCAACGCTGGATCAAGCTTTGTCAACACCTCATATTCAGACGCTGACACATACAATGTTGACTCTCCAAGAGTTAAGCCTGCTGGTGTTGATCTAGATACCGTGTGTGCATACATTGCTTCATTGCCCAATGGTTCAGTGATTACATATGAGGACCTTGAGCAAATTAGTGATGAGCATTTAGAGGAGATGGACATAAAGTGGAATATGACTCTTGCAAGCATAAGAGCAAATAGATGGAATCGAAGATTTAAGAAGAAGATGACTTTTAATGCTAAGGGAACTGCTGGATTTGATAAATCCAAGGTTGAGTGTTATAATTGTCATCGAATAGGACACTTTATGAGAGAATGCAGATCTCCAAGAAGATCTGATGCTGGAAAACCCTCAAGCCAAATCATCAAGGCTCAGGATTCCAAAGCTATGGTTGCTATGCAAGATATTGATGGTGTTGGCTGGGATTGGAGCTATTTGGCCAAGGATGAGGAAGAAAACAAAGCTTTGGTTGCAGAAAAGGAAGAAGAAGAGCATGCTCACTATGCTCTCATGGCACACTCTTCATCTTCATCAGACAATGAGGTATATGATGATGCATTTTGTAGTAAGGGTTGTCGTCTAAACACTGAAAAACTTAACAAAGAAGTTTTAAAATTGACAACAGATGTGGTTAATGAAAGATGCAATTTATCTAACTATCAACTTGCTCTTACTCAAAATAAAAATATTGTAGCTGAGTATAAGAATATGGAGTTTGACCTAAAAGATCAAATCAATATTTTAACTCATGATTTAAATGCTAGTGTTGAGGTTAGAAACATCATGGAGAGAGCCAATGGTGTTTTACAGGCTAAGTTAGACGAGGCTATAAAAAACAAAGATAATGTAGATCTTAAAATTCAGAGATTTGATAAAGCTTCACAAACCCTAGAAAAATGTGTTAGTGAACAAAGAGATTCTAGGGATATGACTGGGATTAGGATGAAAGAGTATGCTGGTGTTCCACCACCTGCTGGGAACTTCTATGGTGTCCTTAGAAAGGACTTGTCTTGGACTGGTATACCAGAACTCCAAGAAGAGGAATTTATTCCTCCACCAAGAGTTCTAACCCTAGTAAAGGAATACAAGCAGAAGTTGACTAATTTGGACCAATGGAAGAAAGCCAACCCTACCTTGTTTGTTAAGGGTGTCATGCTTAGTGACAACCCAAATGAGTCTACACCCATAAAAGTGACCAATCCTACTACTGGCAAGACTGATGACCTTGGCTTAAACATTGATAGAAAACCTTGTATTAAATATGCAGAAATGTATAGAAAACCTAGGTCACCAAAAATCCAAATTAGTGATAATGGGACAGGTTTCTTTTCTTCTAGACCTAGAGCTATGTCTAGAAAAGCCTGTTATACTTGTGGAAGTTTTTCACATTTAGCTTATAAGTGTGTCAATGCTTCAAAGTTCAACGCTGATATAAAGTCAAACACTGTCAAACCCAAACCTTTTGTCCAGCAAAGTCCACAAGATGTTAGACCAGCCCCATTCTTTACTAAAGGGTCTAATACTTATGGACAAAGACCTTATCAGAAGACCAATACGTGGTCTAACAGATAATGGGTTCCAGTAGCAAACCCTAGGTTCAACGCTAATAAGGGTAATTTCAGCGTTAACAAGAACAAACTAAACGCTGACAGGAACGTTGCCAGACCAAGTAATGGAAATATTTGCAACCAAAGGGAAAGGGGTCTGAAGCTTCTTCTAGATTGACATGGAGACCTAAGCAAGATCAAAACCCTAATTCAGATGGGATTTCTATGACATGTAACAGATTGCATTATATTTCAAAGGTCATAACAAAACCAATTGGGGTTAACTGGGTGTTTAATCCAAAAAGGGATGAACAAGGGGTTGTCATAAGGACTAAATCTGTTCTTGTTGAACAACCAAATGAATCCAAGTCTGCTCAGGCTTGGGTTCCTAAAGAAAACTAATTTGTTTTCTCTATGTGCAGGGCATACAAAAGCAGGTTAATGATTATGGCTATTAGGATAGTGGATGCTCTAGGCACATGACGGGGAAGGAAGATTATCTGACAAATTTTATCCCCATTAAAGATGGTGACAAAGTGTACTTTGGAGGAGGATATGGAACTATCACTGGCAAAGGCACACTTCTCACAAATAATTTGCGTTTTGAAAACGTGTTTCTGGTAAAAGAACATAACTATAATCTGTTTAGTGTATCACAGGTGTGGGTAACAGAAATAAGGTTCTTTTCACTGATACTGAATGCTTGGTGTTGAGTAAAGATTTTAAAATACCAGATGAGAAATTCATTGATTATAGAACACCTAGGCATAAGGAAATTTATAATGTGAATCTTAATGGAATTAGGATGAATAATAATTTGTCATGTCTATATGCTAAGGCTTCAGTTGATGAGAGTAATCTTTGGCACAGAAGATTAGGGCACATTAATTTTAAGAATATAAATAGACTTGTGAGACATGGTTTAGTTGATGGTTTGCCTGAAAAGACTTTCCACAATGACCATTCTTGTGTTGCATGCCTTAAAGGAAAACAGCACAAAGTCTCATTTAAGTCTAAACCTGTGCATTCTAGTTCTAAACCTCTTCAGTTACTATATATGGACTTGTTTGGTCCAACTAATATAGAAAGCTTAAATGGTAAATCCTACTGTTTTGTCATCACTGATGATTTTTCTAGATTACTTGGACTTTCTTTTTAGCTTTAAAAAGTGACACTACTGATACTTTGATTAACTTTATTACCCAAATAGAAAAGAAGTCTGGTAATGAGGTTAAGATACTTAGAAGTGATAATGGTGGTGAGTTTAGAAATAAGTTGTTAGACGACTTTTGTGCCAAGAAAGGGATTACTAGACAGTTTAGTATAGCTAGTACCCCACAACAAAATAGGGTAGCTGAGAGAAAGAATAGAACACTCATAGAAGCAGCTAGGACTATGTTGGCTGATGCTCACTTTCCCATTGCTTTTTGGGCTGAGGCTGTGAATACATCTTGTTATGTTCAGAATAGGGCATTAATCAGCAAGATCCATAACAAAACACCTTATGAGCTATTTTGGGGAAGGAAACCCAATATTGGTTTTCTTAAACCTTTTGGATGTCATGTAGTTGTTCTGGACACTAGTGATGCCTTAGGTAAGTTTAGTGCTAAAGGTGATGAAGGCTACTTTATGGGTTATTCTGTTCAGAGTAGAGGATATAGGGTTTACATTAATAAAGAAAAACGTATACTTGAAAAAGTACATGTTAGGTTTTTAGAGAGTAAACCTAGTGATCCTGAAAGTAGTCCAAATTGGTTATTTGCCTTGGAACCTCTATCTAGAACATTGAATTATATGCCTGTTACTAATCCAGATATTGTGAAGGTAACTTCAAATGTTGTGGAAGAACAAGTTGTTGAAATTTCAGGTACGCAGGTTGATAAAGAGGTTGGATCACAAGCAGACAAAACATCTCCCATACTTGAGTATGTTACCATTCCTATATGGACATATGCTTTTGCTGCTGCTGCTACTGCTGGAAAGGAAAAAGGTGGTCCACAAGTATCACCGGTTGAAAACATGCATGATCCTTCAGGCGCTGACAAAGGAAATTCTGGCGCTGACAAGACAAATTCAGGCGTTGATGGCTCAAACGTTGACAACCTTGGTTCAGGCGTTGACCGATCTTTTGACCATCTTTTCTCTTCCAATAATTTTGAACAAGGTGAACCTTCAAACAGTCATGGAGGGGTTCATTCAGATGATGATGGAAGAGAGTCTGAAGAGGATATTGGTAACTTGGAAGATGAGATTGAGGACAACACAATTATTGAAGGAGGAGTGCTTACTTCTACAATAAAAAATCATCCTCCTTCTCTAATTATTAGTGATGTAATGACTCCTGTGCAAACTAGAAGGTCTCATCAGAATCATGGAGGATTTATTGCCAATATTCACAAGAAGGTTGATACCCCTCTTGTTCAAGCATGTTTGTTTGCCTGTTTTATGTCACAACAGGAACCCAAGAAGATTTTCGATGCTCTCAAAGAACCAAGTTGGGTGGAAGCAATGCAGGATGAGCTTCACCAATTTGCTATTTAGGATGTTTGGGAGTTGGTTGATTGTCCCATACATGTCAGACCTATTGGGACAAGATGGGTTCTTAGAAACAAAAAGGATGAGATAGGCATTGTGGTCAGAAACAAGGCACGTTTAGTGGCACAAGGATATACACAAGAAGAAGGGATAGACTATGAGGAGGTATTTGCACCGGTTGCAAGGATTGAGACTATAAGGATTTTTCTAGCCTATGCTTCCTACATGGGATTTACAGTCTATCAAATGGATGTGAAGAGTGCTTTTCTTTATGGCACAATTGCAGAGGAGGTTTATGTAATGCAGCCTCCTGGTTTTGAAGATTCAGGACATCCAGACAAGGTGTATAGAGCGAAGAAAGCTATGTATGGACTTCATCAAGCCCCAAGAGCATGGTATGGCACATTGTCCACCTGTCTGGTGGAAAATGGATTTAAAAGGGGCACCATAGACCAGACCTTGTTTACAAAGAAGACTGGTAAGGATTTCTTACTTGTACAGGTCTATGTGGATGATATCATCTTTGGCTCTTCTAGTCCAAAGATGAGTGAAGATTTTTCCAAACTCATGACAGACAAGTTCAAGATGAGTGTAATGGGGGAGATGAACTTCTTTCTAGGGTTACAAGTACAGCAGAAAGAAGATGGTATCTTCATCTCTCAAGATAAATATGTAGCAGAAATCTTGAAGAAGTTTGACTTTTCTCCACATGAGAAACGGGCTAGCACACCTATGGATAGGGAACACACTTGGGGAAAAGTTGGAGATGGAAAAGAGGTGGATGTCAGGCATTATAGGTCAATGATTGGTTCATTTATGTATCTCACAGCTTCAAGACCTAACATTATGTTTGCTGTGTGTGCATGTGCACGCCATCAAGTGACTCCCAAAGAGTGTCATCTTCATGCTGTCAAAAGGATTTTTAGATACCTTAGGTGTTATCCATACTTGAGATTATGGTATCCAAAAGATTCCCCATTGGAGCTTATTGCACATTCAGACAGTGATTATGGTGGTGACAAGTTTGATAAAAAATCCACAACTGGTGGATGCCAATTTCTTGGGAGTAGATTGATATCTTGGTAATGCAAGAAACAAACAGTGGTGGCCAATTCTACAATTGAAGCAGAGTATGTTGCTGCAGCTGCTTGTTGTGGACAAGTCTTATGGATTCAGAACCAGTTGTTGGATTATGGGTATAATTTCATACATACCAAGATTTTTGTAGACAATAACAGTACTTTATGCATTATTAAAAATCTTGTACATCACTCTAAAACAAAACACATAGAAATTAGACATCATTTTATAAGAGATTGTTTTGAAAAAGGTTTAATACAACCAGATAGGGTTGACACAGAAGAAAATGTGTCTAATTTATTAACTAAACCTTTTGATACTAGAAGATTTCAATACTTGGTAACAAGTATTGGAATGATCAATCTCACTTAATATGTGTTTTGGGAACTTATTGTAAAAGTATGTACAGGATATGCATTTGTTATTGGTCTTTATACAAAATTAGATTTTTCACTTTATTTGTCTAACGCTGACAAAGGTTATTTTAACGCTGACAAGTGTTAAATTGACGTTGTCAGCAACATGTTAGTTTTGTGGTTTTTGATCTAATTATGCAGGCGTTGTTAGCATTGTACATTTGGATACAGAGTTGCTTATGGATTATTGGAGCATTTTTGGAGCATGTTTCAGTTTATGGATGATGGTTGGAATATTTATATTCCTATCTTGACATAAATTTTTACTACATGTATATTATTTGGCAACTTATGTATCCTAGTTTAAGGGGAGGTTTAGAAACCTTTTAGGACTTTTTGAGTATTCATATAATACTCTTATCACAATTCTAGATTGTGTCCACTGGTGAGTATGAATTAGTTTATTAACTCATGAGGCACTTTAGCATGCAAAGTTGATAAACTATGCACGATGCCAAGACTTTTTGGCCTAGAATTAGATGTGGTCTGTTGGGAGACTTGGGTATGATTTTTATTGGGCTTACCTGGGAAGTTACAAAGGATTTTATGAGATAAATTTACTGTTAAGAACTTTGGTTAACAAGGGACACTAGAGGACTGTTATGTTTATCTTGCTTAAGCAAGTGTGCATGATTGGACAGTGCTTGCCACCCTATAGTAATTTTCGGTTTATAGGTTATCTTCACTAGCATAAATCACTTTGTTAAGGTCCTTTTTCATTTTTCTTATTTTTATTTTTGGACGTTGACAGATTTATTTCCAAACGTTGTTAGGACCAATTTAGACGTTGACATGGCTTATTCCAACGTTGACAAGAATATAGCCGTTGGGCGTCGATGGGTTATTTTTGACCGTTGACACTCATTGGGTCCTACCCAGTTGTTATTTTTGACGAAAATTGGGGCCGTAATTTTGGGAGTTGGTAACTTTTAATTAATGAACAAGATAAGTTATTTTCTTTTCAATATTTTCATCATTATATTTTGAAAATAACTGCCTCATCTTACCAATCACATGTGACTACCTCTCCTATATATTTGGCTCCTTATTTTGTAAAAGGGTACCTGCTTATTCTTGTCTAACAAATTTTCTTCTATATTCATCTTTCATAACCTTTCACACAGCTTTCTACATCAATGGCGCCTAAGTTTAAACCGAGTGACTTGGTATTGGGATTCAGAAGTCAGCATAACATGGTTGCCTATTTGGAGGCTGATGATGCTTCGTTTCCTCAATATACTCAGATGGTGGCGTATTTGAATGCATCTCCACTACGGTATGCACTTTCTCATGCTCCTCTTATCCCTGTCACTCATATTAAACAGTTTTGGAACACCGTTAGTTCCTCAACGCTTAATAATGTGACTACATTAACTGGTATTGTCCATGGGCGTCCATGGGTGGTTACTGAAGCCTTGGTTCGCCAGGCCTTGCATCTTAATGATGCAGATGGTATAACCACTCTACCCATTGGTGAGATAGAACAGGGACTTCAAGCTTTGGGTTATCCTTTTCCTGAAGAGGGTACTTTAAATAAATATAATAAACAGGAATTTCCCCCAACTTGGAAGTACTTAATACATGTCATCCTTCAATGTTTAAGTCCCAAATGTACTGCACATAATGAAATTAACAGATCTATTGGTAGTGTCATTGTGTGTATTGCTAATGGGCAAAAGTATAATTTTTCTAAACTGATTTTTGATAGCATGTTTAAAAACAAGGGTAGAAAGATGACTCTGGCTTACCCAAGATTTTTACAAATGATTTTTGATGAACAAAGGTATTGCACCAGGGATCATGATGATTTTTATGCGATCCCTGTGCAAAAGAAATCTATTTTTAGTAAGATGAATTCACCCCCTCACAGAGACTTACCTCTTACTCAAGCCATGCTTGCTGTTATTGCAGCAGCACAACCTCAACCTGACCCACAACCACAACTTGACCCATTACCTGAACCATCACCTTCACCTCAACATATGGAACTTGACCAAGATCCCTTCAACGCTGACACATTAAATGTTGGCGTTGATACTTCAAATCCAAACGTTGACACCTTTCTACAACAGAACCAAACACCAATTAATATTCAAACTACTACCCAATCCACATCATCTTCTTCACCCCCATACTTTAGGATGGAAAAACACCAAAGGACCATTGGAGTGTTCTCCTCTGGTGGTCCTAGCCATGTTGCAGAGAGAACCACCACCACAAGTGTGGTTGGTGATATGGGTGAGGCTAGGACTATTGGTACTCGCTTAGATGCAGGCCAAGCCAGTCCTAACATCATTAAGACCTCATCCATGACCCATGACTCTATTTTGGGAGGTCAAATCCCCATTCTAGAGGAGGGCAGATTGGAACCATATACAATGTTGGAATTGACGGCTGTTTGCATTAGCTTGCAAAAGCAGAATGCAGATCTGGTACATATTGTCACTACACAAGGCCTTGAACTCAAGCAATTGAGGGAGAGGATTGTTCTCTTAGAAGGTGCTAACAATAGGCGTGGTATGGAGGATTCTTCCAAAGGGGAGGATGAGCAGATACAGATGAGTGACAAAGGCTCACATGATGGAGAATCTTTGGGTGTGGCTGAAGCTCTTACCGATTTGAAGAAGCAACCAGGTTTTGATGTCTCTTTGGTTACTCCTACAAATTTGAATTTGTCCTTTACAGAAATGATGGAGCAGTTCACAAGAAGCGCTGACAAGAGTAAGGTGAGCGTTGACAAGCAGATTTTCGATGCTGACAAACCAAGCGCTGATAAGAGTAAGTTGGGCGTTGACACATAGGTTTTGGACGTTGATAGACCTGCAGATATGGTTGATGTATTCCAGTCATCGGTTATCATCAAGGAAGTGTCTTCACAAGTACCATCATCATCTTTACCCATCATTGAAACATTAGATAGGGGTAAAGGAATTATGGTAGAAACAGAGGTTCCAGAGGATGCAGCCCAAGTAAAAATTGATCCAATGTTGGATGCACAACTTATGGAACAAGAAAAGAAGAAAGTTGTTGAGTCACCATTTGTGGTTACTTCTGAGGAATAAGAAGGAAGTAATGATGAGAGCACAGATTCAACTGTTATGATTAATGAAGAACCAGAAATACTTGAATATGGTGATGTGTTGGCAAGGGAGAAACTTGCAGAATTAAAAATGAAGGTGGATTATGATATGCCAGAAGTTGCTCAGATGTACTTTGCTTGGGAGAATAAGATCATGGAGAATCCAGATATGTCTTTATCAGATCAGATTTGGGGATTGGAGATTCTTCTCAGGATTCAAAGGGATTGTCAGGTAATCCTAAAGTATAAGGCCAGCAAAGTTTTCTCACAATCTAAGAGAGAAAGAAGGGAGCTTTATTATATGTTGCTTAGATGTCATCAAGGAGGTTGAACTTTTCAGAAGTTGCAGGAATTGTCCTTTGATGAATTGAAATATAAGGCTTATCCTGTTTGGGAAAGAGTGCAAGAGATGAACACCATTAGACTTCTTTCAGATGAAAGGAAGGAATAACTTGCAGAGGAGATGGAGATCCAAAGGGCTATAATTGTACCAAGACCATTAAAGAAGGGAGTTCCACTTGAGTTTCCACAAAATTTGGATAGAGTGAATCCCAGTGAAGCTGTTATTAGAAAGAGTAGTAAGCTCTCACCCACGAAAGCTTCACATATGGTAAAAGTATTACCTCATGATTCCAGAAACCCTATCATTAGTTATGAAGAAGATGCAAGTGGGTTTTGAATGATTAGCAGATATGGGAAAGAGGTACATACTTTTACTACTCTTATGTCTTTGTTTGCAAGCCTGGATAGGGAAGACTTGGCAGACCTTTGGAGGTTGCTGTAGGACAAGTATGGGACTGAAGCACCTACTTCAGTCAATGGAATAAAGCTTTGGTCAAAATTCAAGAGAATGTGTGCACCAGATGAAGAAGATCCAATGTGGAAGGATCTTGAGGATGATATCAGTGGACTTCAATGGCGTCTATATTCAGCAGTTGGTGTGTATTATTTGAATTCTATAAAGTTTTCTGAGTATCTTCTTGTGGAGGCTGAGTATCCTATGTCCAAAGAAGTTTTGAAGAAAATGATGACAACACAGCTGGAAATTGACTACTCAAGTGACGTGGCCAAAGATTTAATTAGATATATTTATTTCCAATATAATGCAATTTGTAAGAATCCTCCTAGTTCTTAGTTTTTATTCAGAAACTTGATTACTAGAGTAGATATCAAGTTTAGGGAAGGATTGTTGGGAATAAAATGTAGCCAATACACTTTGACGCTGACAAGAGCAATCTGGACGTTGTTAAGAAGAAATCAAGCGTTGACAGGACAAGCGTTGACAGGAAGACTTAGTCTACACGTATTATGTTTCTAGTATGTTTCTAGTAAAGATATGTTCGACAATGTATTTCTTATGTTTATCTTTACCAAGGATAGCTGATACGTAGACTCTTGTACAAGGTTCCTTAATATATAAAAGAAGGCCTTTAGGTTTTGTTAAATATAAGTTTTATATACGTTTTACACTTTCTTTATACGCAAGTTTGATTTATCAATCAAAGTGAAAGTTTGGTTTACTTTGTTTTGTTCTTTGTTCTAAGTGTTAAATTCCGCATAACACTTAGTTTGTTCAATACAACAAAGTTTCTCTACGTGTTAAACTTGATTCAATCTCGTTAACACAAAGCTAAATCGATCTAAGTTTGGGATCAACATCACCTGAATTGATACTTTCTACAACGGCTTAACTTTTCGTGATCGTGATACGATTAATGTTGCCGTCGGTGGTACGTTTATGAAAAGAAGACATGAGGAGTGTAGAGAACTTATAGAGAACATGACCACTCATCATAAAAATTGGGATTCATCTGCATCCTCAAGAACTAACCCGAGAGTCAATGTTTCTTCTACTTCATCAAACCCTGAGATAGCCGAACTCATCCAACTCACCCGCCAACTAGCCGAGATGAACAAAAATTTCTTAACCATGGCTACGAACCAATTTCAACAAGTTAAAGTTGTTGCTCTTTCTTGTGAGACTTGCGGTGGTCCTCATTCATACACTGATTGTCCTTCTACTTATGACAATCCGGAAAACGTGTATGCGGCTAACGGTAACTATTCAACGGAAGGCTATCAAGCCCGACCTCAATGTGATCATAACTTGCTAAGTTATCGTTCCAACAACTTTCTTTCACCACGCGGTTTTTCTCCTCAAAACCACAACCCAAACAACTTCAATAGAAGCAATCCAAACCAACCTCGAGCTTCTAATCCATATCCACCACCCGCTCATCAAGCTCCACCCCTCACTCAACCCATGATAGTTAATCAAGATGTTGAAACTTTCATGAGGACCCATGGAGAGGTGGTGAAAAACCTTCAAAGACAAATTATTAACTTGAAAGGTGATATTACTAAACAAGGGATGATATTCGAACCGAGCTTAGGAATGACATGCGAACTTCTTTAAACAATCAAACGAATGATTTGAGGGATATGATGGCCAGTTTCTTCTAAAGTAATCAACCCTCTACTTCGGGTTCTCTTCCTTCGAATACCGTGACCAATCATAGGGATAATGTGAGTGCAATTACCACAAGAAGTGGGAATACCCATGAGGGACCTTCCATCTCTTCGCCAATAAAGGAGAGACAAGGCCCGAAGGTCATAATGAGTAATCTTACTCCCCCTTCGGTGACTCCTCCCTCACCCGCTTATTGTGACATTCCTCCATTGAGTGATCCTTCAATTACCCCACCCCCTCCTTTCATTTCTACACCTTCCCCTTCGGTTCCTACACCAATTCCTTCCATCCCCACCCCTCTACCAAAGGTTGCTCAAGAAGCGATTCCTTCTCCTTCTAAACCTTCACCATCTAGGCCTAACATTCCTTACCCTTCTCGGTTAGACACGGCTAGATTACTGACAAAGGATGACATTCAAGTGTCAAACTTTTTGAAAAAGATTTCTGGAGTGAACATCACCATTAGCCTTGTTGAAGCTCTTACCCAAATGCCCAAATTTGTTAAGATGTTTAAAGATTTACTTAATAAGAAGGAAAAATGGCAGAGTTTGTTAACACTCGATTAAATGAGAATTGTTCTGCAGTCCTTCTTAAAGAACTTCTGGAAAAACTTGGAGATCCCGGTCGTTTTGTGTTACCTTGTACATTTTCCAAAACTGACGAATTTACTACCTTAGCCGATCTCGGGGCAAGTATTAATTTAATGCCATTAAGTGTTTGGAAGAAGTTATCATTACACGATCTTACCCTAACAAAGATGACTCTTGAGCTAGCAAATCAAACTCTCGCTTACCCCGTTGGTATTGCCGAAGATGTGTTTGTTAAAGTTGGTACCTTCACTTTTCCGGTCGATTTTGTTGTTGTTGATTATGAAATGGACCCTCGTATTCCGTTAATACTGGGAAGGCCATTCTTGAGAACCGGAAAAGCTTTAGTCGATGTTGCCGAAGGTGAACTAATCTTAAGGGTGGGAATGATCAACATATTTTTAAGATGGGGAAGATTACAAGCAAATCCAATGGAAGAGAATCGGTGAAAATGATTGATGTGCTTCAAAACGAGTTTGTTACAACTCCATTAGAAACTACAAAGCTTGATGTCAATGATTTTATCGTTTACAACAATCCTCTTTTCGAGCCTATCTATGATAATCCTCTTCCCAATTTGGATACCCCACTAATATATGATGCTGCACCAATCTATGATGCTTATTTTAGTTCCGATGTGGATGATTATGATGATTTTTCTTCAGAGTATAAAGACATGCCAACTTATGATGATTTTAATGATGTTGACACTCTTTCGAGTGATTCTTCAAATGATATGTCTTCTACTAATGATTATGCTCCTATTTTTGATGAAGATCCTCCACCAACAATGCTTGATCCTATTTTGGATGATTACTCATTTGAGGAAGATTTTGCCACTTTTCTCAATACATACTTTCCTAATGAGCATGATTCTCCTCCTTTGGACTTTCATTATGGTCTTTATCCTCCTTCAGATGTAAAGAAACCCATTTCTAAGGAGAAGAAACCAGAAGACATCACTATCCGTAGTACCTATGTTTTGACACCTCTCTTTTCTTCGGATGAGATTGTGCGGTTTATGGGCGAATCTTCAAGGTCTACTGAATCTAAGTCTTATTTTCCCCTAAAGGAAAAGGTGTTTGATCCAGAAATCTCAATTTTTAAGCCATCTCAGTATCCATCTGATGAAATAAAAGGAAAGACTTTTGGAAACTATGGAGCTATGCTTTCACTTCATGACACTTTCTACCACCATGCTCAATAACTGCTTATGGGAACCTTGCCTACTCTTATTTGGCATGTCTTGTTCACCTTAAGCTTGTGCTACTTGATGGATGAAAACCATGTATTTGACCTCGGTGGATGTTCTTCAAGCTTCTTACCATTGTAATCAAGGTCGAGTCAGGCTCAAGACTCGGTGAACAAAAATAAGCGCTTCTCGGGAGGCAACCCGATTATCTATCCTTTTTATCCGTTTTTATAATAAGTGTAGGGGGAGACCCTAGTATGTTTTTGTTGTTTTCTTTCTTATCATGTGTAGGGATTCGAGCTTTCAAAGATCCATTCTTGACGAATTTTGACGACCCGTGATTCCATGTTCCGTCTTCCCGGTTCTATCCTAAACTCTTTTGATTCACTATTTTATATTCTTTAATATTATAATAGGAATCACTTTAGTTGTCTTTTCCTTAGCAAGATTTAAACAACGTGCACAATTTCCTAAGTGTAAGGGAGTTTACCCCCACAGGACAATGTTTATCTTAAGTGTAGGGGGGACTTCTATCAAAGTTAAGTGGGATTTTCCATGTTGTTGTCCTCATTTTAACCGAAAATTGATTTTTCGACATTTTTCAAAATTTTTGATCTATTTTGGCCTATTAGTATTTTCCTTTGTTATAGTTAATTTCTTTAATTAGAATAAATTTCAATAAAATACTTTTAATAAGTTTAGATGTCTTTGATATATTAGGCCCGTCATAAATCTTTTGACTCAACCTGAGTTTACTTATCTGAGTTTACTCTAGCTAGTATCCTTAACATGTTTAAATCAAGTTTTGGTAGGCTTTTATATAGGGAACTTTAAAACGCGAAAGTCTTAACTCTTACGGGTTAAGAACAAGAACTTTTCGCAAGTTCCTATAATTGATCCTAGAAAGTCATTTGTCAAGGGAACTTTAAAATGCGAATTCTGAACATGAAAAAGTCTATGAAGTTGCAAGATCCTATAGATGACTTGAAAACCCAAAACTTTGATTTAATAGGCTAAGCATCCACTAGTCTCATTCCTTGAGATTTCAAATTATGGATAACGAGTGATGATAGAGTCAATTATAAGTTTGGTATTCTTTCATGAATTTATGTGAGTTAATTATTAGCTTTTTCTACCATCGCTTGTTAATAATTATAATTGCAATAAGGTTGTACGATTTGAAAAGTTACTTAGGTTCTAGCACAAGATCGTTTAAAAGTTGCTCGGTATTAATTAGAGTTCATAGCCAAGGCATAACTTATTGAAGCGGGATGTGAAGATTGGCGAGTCCGAAAATTTGTTGCTTAAGATCCAAAGTGATGTGAAGAATCATTTATCAAAAATCAATATGAAGGATCGAGACACACGACGAAAAGCAAATCCTCCCCTAAAGATCATGGAGAAGTCTATCCAAAAAGACCCTAGCAAGGTATGAGGATAATTAGATCCAAGTCCTAAAAGGAGGCGGATTGTTGTATATCAAAATCCCAAGTAAAGATTGGAGAAAAATGAAGAAGTCGTGGTCCAAGTATTAAGAATCTCTCAAAAACTTCAAGGGAAGAAATTCCTAATATAAAGAGAAGACCATTATTTCAAGAACGTCTCAAGATTCGAGGTACGAAGTCTATGCCAAATATCGATTCGAGAAAGGTCTCAAATCGTGAAACGAGTTATGCCAAGATATGAACTTTATGAGGTTTCGAGAAGCATTTTTAAAAGATTTTGTCCTTTAGCTAACTATTAATTAAATCGTCCTACTTTATTTTCAGCCTAATAAACTATCGAAATAAGTCAACAATGCATCCTCGTGATCATTCAATAAAATATAAGAGATACACCTAGGAATAAGGGAGTCTAAGTAAATAACTAAGCCACATGAGTTTGTGTTAGTTTGCTAACTTATAATAACAATGATCTCGTTTTTAAGCTTGGTATAGGGAACGTGAAACTTGAGGGTGATAAACATTCATGACGTCCAAAGCCCTAATGTAAGTCTTCGATCTCTTCACTTTTTCTTCCTTCAAGCATTTTGTTATATTCTATCTTTTTAAGTTTCCTTTATGTCTTGTGTTCAATAAAGGCCAAGGTGGGTTAATTATGATGGAAAATGTAAAACTTGCTTTGTAACTAATGCATTGCATGAGGGCATTGCAATGGTCAAGTGTAGGGGATTTGATAGGTGTGAAAACACCCATCCTTTTACCACTTAATTATAATAATAACCAAACCAAAACGTGTATTTAATGTCGTAAAAGTCGAAATTATACGTGGTTTGTGTTTTTGTTGTGATTTAGGACCAAAATGTGAAAAGGGAAGAAAACACGGGCTTTCACGGGCTTTTATCGAAGAAAAGACAAAAGACGAAGTCAAAAGATCAAGAGTGAAAAAAGAACGGAAGTCAAAGGCTTATTCTGAAGATTTATCGAAGAAAAAGTCTAAAGACGGAAGTTAGACGAAGTCGAAGAACCAAATATGATTAATGAAGAAATTAGAAGACGAGTTCATTTTATTTATCGACAAATCCCGAGACAAAATCGAGAATGACGAGTTTATTGTCAAAGACGTGAAGACTAATGAAAGAAAGAAAAAAAGGAAGCCCATCCACCTACCAACACTCCTCCTATAAATAGAGACCCTTAACCTCATTTTTGAGGTGTTAGCTAAATTCATTTTTAGTTCTCCACTTTATTTTTAAGCACTTTTCATATTGTCTTTCATTATTGCCTTTCTTTCAAGTTTATCATGTAAGTCTTTAATCTTCTTTTGAATCTTTAATCTTTAATTTTAATTACAAGCTTTTTATAATCATTCTCATTCTTCTCTTCTTGTTTTTAAAAATCTATTATGGTTTGTTTAATCTTGAAGTTATTTTAATCTTTATGCTTATTTGATTAAAGTTTTCATCTTTTTGTTCTTATCATTTTTATACGATTGAAGATTTTAGCTTATTGCGAATTTTTACTTATTTCACTTTTAGCTTATTTTACATTTAAGTGTTTTTAAAAGTTTAATCTTTTTAAAGATTATGTTATAAAAGTTGCTTATTTAGTGTTTTGAAAGTCTTTCATTTGTGCTTATTTATTCATTTGGTTGAGTTTTTAGTAAGTGCTTATTTGGTTTTGCTTATTTACCTTTTACATTCCATCGTAACAGTTCTTAAGGGTTTTACTTGTTCCGATCGAGTATTGTGATCGCATAAGCCTTAGGGTTTCTACTTGCGATCAAATACTACGATCAAAACTGTGATCACAACTGAGATCACACACTACGATCAAGGACCACGATCGCTTGTTGCGATCTGGACTGCGATCCGTGGGTGCGATCGAGGAGTACGATTCGTGGTTGCGATCCAGGCCACGATCTGTGGTTGCGATCAAGGACCACGATCCAAGCTACGATCGTGAGTGCGATCGGGACTGCGATCCAAGTTACGATCGGTACGCACATTAGTTTTGGTTTTTATTTCCTTTTTTTATTTTTAAATTCAAACTTAAGTTTTCCCGCCATTTTTACTTATAGTTATTTTAAACAAGGTTTGTTTTAGTTTAATTTTAAAGTTTACTTTTAATTAAGTTTTCAAATTTACTTTTAAAGTTTTAATATTTCGTCATTTATTTTTAAGCATTTATTTTTAGTTTAATCTTTTAAAGTGTTAATCTTTTATTTTATCTTTGTTAATAAACGACATATTCTTCCTTTTCACCAAAAACAACTGGTCACATTTAAAACCAAGATCAATTCGATTAGACCATCCAAAGAACTTTTTAACCTAGCAAAATTCAGTTATTAAAGAGTACTTAGTTAAATATAAGTCTGAAAAATTACCGGCTTTCGCAACCGATGTTTAAATAGTCTTTATGTGGTTTGATAAACAAAGTCAAAATTAGAAACGCATTTCAAGAATTTCTTCATCTACATTCAAAAATTCTAATCCATGTAGAAACGTTTCAAAAAAGTGTAAATGTCTGCTTCCATTGATGACACTCACCTCTTGGTTTCGTTCAAACCCCTCTAGATGATTTTCTATATGCCGCAACAAACATGTAAATTGTTTCATTGGACTAGATCTTAATTTATTAGCTAATTATTAAAAAAAATCAAAAGACATAAATCAAGCATTGTAAAAGATTACATTGCTTTGATCCGGACATAGATAAGAATGGTACAAAGCTCATTTATATGAGATGCATTTTATTTTTAATATTTTTCAAAGAGAAATCTATAAAATGAAGTAAAAAGCTAAAAAAACTTGCAGACGTTCAAGTTGAATTTGATAATTTGAAAGGTCACAAATGGAGCAACTCTTGTAATGATCGAAGAAAATCCAATGCTTTCTTTTGGAAGTCGATCATGATATTCTTTGATATGAATTAGTTCGTTGAGTTGTATTTTGTTATTGTTACCATGCTTAGGTATGAATTATTCTAA
Source organism: Glebionis coronaria (assembly GCA_025667525.1). NCBI lineage: Eukaryota > Viridiplantae > Streptophyta > Magnoliopsida > Asterales > Asteraceae > Glebionis > Glebionis coronaria. The sequence continues at coordinate 486,429,408 of CM046882.1, read as the reverse complement.
ATAAGGTGTACTTCTTATCATGGACTGGAGCAAATAAATTAATTTCTTGTTTAAAATTTATGTTTTTTAGTTTTTAGTTTTAAGTTCATTTGGTTTTGTGAAATGTTGTTCTTTTAACATGGTGAACAACAAAAGATTTACTTTGATTGACAGGAGCCCAAATTTGTGAAAGTAAGTATAAGTAAAAAGATAGTTATCAAATGTGAAAATTATTTCAACTAGTGATCTAATACATTATTAAACTACTAGTAATACGAGTAGAACACAGCAGGAAAGAAAAACATATAACACATCTAATTAACATTAACAAAGAGGAAAACAAACCATACTTCTAGCGATTAAGCTAGCGAAGAACCAGAGTTCTTCAAATACACGCATGTATGTAACACCATGGAAAACTAAAAACCTTCGAGTTGCTAAAGTAAGTAACCTCTACATGTATCCACACTACAAGTTCACGAATACCTCTCAAATGCTAGTTTTTCAACCAACGGGCACAAAATACTAAAACCTCGTTATCAAAACTCAGACTCCCATTCCAGGGGTGTTTGTTATTTGTTCGAACACAACAGAAAGAGAGTAGATGTGTAGTGTAAAGAACGAGGGCTAGGGGGCCCACTATTTATACATAAAAAATTGCTTTCAATTTTACCTATCCCACGGATGTAGGATATTTAGTAAAACAACTCTTCCTCCCTTCTTTCTCTTGTACGACCGAAAACACAAGTCTAACCTCATTCGGTTGACTTTTTGACTTGATAAATTTACATATGTGCATTCATATTAATTTAGAGGTCTTTCGGTAATTAGCCGCTAAACTATTTAATTATTATTTAACAATCGGTAAATATTATTCGTTAGTATATTAAATATATACATTTATATTATTATGTACATCTGATAGATAGTTATCTAAGTGTATATGTGTATGAACCTACACGCTCACGTTTATCTAGCTGTATAAATACTTGTATAACTTGAACACTTCCCAACAAAGATGACTAAAACATATCTCATAGATCAATAGTGTAAGTGGAATACGACAAAAATTGCTCAAAGTAGAGGATACCATTTTAAATTCAGAGTTATAAACCAACGATGAAAGAATTAAAAATTTTGTAAGTACAATAAAACCCATGGTTGGAAATTTAAATATGAGTTAAGGTTACATCATTTACGTATAACGGGGCTCTGAGACCAAACGGGCATCAAAACACGACTGTATGGATTAGCTAAAATAACCCTCGTTATCTGAAGATGAAATTCGCAATTGGACCTAAGTTCAGGGAGGAAATGTGTCATTTACCCATAAATAAATACAATACATGACAATATCATATATTCTGTTGGCATTTAGACGGGGATATGCTTTTTTTTATCACATTCATATGTGACACCTTTAAATCATGGGCACTTTAATTGACAGTTTGTTGTAACTAGACACATTTGCGGCTTCTCAGATAAATCACATGATTACACTTTCTTTTTCTTATTGCAAAGTGCATATTATATACAGTAAACTTTTAAGTAAATATTTTTGAAAAATTCTATACAGCAATGCAATGTAAACTTAGATCTCGCTTGTTTTTTGTATTTGAAGTTTTAATCATAATGAAAGCTCAAGAAAAAAATCTAAGCAACGCTATTTACTATTTAGACCATAAACGTAAGTCTAAATATATGTCTAATGTATAAATCATTTGTGTGTTTTTATTATACAACTATCAAGGTATAACAAACTGGTAGAGCAATAACATCATAACCAAACTAACAAATAATTGTTAGTCTTATAATTTTGTCTGATTAAAGAATACGCAACAAACACTTGTTTCAGGCATCTTAGTTATCATGTTCTTAAAACTTTAATAACTAGTTCTTATAAACTTTGATAACTATTTTTAATACTTGTGCACGCACGAGAATTGAACATAAATGATGAATTAAGTTATAATTACATTATTGTGATTTTATTTTTTTATTATATATGTTTGATTATATTGTTGTTTTACTGTGCACCGTGTAAATTAATATAAACTCGCGTCAATTTTTATTTTTCGAATTTGATACTATTGGAAATACGTTATTCGTATTTAGAAAGTCTCGGTCACTCCAACAATATAGTTAAGGGCTCGTAGTATAGTTTAGTTACATTTTATCTTAGCCCGACCCATTTGCATGTTCATGGGCCAGAGGCCCAAGTCTATTAATGGAATTGGGTATATAAACCCCCTTCATGGAAAGGGGTGTTGGTTATTTCATTTTCTATATAGATTTAACACATTTTCTCCCATCTTTCTCTCTCTACTTTCTCTCACTAGAAACATCAACCCTCTTGTTAGATCATAGATTACCAAGATTCTACAATTGGTATCAAGAGTCATGGGATGGAATAGAGGTAGGTTTTGTGTTGTTCATGCTTATTTTAGTGTGTTCGTGTGTTTTTTATTGATCTTTACCCAAGTTTCAATTTTTTTTCGTGTTTTTGTTATTCCAAGTGATCCATATATCTTCTACGTAGTTGTGGTAGAGATTTGGGTGCTTTGCTTTGGTTAAATCATGAATTTCTAGGAAAAAATCTCATTTTTTATCTCATTATTCGGAACAGTACTCACATTGCGACACAATTGCTTGTAATTCCATCGCAAAGGCCTAGGGTTTCTGGATTGCGACCATTATTGCGATACACATTGCGATAGGGTTTAGGATTGCGATACACATTACGACAGACTCAAATTGTGTTATTGCGATAGATAAATCTTTGTGTTATTGCGCGACAGTATACTTGTTTGGGTATTGCGACAGAATACTTGTTTGGGTATTGCAACAGAATACTTGTTTGGGTATTGCGACAGAATACTTGTTTGGGTATTGCGACCGAATCTTTGTGTTATTGCGACAAAATCTTTGTGTTATTACGATAGAATACTTGTTGGGATTATTGCGAAGGATTTTGGGTATTGTGAAGAATTTGCCCAACTTAGAGGATTTTTTTTCAGCTTTGCATTTCTTTGTAGACTTTCACAAAAACACACAACCAAAAGATAACAAAATCTTGTTTAAACGACACTAAAACACTTAACCTTATTTCATTGCTCGATCATTTTGGTAATCTTTCTTCAAGTGATCAAAAATGAACTCACATTCATTCATGCCTACAATGACATCGCTTACTGACCTTTCTATCATCTTGGGTACCGATACCCGTCCACCGTTGCTTATCAAAGAGCTATTTGAAGCATGGTAAGGTCGCATGATGTCGTATATTATGGGTAGACCCAGTGGGAGACTTATGGTTCAATCCATTGAGCAAGGACCACTCGATTGGGGCGAAATTACTGTAGACAATGTGACTCGGCCAAGGCTATTTCATGAGTTAACAGCTGGCAATCAAATCATTGCCGATGCGGATGATAAGGCTGTTCAGACTATACTTCAAGCTCTTCCACCCGATATTTATCGTATGGTAAGCAAATGCAAGGTAGCAAAGGAACTTTAGGATCGCTTAACGGTTTTTTTACAAGGGACTTCACTTTCCAAGCAGGAACGAGAATGTCAACTCAATGACTTGTTAAAAGGTTCTCAAGGGGATAATCTCTACACACTGTCCATTCAAAACATGATGGCCGCTTCTCCAGTATGCCTTCTCTCTAAAGCATCTAAGACCAAGTCATGGTTGTGGGATCGACGGTTATCTCATCTTAACTTTGATGCAATTAATTATTTGGCTAAAAACGAACTTGTTCGTGGTCTTCCAAAGCTAAAGTTTAACAAGGAACATTTATGTTCCGCGTGTTCTTTGGGGAAAATCACCAAGAAGTCTTACAAACCTAAAGCTGAAGATACAAACCAGGAAATTCTACATCTTTTGAACATGGATCTTTGCGGGCCAATGCGTACGGCTAGTGTGAGTGGAAGAAAACACATCCTTGTCATGATGGATGATTTTTCTAGGTTTACATGGGTAAAGTTCTTAGCAACAAAGGATCAAGCACCAGGATGTATTTTCAAATTTCTTAAGGTGATCCAAGTGCGTCTCAATGCTACTGTTCGCCGCATTCGAACTGATAATAGAACTGAGTTCGTTAATCAGACTCTACGGGATTATTATGAAGAGGTTGGCATTTCACACGAAACATCAGTTGCTCGCACTCCACAACAAAACGGTATTGTGGAAAGACGTAATCATGCACTTATGGAAGTTGTTAGAACTATATTGATTTATGCGAATGCTCCTGTATTCTTATGGGTTGAAGCAATAGCAACAACATGTTATACCCAAAACTGCTCTATCATTCGTAAGCGCCATGGAAAAACACCGTATGAGCTTCTTCATGGACGTAAACCCGATATACCATTTCTGCATGTGTTTGGTGCACTTTGTTATCCAAATACAAATAGTGAGAATTTGGGCAAACTTCAACCGAAGTCTGATATAGGAATTTTCATTAGTTACTCACCCGCAAAAAACGTTTACCGGATTTATAACCGTCGTCTTGGCAAGATAATAGAAACTATTGATGTCGATTTTGATGAGCTGACAGCAATAGCTTCTGAACAACGCAGCTCTGAATCCGCACTTCATGAGATGGGAACCGGTATTATCAGTTTCAGATTAACTCCCAACAATCCTACTTCTCCATCATTTACACCACCTAAAAGGTTCGAGTGGGATGAGTTATTTCAACCTATGTTTGATGAATTCTTTGATCCCCCAAGTGATGATTCTCCAGCACCTGCAGTAGTAGCTCCGATTCTCGAAGTTGTTACTCAAGATAATGGAAATCAGTCCGATTCATCTATAGTCACTACTGAACCGGATGCACCATCCCCCAACAATTCTCAAACTACACCAGAATCAACACCCCCAATCGTTCCTGATGATGTTGAAGAGGATTATGATAATTACGATTTGGAAATTGCTCACCTACAAGAGCTTCCATTCTTTGGTTTACAAATACCCAAAAACCCTAACGGTGCGTCTACCTCAGAGGAAGCTCCTGCAATAGTTCACTCCAGACCACCACGGATTGAAAATCACAACACCAAATGGACAAGGATCACCCAATACGGAATATTGTTGGTGACATCGATCGACCAGTCTCAACACGCCATTAACTACAAGAACACGCATTATACTGCTATTTTGATTCATTTCTCTTCGAGGTTGAGCCTAAAACCTGGCAACAAGCCATGACATAATCATCCTGGATTGAAGCCATGCAAGAGGAACTTAATAAATTTCAGCGACTTGAAGTATGGGAATTAGTTCATGTACCCGACAAAGTCGACATTCTTACTTTGTTGTGGGTTTTTAAGGTTAAACTCGATTAGTTAGGTGGTGTGTTAAAGAACAAGGCTAGATTGGTTGCGCGAGGTTACAAACAAGCATTGGGTATTGACTTTGAAGAATCCTTTGCTCATGTTGTAAGATTGGAGGCGATTAGACTATTCCTTGCTTATGCTGCTCACATGAATATGATCGTCTACCAAATGGATGTTAAGACGACATTTTTCAACGACGAATTAAGGGAAGATGTCTATGTAAGCCAGCCAATGGATTCGTCAACTCGGAGTATCCTAATCACGTGTACAAGATCAAGAAGGCTCTTTATGGGTTGAAACAATCTCCACGCGCGTGGTATGATCTCCTATTGTCTTATCTCATCTCGAAAGGCTTCTCTAAAGGTAAAGTGGACCCGACATTGTTCATTCTCAAGGAGGACAACGACATGATACTGGTACAAATTTATGTTGATGATATAATATTTGCTGCCACAACTCAAAGACTGTCTGAGCATTTTGAGAAAATCATGTTCACACGCTTTAAGATGTCGATGATGGGAAAATTTTCATTTTTCTTAGGGTTACAAAATTCTCAAATCCCAGAGGCATCTTCATTAATCAGTCCAAATATGCTCTTGAATCTTTCAAAAAGTATCACTTTGAAAATTATGACCCCGCGGATACTCCAATGGTGGAGAGATCCAAGTTGGATGAGGATAGGGATGGGATTGCTGTCGATCCTAAACTTTATCGTCGAATGATCGGCGCCCTTCTTTATCTGACTGCTAGCAGGCCTGATTTGCAATTTGCTATATGCATGTGTGCCCGGTATCAGGCTCGACCTACCGAAAAGCACTTACATGGTGTGAAAAGGATCTTTCGGTACCTTAAAGGAACACTTCATCGTGGTGTCTAGTATTGTTAGCCTCAAAATATCGAGTCAAACAAGAATGTTCGGTCATAGGTTTATATTGTAACATTTAGTAAAACATTGTAATAGTTAGTTAAAATAGTCGTGACATTACGGGCTTGATGGCTAGCTTAAAAGTCCTCTTTCAAGGCACTAAGCATTTATTCAAGCCGGACCCAATCAAACTATAGCCCATTAAGCCACATGTAGGCTAGGCTATATATACCCTTCCTAGCATGTTAGGAAGGGTGTTGGTTGTCTCATTTCTAATCTAATTTCACAAAATTTTAACACACACTTCTCTCTATTTTCTCTCACTACTTTCTCTCTCTAGAAACCTTCCATCTTTTATCTACCTTTCTTTCTTCTTTATTCGTGTAGAATCATCACATATTTTTAGGGACAAAAATTGGTATCAATCGTCATGGGGTAGTTTTTGTGATTCGTTGTTGCTATTATATTTGGTTCGTGTGATTCTCTCCTCAAAATCATCTCGAATTCAAGTATTTTCTTGTTTTTCGCTGTGTTTCGTGTTCCAAATCATACTATAGATTATCTACATACTTGTAGTAAGATTTTGTTTACTTTGGTTTGGATTGAAACACGAATTCCCAGGTAAAGTTCTCATCTTTCTTGTTGCCTAAAAGTCTCGAACTTTTAATTGGTTACGATCCGGATATTACGATCGCATAAACCTGGGGTTTTTACTTGCGATCTAATTGTCCGATCACATATTGCGATCGAGGTTACGATCTGCTATTGCGATCACCTATTGCGATCGAGGTTACGATCGATTGTTACAATCACATCTTACGATCGACAGACCACGATCCAAGACCACGATCCAAGACCACGATCCAAGACCACGATCCAAGACCACGATCCAAGACCACGATCAAGACCACGATCAAGACCACGATCTAGGACTGCGATCAAGGACTACGACCAAGGACTACAATCAAGGACTACGATCAAGGCTGCGATCAGGGTTTCGATCTAAGAGTGCAATGGGTGACATTGTGATGGACATCTAAATTTTGTTAGAGTATTTTTTAGACTTAGCCACTATCTAGACTTGTCCTGGAACGTAGTTTACACGAAGATTAAAAATTTTTCCATACTAGTTTTAGGCTATTTCTAGCTCGATTTCAAAATTTGGCGATTACAAATTTTTTAGGTCTACCATTTTGTCGGACTGGGAAAAAATCGCAATTTTCGGAATTTCAACAACAAAATAATCACAACACAACTACTTAAGATCCACATTCAGTTCATCATTTCATAGAATATTGAGATGGACTCTACTGCTGAATATCGTGTGACGAACAACAACATAATGGTGGCGGGTAATAAAGAGAGACCACCAATGCTTGTGACTGGTAGATATGGACAATGGCAATCACGGTTCCTTCGATATCTTGACACTAAACCCAATGGTGATGTTCTTTGACGTTGCATCAAAGAAGGACTATTTACTCTCTCTACAATAACCATTCCTGCAATTCCAGCAACCGAATCGACAACCGGTTCTGATGAGAAAACTATTGAGGAAACATATGAGAACACTTTGAAAGAGAAACATGCTTGGATTGATGCAGAAAAAGAAGCAATCTATTAGATTCTCAGTGGGATTGGGGATGATATTTACTCAACGGTTGATGCATGCTCTACTGCAAAAGAAATGTGGTTTGCCATTGAACGCTTGCAACAAGGAGAATCACTTAACAAGCAAGATGTCAAAACCAACTTGTTCTAGAACTTTGGTAATTTTACTTCATTGGATGGGTAATCAATTGATTCATACTACTTAAGGTTCTACAAGATGATGAATGACATGACAAGAAACAATCTGCAAGTCTCCACCATGCAACTTCAACCTGAGTAGACACGATTTGTAACATTGGTGAAACAACAAAATAAGTTGGACGAGGTCAACTATCATACACTTTTTGACATTTTGAAACAATTTCAGAATGAGGCAAATGAACTTCGAGCTGAACGGGTCGCAAAGACTGCTAATCCACTTGCTTTGGTGTCTACCACTCACCATGTCCTAGATCATCGCTCTCGTGCTCCCAAATCATACTCCACTACATCCTCATCACCAAGATACTCCACCACATCCTCTTCAACAAGATACTCCACTTCATATAAGTATTCAGCTCCCATAAGATCACGAGACAAAGAACCAAGAACACCATCACCATCACCTGAGCCATCATCTGAAGAAGACAGTGATGAAGAATTAGCTCAAAAGGATAGGGAGATGAAGCAAAAAATTGCTTTCATTATGAAGACCTACAAGAAAATCTTCAAACCCACCAACAACAATCTTTGAACATCATCAAATACAAGGAATCAATATGTTGAGACTCCTCGAAGGTATGAAACACGTCAACGTGATGAAAGTCTAATAAGTGTGAAAACACTTATCCTTTTACCACTTATTTCCAATAATAACAAGACCAAAACGTGTATTTTATGTCGTAAAAGTCGGAATTTTGCGTGGTTTGTGTTTTTATTGTGTTTCAGGATAAAAATATGAAAAAAGAAGAAAACACGGGCTATCACGGGCTTTTATCACAGAAAAAGACAAGAGACGAAGTCAAAAGGTCAAAAGTGCAAGAATAACGGAAGTTCAAGGCCTATTTTGAAGATTTATCGAAGAAAAAGTCTAAAGACGGAAGTTTAATGAAGTCGAAGAACCAAGTCTAATTAAAGAAGAAAATTATAAGACGAGTTCAATTTATATCGACAAATCCCGAGACGACTTCGAGAAAGATAAAGAATTTAAATCAAGTCAAGACGAGAAGAAAAGAGAAGAAACAAGCTTACCACCTCCCCTATATATAGTTAGAAAATAGACATTTGTGGGGAGTTAATTTTTAGTTTTTTAATTTTTAGTAGGTAATTAGTGTGTTCATTTCTCTCTCTAGCTTTCTCTTCAAGTTTTCTTAATCTTTATCTTAATCTTGTAACTTTGAATCTTAAATCTTCAATTTAATCAAGTTTTTCATTTAATTCTCATTCTACCTTTCTTAATCTTTTGGTGATTTATTTAATCATGTAGTTGATTTCATCTATTTGATTATGTGATTGTTTTATTCATGTGATTGATCTTATAGTTTTGATGTGGTGGATGTTTTGAGCTTATTGTGATTGTTGATTTACTAGTGTTTGGCTTATTTTTGATTAAGTTGGTTTGATAGATTTATAGATTTGCTTATTAGTTGATTTTAAATATTTTGATTATTTAGTGTTTTTTATAGTTTTTAATTTGTGGCTTATTTAGTTTTTCTTAAAATTTATTTGGTTAAAGTTTTAGTTATTTGCTTATTTGATTTGTGCTTAATCATAGCTTATTTTCCTTGTTTCTAGACGTTACAGTATCTGTTAATCTGTTTTTCATTTTTCTTCGCAAAAGGGTTTTAAATTCTGAAATTATACCTTTTCTCTAAAAATCTTCATTTATCCGAAATTATACCCTTTTTCTGAAAAACTTGAATATTCTGAAAATATATAATCTCTCCGAAAAAGTCCAAAATTCCGAAAACATGCCTTTTTTCTGAAAAAGTTCAATATTCTGAAAATTTGCCTTTTCTCTGAAAAAGTTCTTTATTCCGAAATTTTCCCTTTCTCTGAATTTATCAATTTTTCCGAAGATTTAGTTTTTCTCTGAATTTCTTAATTTTTCCGAAATTATTCATTTTTCTGAATTTAGTCATTATTCCGAAAAAAATAATTATTCTAAAAAGGTCATTTTTCCGAAGATAGATCTGAAAAATTTTATTCCGAAGAAAAAAAAAGTTGAGAAAAAGATTTATTCCAAAGAATTCTAAACCGATATTGCGAAGAAATCAGTATTGCGAAAAAAGTTGTATATTGCGAAAAAATCTGTATTGCGAAAATGTTGATATGCTAAGCTGCCTGCTTAGCAATTTTTGGCGCCAAATTGACCAGGTAGCCTGGCTGCTTCCAGCTGCTAGGCTGCTTGCTTGGTTAGTTTTTAGCATTGTTCCGTAATTGTTTAGTTTAATCTGAAAGTTGTTCCGATTTTATTTCTGAAAGTTGCGTATTTTTAGTTGAATTTTTCGTCTATTTTTAAAATTAATATTTTTTCGTAAAGTTCAAGTTTTATCTTTTAATTAGTACCCGCTTTAGGTTTTGCCTCGTTTAGCTTTATAGTACCATTTTAGTTTTATTCTCTCCTTTTTCATTTAGTAAACTTTATTTTCGAGTCGATAGTTAATTTCGTCTTTTAGTTTTATTTTTGTTAATTGTTTCGTTTTAAATTCACGTTTTATTATTTATATTGTTTCGTTATTTATAGTTAATTGTTTTTAGCTTATTGTTATTATTTTGCGCATTTAACTTTTAAGTAGAATAGATAACCAAAACATTTTATTTTCCACCATGAACAACTGAGTCGCACTTTTAACCGGAAATCAATTCGAATTGTCTGGATTAACGAACTTTCATAACTAAGTGAAAACCTAGTTATTAAATGGCGCCGCTGCTGGCTCTTTTCGTTAAGATTAACGGTTTTAAGTGAGAAACGCGTTGGATTTTGGGATCCGTTCATTTTTAACGTTATTTTTCTTGCTTAAAATTTTCAAAAATCCAAAAAAAGTATAAAATTTTCAAAAATTCAAAAAAAATAGAAAACATAAAAAACCAAAAATATTTCTTGTCTATTTTTCTTTTCCTTTTGTAGGTGTGTATGGGTACTCGTGCTCGTAAGAAGAAAGTAGCTCAAGCCGAAGTCATTACTCCACCTATTGTCACCATGGACAATCAACCAATGATCGAGCTTTTGTAATTGCAAGTAGAGGGCAAAACCGATGCAATTGTTATACCCGAGATTAGAGCCAATAACTTTGAGCTCAAATCCGGCTTCATTCAAATGGTCTCTGCTCAACCATTCTTGGAGTGTACACTTGACGATCCTCATGACCATATCATTAGGTTCCTTCAACTCACTAATACGGTTAAGTATAATGGGGTTTCACAAGAGGTAATTCGCTTACAACTTTTTCCTTTCTCCTTAGAGGGACAAGCCCGGCATTGGCTTGATAAGGAACTGCCACAAAGTATTCTTACGTGGACGGATTTAGAGACTAAACTCATCAACTACTTTTTCCCACCCTCACGTACTACCGCTTTGCGAAATGAAATCATTACCTTTGAACAAAAGTACGGTGAGACATTTAGTGAATCTTGGGAACGTTTTAAGGAACTTTTAAGAAAGTGTCCACAACATGGTTTCACAAAAGTATATCAAATTAATACTTTTTACAATGGTTTAAGCATGAATGACCAAGATTTACTAAATAGTGCATCGGGGGGTAATATTTTGGTTAAGTCTTCTAATGCCGCATAGGACATTATTGAGAATAAGTCTAGAGTGCAAACCAAGAGTGTTCGGACTAATGTGGCTAGTGCTAGCACTAGTGAGAGCGACAAGAGAATTGATAAGCTTACTTCGCTTGTTGAAACACTTGCTCTCCATACCGCTAACAATACCAAAGCCATCAATGCACAAGTCAATGCTATGAGTCAGTCATGTGAAATATGCGGGGGATCTCATTCATCACCGATTGTCCTTCGACTCATGACAATCCAGAAAATATGTATGCCACCAACGGTAACTTTTCTACGGGAGGCTATCAAGCATGTCCTCAAGGTGATCGCAATTTTCTCAGTTATCGTTCAAACAACTTTCTTTCACCACCTGGTTTTCCCCCTCAAAACCCAAACAACCTCAATCGCAACAATCAAAACCAACCTCGAGCTCCAAATCAATATCCAACCCAAAGAAACCCATATCCACCTCAAGGAAACAACCAAGTTTATCAACAACCCGCTTATCAACCACCTGCCTACCATGCTCTTCCTCCCACCCAACACACCGCATTTCATCAAGAGGTTGAAACTTACATGAGGACTAATGACGCAATAGTACAGAATCTTCAGCGGCAAATGGCCAGCTTGAAAGGAGATATGGTGAAACAAGGGAATGATCTTCGAGCCGATATGCGAAACTATTTGAGCAGTCAAACGAATGACTTAAGGGATATGATGGCTAGTTTCTTCCAAAGTAATCAAGCCTCTGGTTCGGGTTCTCTTCCGAGTAACACCGTTGCTAATCCAAGAGGGGAGATGAAAGCAATCACCACTCGAAGTGGAAAAGGTTTAAAGGAACTCGAGCTTCCTACACCTACACCGGTGATTGTGATAAAGGAAAACGAGTCCCCTTCTCCAATTCCTCCAACTTCTACTTCTCCAATTCCTCCAACTTCTACTTCTCTAATTCCTCCAACTTCTACTTCTCCAATTCCACCGCCTTCTACTTCCACCCCTCCACCACCCAAGGATGTGAGTGAGAATTCCATTCCAAAGCCTTCATCTCAACCCAATATACCTTATCCTTCAAGGTTGAGGAAAGAGAAATTGAAGAACAAGGATGATATTCAGGTTTCTAACTTTCTTAAAATGTTTAAACAACTCAATTTCAATATCTCCTTTACTGAGGCTCTCGCTCACATGCTGAAATATGCTAAAATGTTTAAAGATCTTCTCAGTGATAAGGAGAAACTTCCTTATATCGCTCAGACCCAACTTAACGAGAATTGCTCCGCAGTGCTCTTAAAGAAAATTACCAACCAAACTTGGTGATCCGGGTCGTTTTCTCATTCCTTGCAACTTTCCCGGGGTAGAGAATTGTATGGCCCTAGCCGATCTAGGTGCTAGTATAAACTTAATGTCATTAAGTGTTTGGAAACAATTATCTCTACCCGAGCTAGTCCCCACACGAATGACTTTGGAATTAGCTAACCATACGGTTGCTTATCCGGTGGGGATAGCCGAAGATGTCTTCGTCGGTGTCGACAAATTCACCTTTTCGACGGATTTTGTTGTCGTTGACTACGAGATGGATCCCGTGTTCCATTAGTCGTTGGACGTCCATTCTTGAGGACCGGTCGCACTCTCATTGATGTAGCCGCGGGCGAATTAATCATGAGAGTTGGTGACGATAAAATCGTCTTCAACATGGGTAAACTTTCTAAGCAGCCTTCAGAAAACGAGAGCGTTAATTTCATTGACGTTCTTGATGAGGCTTGTGAAGAACATTTCAAAGATGCTTGTAAAAGTGGTTCTTCTTCTCTTCCCATTGTTGAGACCGTTGCCTCTATTGCTCCCTCACTAACTCCATTTGGAGAAAGTGATCTCCTTTTGAAAGAATTTGAAGCAACTTTGGGAGATGTGGACTTACAATATGACGATTCTCCCTCCAATTGGGATGAAGACATTCATACCATTAAGAAACTTCTTAATGAGGACCATATTTCTCCACCATCTCCTAAGGAAATCTCTATCGATGATCCGAATTTGACTACGCCTTCCATCAAAAATCCTCCAGATTTAGAGCTTAAGGATCTTCCGTCTCATCTCAAGTACGTTTTCCTTGAAGACAATAAGAAGTTACCTGTCATCATCGCAAAGGATTTGAAAGAAGACGAAAAATCTCGACTTATCGTCGTGCTGAAAAATCATAAGAAAGCGATTGCTTGGAAAATCTCTGATATTCGTGGAATTGATCCTCACTTTTGCACACATAAAGTTCTCATGGAGGACGACTTTAAACCCACTATTCAAAGCCAAATAAGGGTGAATCCCAAGATCCATGACGTTATCAAAAAAGAGGTTATCAAACTTCTTGATGCGGGAATGATCTACCCTATCTCGAATTCACCATGGGTTAGTCCGGTCCATTGTGTGCCTAAGAAAGGCGGAATCACCGTTGTGCCCAATGAGAACAACGAGTTGATTCCTACTCGTCTCGTTACAGGGTGGAGAGTTTGTATAGACTATCGCAAACTCAATGATGCTACGAGAAAGGATCATTTTCCCCTTCCTTTTATGGACCAAATGCTTGAACGTCTAGCGGGTAATGACTATTATTGCTTCTTAGACGGTTTCTCCGGGTATTTTTAAATTCCCATTGATCCTAAAGACCAAGAGAAAACCACATTCACTTGTCCTTATGGAACATTTGCTTACAAAAGAATGCCTTTCGGATTATGTAATGCTCCCAGGACTTTCCAAAGGTGTATGATGGCTATCTTCCATGACATGGTTGAAGAAACTATGGAAGTCTTCATGGATGATTTCTCGGTCTATGGTGATTCTTTCTCTACTTGCCTTGCCAATTTTGAACGCATGCTGAAGCGGTGTGAAGACACTCGCCTTGTTCTAAATTGGGAAAAATGCCATTTCATGGTAAAAGAAGGCATTGTTCTTGGACATAAAATCTCTAAAGCCGGTCTTTAAGTCGACCGTGATAAAGTCGATGTTATTGCTAAATTGCCTCCACCTTCAACCGTGAAGGGTGTGAGAAGTTTCCTTGGTCATGCGGGCTTCTATCGTCGATTCATTCAAGATTTTTCTAAAATCACTCGCCCGATGACCCACCTCTTGGAAAATGATACTCCTTTTATCTTTTCTAAAGACTGTCTTGAATCCTTCAATCTTCTTAAGGACAAGCTAACTAAGGCACCGGTCTTGGTTACCCCTAATTGGGAGCTACCTTTTGAATTGATGTGTGATGCTAGCGACTTTGCTATTGGAGCGGTTTTGGGCCAAAGAGTGAACAAACACTTCCAACCAATCCATTATGCTAGCAAGACAATGACGGGGGCTCAATTGCATTATACCACTACCGAAAAAGAGATTTTAGCTGTAGTGTATGCTTTTGAGAAGTTCTGCCCCTATCTTGTTCTTTCCACCACCATCGTGTACACCGATCATTCCGCGTTGAAGTACTTGTTGACTAAGCAAGATTCTAAGCCACGACTTCTTCGTTGGGTTTTGCTCCTTCAAGAATTTAAAATTGAAATTCGTGACAAGAACGGAGCTGAAAACCTAGCTGCGGATCATCTAAGTAGACTTGAGGATCCTTATCAAGGGGATCATCCGACTCAAGAGATCAATGACTCTTTTCCCCTCAAGGCCTTAATGTCTATCAATTCCAATCTTGATGACACCCCGTGGTTTACGGACATTGCAAACTACTTAGCGGGTGGAATTCTCAAGGAAGGGTTAACGTCCCAACAAAAGAAAATTTTCTTTAAAGACATTGAACACGATTTTTGGGACGACCCTTACCTTTTCAAACAATGTGCTGATCTGATTATTCGTCGGTGGTTGATGGACCCGCAGCTTTAGACATTCTCGAAGCTTGCCATAAAGGACCCACCGGTGGTCACTTTGGTCCCAATTACACCGCGAAGAAAGTATTCGACTATGGATTTTATTGGCCTACCATTTATCATGACGCTCATGAAGTGGTTAAACATTGTGATGCTTGCCAAAGACAAGGCAAGATCACACATAAAGATGAGATGCCTCAAAATTTCATACAAGAATGTGAAATCTTTGATGTATGGGGCATCGACTTTATGGGGCCGTTTCCATCATCTAAAGGGAACAAGTACATCCTCGTAGCCGTTGACTACGTTTCTAAATGGGTTGAAGCAAAGGCTCTCCCTACGAACGATGCGAGGGTGGTTGTGAACTTTTAAAGCAGATTTTTGCTCGATTCGGTGTTCCTCGTGCTATCATCAGTGACCGTAGGACTCATTTTTGCAATGATCAATTTGCTCGAGTCATGGTTAAGTACGATGTCAATCACCGTCTTTCCACCACTTATCATCCTCAAACAAATGGTCAAGCCGAGATATCTAACCGTGGATTGAAGCGAATTCTTGAGCGTACTGTGGGAGAGCATCGTGCCTCGTGGGCCGATAAGTTAGATGATGCTTTGTGGGCTTTTCGTACCGCATATAAGACGCCGATTGGTTGCACTCCATATCGTCTTGTTTACGGGAAGGCATGCCACCTCCCTATTGAGCTGGAACATAAGGCGTACTGGGCCTTGAAGTGGGCGAATTTTAACATCAACAAAGCCGGCGATTTTCGGAAGATTCAACTCAATGTGCTAAATGAACTAAGGAATGAAGCTTATGAGAACTCATTGATCTACAAGGAGAAGACCAAGATCATCCATGATGCAAGGATTAAGAACCGAGAGTTCCACGTTGGTGATCAAGTTTTACTCTTTAACTCTCGGTTGAAGATCTTCTCGGGCAAGCTGAAGAGCCGTTGGTCTGGTCCATTCACCGTCGCCAAAGTCTTACCCTATGACACCATTGAGCTTTCTCAACCAAATGGGCCCAATTTTAACGTGAATGGCCAGCGCGTGAAGTTGTACTTTGGTGAGGACATTTCTCATGAGATGATTCCATCCCTCACCACGTTTCCCTTGAATTAGTTCTGGGTCGAGTCAAGCTCGTGACTCGGTTAACAAAAACAAGCGCTTCTCGGGAGGCAACCCGTTGATCTATCCTTTACCATTTTCATAATAAGTGTAGGGGAAGCCCCGTATGTGTTTGTTGTCTTGTTTCTTATGATGTGCAGGGATTAAAGCTTCAAAGATCCATTCTCGATGACTTTTGACGAACCGTGATCCCGTGTACCCGTCTTCCCGGTTCTATCCTAAACTGTCGTGATTCAATATTTCATATCTTATATAGTTCACATTGAAATCACTATAGTTGTCCTTTCCTTAGCAAGATTTAAATAACGTGCACATGGTCCTAATTGTAGGGGAGTTTACTCCCACATGCTTAAACATTGAGGACAATGTTTACATCAAGTGTAGGGGGGACTTCTACCGAAGTAAGTGGGCTTTTCCATGAATTTTTCCTCATTTTAACCGAAAATCTAATTTTTCGACATTTTTCAAAATTTATAATCTATTTTGGCCAAGTAGTATAGTAGTATTTTCCTTTGTTATCGTTATTTACTTTCTGTTCTAGAATAAAACTTTTAATAAAGTGGTTTTAAATTTTTCAACGTTGTGAATCTTTTGACTCAACCCGAGTTTACTTATCTAAGTTTACTCTAGCTAGTATCCTAAACGTGTTTAAGTCAAGTTTTCCTACGCTTTTATATAGGGAACTTTAAAATGCGAAAGTCTTAACTCTCACGGGTTAGAACGAGAAATTTTCGCAAGTTCCTATAATTGATCCTAGAGAGTCGTTTATCAAGGGAACTTTAAAATGAGAATTCTAAACTTGAAAAAGTCTAAGAAGTTGCAAGATCCTATAGATGACTCGAAAACCCAAAACTTTGATTTAATAGGCTAAGCATCCACGAGTCTCATTCGTTGAGATTTTAAATTGTGGAGAACGATAGATGACAGAGTAAATTATAAGTTTGGTATTCTTTCATGAATTTATGTGAGCTAACTATGAGCTTTTTCCATCGCTTGTTAACAAATATATTTGCAATAAATAAGGTTGTACGATTTGAAAAGTTACTTAGCTTCTAGCACAAGATCGTTTAAAAGTTGCTCGGTATTAATTAGAGTTCATAGCCAAGGCATAACTTATTGAAGCGGGATGCGAAGATTGGCGAGTCCGAAAAGGTCCTAACAAGACATGAGGGCTACATTTTGTTGCTAAAGATCCAAAGTGATGTGAAGAATCATCTATCAAAAATCAATATGAAGGATCGAGACACACGACGAAAAGAAAATACTCCCGTAAAGATCATGGAGAAGTCTATCCGAAAAGACCCTAACAAGGTACGAGGATAAATAGATCCAAATCCTAAAAGGAGGCGGATCGTTGTATATTAAAATCCCAAATAAAGATTGGAGAAAAATGAAGAAGTCGTGGTCCAAGTATTAAGAATCTCTCAAAACTTCAAGTGAAGAAATTCCTATTATGAAGAGAAGACCATTATTTCATGAACGTCTCTCAAGATTCGAAGTATGAAGTCGCTGCCAAATATCGGTCCGAGAAAGGTCTCAAATCGTGAAGCGAGTTATGCCAAGATATGAACTTTAAGAGGTCCCGAGAAGCAGTTTTAAAAGCTTTTGTCCTTTAGCTAACTATTGATTAAATCGTCCCACTTTATTTTCGGCCTAAATAAACTATCGAAATAATTCAAACAATGCATCCTCGTGATCATTCAAGACAATCATAAAATATAAGAGATACACCTAGGAATAAGGGAGTCTAAGTAAATAATTGGGCCACATGAGTTCGTGTTAGTTTGCTAACTTATAATAACAATGATCTCGTTTATAAGCTTGGTGTAGGGAATGTGAAACTTGAGGATGATAAACATTCATGACACCAAAACCCCAATGTAAGTCTTTAATTTCTTTACTTGTTTTGTATATATTTCTATCTTTTAAGTTTCCTTAGTGTTTAATATTTAATAAAGGCCAAGGTGGCTTATTTATGATGAAAAAATATAAACTCTGCTCTAAAATTAATGCATTGCATGAGGGCATTGCTGTGACAACCCTGGTTTTGAGGTTCGTCACTTAGTTTTATTTTGTGCTAGTTACGTGTCTTTACGTGTTTATGTGCTTATTGGTGTGTATAGATTGTGGTTTGGATATCGTTTTCGGTACGGGCTACCTTGTGAGTGAAACGATGTGTGATGATTTGATGTTCATGAGTTCACATGGTAGTGACTATGAAGTGAGATGGTGTTATTTAGTGGTTTTACGTATACGTATATGTATTATAGAAAATCGTATTTTTACGATTTACGGTTTAGCATTTGGAGGTCTCGGATGAGGTAATTAGTCATATGGATATTTTTCGAGATGGTTTTAAGTCATTTAGGACTTAGTTATAAAGTTTATTTCAAAATTTGAGAGTTTTTATAAAAGTGTATATTTTACGTCTTTTACGGTAAAACGCGTAAATTTGACTAGTTTTACGGTTTTGTGGTTTTGGAAGCTTTAGGAGCTGAAATAAATTAAGGAAAATTAAAGTAATATTAATAACATAATATTAAATAATAAAAATAAAAAAAAAACGAATTTAGGGGTGTTTGGGTCGGTTTAGACGCACCAAAGAAGAAAGAAAGAAGGGAAAAGCCCAAAACAGGCCCAATGGACTTGTAATGGGATTAGGGGGCCTTTAGGACTTAACCAAACCCAACCCATAACCATAATAATCAGGTTTTTAACCTCCATAACATCTCCTAGCCGAAATTCATCAATGGTGGCCAATTAGGGTTCTTCAAAAATTAGGTTTTCTTCATCTTCTATTAATTCAAAGGTAAAACCTTCTTAACCCTTTTCAATTTAATTATTTTAATGATGTCTTAATCATATTATGATGGATTTAGGTTAGGGTTTAATTAAAAACAGTATATTAATCATATTATAATGATTAAATAAATTAGGGCTTGTAATTAGAGGGATTAGGGTTAATTAATGAGGTTGATTTTGTTAAACCCGTTTTTAAAAACTGGGCAGAATTTTGAGTCAATTGTTTTGATCATATCGGGAGTTCTAGGAACATTCAAGATGCGATCTAAGTACCCCTAAAAAGATATTTGAAGTGGCTTTCCAATGCAAGAAACGAGAACTAAATTGGAGGTCGGGAAGTGGGTCAAAAACAGGTTCCAACAGTCGGAGGTCAAAACAGTTTTGAATTAATCCTGTTTTCTTTTTAAGTTTTGAGTTGTTTGGGGTACTTAGGGTTGCATTGGGATCTTCTCACGAACGTGAGAGATGGTTTATATATTGTAGTAAGTATCTGCACTTGGGCTAAGGTTGTGGTTTAGGGTAAGACCCCTTAATGGTAACAAACTTTTAGTACGTTTAAAATCAGGAAATCTGTAATGACAAAAGTAGATATATGTATATCGGGGCCTTAACAGTAGCTTTAAGGTTAGGGAAAGTGGGAGGTGTTAGCCAACATATGTAAGGGTATGAATATTCCTTTTACAAAAACCATGGGTATGTTTAAGTGGACGTTTGACTTAAAGTTTTGAGACCTAAAAACTGGGACTGTTTTGGGTAAATATGAACGGGTTAGTTATTAAACTTAACCAAGTTAAGGACTTGTTAAGGAAGGGTAATGGGGTGATTAGAGCTTATCAATGAGGTAAATATATGGGAATAGGCTAGATGTCCATCATAGGTTGATGAGCCATCTTGGTGATTGGTTCGTGTATTGATTATGTGTTTTTGGTTTGTTAGCTTTTGCTAGTGCGCGGACTTTTGGAGAAGCTCAATCAGGTGAGTTTCATAGTCCCATGTTTACTATTGATTTTGACTTCCAGATGGGATGGAAGAGACACTGTGTTGAATTATTTTCTAAATTAATGATGTGAATGTTTAAGGTTTGAGATAGACTTGTGTGTACATTTATGTGATTAACTGCTACGTGATTCTTGTTTGTGTGTGATCTGGATTGGAAAGGTACATAGGTGTATGGGCGCCTATGGGACCTATGGTTAATGATAAGGCGTGATGCCTTGGAAATTTTGATTGTTGGTAAGGCGTAATTCCTTGGAAATTGTGATTGTTGGTAAGGCGTGATGCCTTGGAAATTGTGATTGTTGGTAAGGCGTGATGCCTTGGAATTGTAATGATTGATTTAACTTGAATGTTAGTTGTTAGTACATGATTGTAGCGCATTGTCCATATGTTTATTGGTTTATGGTATTCACAGCTTATGACTTGTCTTGTGTTGGAGTCTAAACCTATGACTCTCACCAACTTTATGTTGACGTGTTTTAGTGTCTCTTTCAGGTGATACTATGGTTAAGCATGAGAACATAAGTGGCTAGGATTGGAGAAGCTTAGGAATGCATATAGAAGGAGAATCCCCGTTTCCTTCTTAGTTTTTATTTGTTCTTTTAATAAGTGATACTGTTGGCACATATATGTTTGTTTGTTTGTGTTATTTGTTTGTCTTGGGTAAGTGGTAGGACTGTTACCTAGTTACCTAGACTCCTGCATTGTTGAGATATTGTCATGACATTTGTGTCACCATTTTATGACATTTCTTATATCATTTAGTTATCTCTATAGACACGCTATTGTTGTGATGATATCCATACGTCGTGCCCCATATTCCGCCATGGTGGGGTGTGACAAAATGGTATCAGAGCCAATGGTTATAGAGAATTAGGTTGCCTAGTCGCGTAGCCTAGTCTATAGCTTAAGGGTCCCTGCATATAGGCGTCATAGGAGTATGTGTGCATTTTATAATAATTGATGTGTTTGGATGTTATTTATTGTGATGTTTTGACTAGTATGAATTAAACCGTAGTATGTTCATGCTTAGTCACATGTTATTTTCTTTTCAGGTTTGTGACTAGTGCGGGTTGAACCATAATCGTCCACGCTAGTCACTGTTGTATTTTGCTTAAATTGTACGTTATAGTACATAATTTAGTACAAGGTAGTTTCTATCTTATATCGAGTTATCTTACATACCTGAGGTATGTTATTTTTCTTTTGATGTTTAAGTCATGTTCCGTAAGAATCGTGTGGTGGTTCGAGTTACTAGGAGTAGGTGGATAGGAAGGGTTTTAAGCTGTTTCCACTCTTACGGGCAACATGACTTATAACTGATTATGTTTTCGTTTTGGATTTAGTCTAGGCTGTTTTAGCAAGACTATGGATTTCTGTATTCCAAGAGTTTATTATGTTATTTTTATAGATAGAGTTTTGGACCTTATTGGTTATGTGGTTATGAGCTTATGTGAGTAGATAGATTTATGTGTTATATGTTGTATTGATTCTTATAAGTGTCATCATAGGAGGGAGTGCATTGGGGGAAGGGTAATTGTATAAGTATGGTGGCCAACATAGTTATACAAGTACCACAACTTCAATGGGTTCTCAAGTATGATTGCATGAAAGAGGGTTAATACATGCTTGTATATGATGAGATGTAGAATTTGGGTATACGTATATATATGGGTTTATGTAACGGCTGCCTATGATATGGCTACTGTTCTTTTTGTGTTATATGTTTTGGGTTATAGTTGCGTTGTGTGATTTTGGGGTCACACGATATGGTTTGGTTTTGGAGGTGGGCATTATGCCTTGTTGTGGTACGGTGAGATGGTGATTACTCGTGTGGAAAAACGAGCGTATAAAGCGATTGATTGACTTACGTGTATGATAACGAGTATGTTTGGGGGATTCAATAGGTATACATATGCGGATGTATATATACTGATAGATGTTATGTTATGATTTATGGTCGTTCACTAGTTATTATAACTTGAACGTACCTTGTGTTTGTTCGTGTTTTATGGTGCTGGAGTTTGATGGAGTTTCAACGACGTTTTGAATCTTTTGAACTGTGTCTTGTAGCGTATTCTTTGAGTTCGTATTTCACGTGTACGTTTTAAAATGGTGTTCTTGGTTTTAAGTCTGTTGAAATAAATTGAGATTTCTTTTGGGATAATGAAATCTTTTAGGCTGAGTCTTACATTTCTTTTGATTGGTGTATGAAAAAAAAGGGGGACTTGGAAATCTAGTATAGAGTTAGATAGTTGGTGGTATTCGGTAAAATAAGGGTAAGGTGTTGGAGTCATGTTTGAAACAAGATGTAACATAAGTTTCTTTTTAATCAACACTTAATTATTTCAAATTCTAAAAGACTTTCTTTAAAATAAAGCGAAGTAAAATTTCTTTCTACTTACATAGGTTATATAGTTGGGTTTAACCGATCCACGTCATTTATAATTATAAATACAAGGTTAAATGGAGTTTATGAATATTTCACATACAATTATATCTTTCATTTAAAAGGATTGCATTGATCACTAAGTCTATTCTTTAGTTTTTAAAACAACTAGCATAAAACAGTTTTGGTCATAACTTGTTCGTTTCTAGAGCTTTTTGAGTGATTCAAAAGGCAAAAAAATTATGTACTCGGAACGTACTTTTCAAATATTCAGAATGTATATTCATGGGAGGTCAGTGGACTGGTCGGAATTGTTGTACAAGTGTCGGGTCCAAGGTTGAGTTTTGAATAGTAGTTTATTTTTATGATTTGGGATGCACGGGAGGCCTAGTCTTTGAGTTGAGTTTGGAGTTCGTCAAGAGGGTTGTTTGTAGATGGTTTGAGTCACAAAGATGTGAGAGGTAATAATAAAAAGAAAAAAAGATATATATTCTTTTGGAAAAGTCGATCTTTTGCACAGTTTAAATAATATGCCGCGGGGCGTAATATGTTTTGGTTGCCATTGGGTGTTTTCTTGGATTATTTTTCTTCGTTGTCATGGGTCGTTTTGAAGTGATACATGTTTTGGGTTTGAGTTTTTTTGGAGTCTCGTGGTTTTTGATTTGTTTTAATTGGTTCACGTGAAATATCGTTAGTTGTCCGTGGGTTTGATTCGTCGATCGTATCTGGTGGACTCAGGATGTAGTTTTGGTTTTGTATTGTTTGGGAGCGTTGAGGTAGTCATATGAAAGACTTGGTCGCGCCTACACGATTAAGTAGGTGGCCATGAGAGAACGGTCGGAATGCCCTTAACGGGAAGGGAAGAAGTTCGTAGACGAACAAATGAGAATATATGGTCTCTTTGGAGTACCAGGGAGAGGAATAGAGATTTGTATAACGTATGGATATTGGCACAAGTAATGCGCCATATAGAGTGGTTGGAAATTGCAAGCGATTCAGGATAAAGGTTGAGTTGCCTGGTAGTAAATGTGATGTGGAAGCGGTTGAGTGGTCTAATAAGAGGGAGTATTGGTCGTATAGAATACATGTAGATTTTTCGCGAGTAGAACGAGGTAGAAATTTATTCGTATTGCTTCTAAGAAAGGGTGCAAGGAGGACATAGTTGAGATTGCTAAGGATGTTGTATGAACGCTTTGGGTTTACGGTTATGCATTTGGCTTCGCCAAAGCACTAGCGGTTTTTATGGTGTCAATGAACCAAGTGTGCATGAACGTGTATAAACGAGTTGTCATCGGGAGCATCGACGACATCTTGATCTACTCAAATCTAAGAAGGAGAGTGAGGCGAAGTATGTGTTGGTTTTGGAGAGGAATTATACGTGAGATTTTCAAGTGTGAGTTTTAGTATTAAGTCTACCATGATGAGTAGTTAGAGATGATGGCATATCATGGAACCAGCGAGGGGTGAAGTGAAGAAGGATGAGGAAGCATTTTGGAGGCTGAAGAGGTGGATGGGATAATGAGCCGATCTTGGCATTATCGGAAGGACTGGATGAATTCGCGAAGCATGACGATACGTGGAGCAAGGATTTATATGTGTACGAGAACGACAAAGAAAGGCGATTGCTTATACGTTGCAAGAACTGAAGATTTGGAAGAACTGGATAGACTTAGTTAGTGGAGCTGGACTGTTATATCTGCCTAGAATTCTAGAGGCATTTGGTGTACGAGACGTGGAGAATGATCTATACGGATCATGAACGTCTCCAACACATATTCAGTCATCTTGATTGAACATTTGGCAAAGGTGATGGGTGGAGTTAAGTGATGAAAGAAAATTGCAAGGCCAAGTACCATCTGGGAAAGGCAAGCATGATTGATAAGACATGGAATACGAAGAATGAAGTGAAGATGAGACGAACTTGAACTATAGGGATGACGTATTAGGGTGGTTTGGATGAAGGATGTAGGTTGCGCGAGTTGGGTTGTCTAAAGCAGTAAACGCGTCAACATGTATGTTGTGTGGCTTGGACAATCATGTGGAGAAAAGGGACGTAGACTATACTTCCTACATAGATAGGAGTAGCTTAGAAAGGGGAGATGTAAGGACGAAGTTGGTGGAAGGGATACATAATGCGGTGGAGGAATAAGTACGACGAGAGT
This sequence comes from Glebionis coronaria, assembly GCA_025667525.1. Lineage (NCBI taxonomy): Eukaryota > Viridiplantae > Streptophyta > Magnoliopsida > Asterales > Asteraceae > Glebionis > Glebionis coronaria. Next base: position 486,404,530 of record CM046882.1, on the reverse strand, counting down.
TGGGTAATAGTTGATAGACAGACTAATTCATCTCACATTTCAAGAGGAATCAGAAGTCACGTAGTTGAGAAGTTGGAAGGATTGCGTACGGATGTGATGGAATAGAGGGTTTTGCGTAAAAGTTAGCCCGATATGTATGGAATGCCTTATGAGGGATTATGGCAAGGGAAGAAACGATGGGAAGCATCACATCGTGATGTATGGTATGTAGAAAAGGAGGAAACCACTAGATTTAGTGACAAAGTTATGTAGGGAAGTTTCACCCACAGTAACGGGTGCTACGTTTTGGTAAAATGGAAGAGGTTATGTAGAGTTTTGTAGGTCCATTTATGATCTTTGGAAAGATCAGACCATTAGCTTATGAGCATAGAATTACCCGGGGGAAATGAGTTGTATACATGATACATTTAATGTATTAACATTGGTAAAGGTTGTTTGAGAATGCATTTTGCATGTACGGTTATTCGGGACTTGTATTAATAAGAGTCTTCGTTTATATCAAAGAATCATCGGTGAGATTTATTGACTGTGAGGTCAAGAGTTTGGCAATGAGTTTAATTATTTTTGGTTTGTATATGTGGTATTTTGAAACTTGAACTAAAGTTCACGTGGAAATGAGGAGAGTTCGTTTAGAACAAGTATCCTCATGTGATTTGTTGTTTGTGTGTTTGAAACTAAGGAGTAAATCTCGGGACGATATTTCTATTAGGAGGGAGTGATGTGACAACCCTGGTTTTGAGGTTCGTCACTTAGTTTTATTTTGTGCTAGTTATGTGTCTTTACGTGTTTATGTGCTTATTGGTGTGTATAGATTGTGGTTTGGATATCGTTTTCGGTACGAGGTACCTTGTGAGTGAAACGATGTGTGATGATTTCATGTTCATGAGTTCACATGGTAGTGACTATGAAGTGAGATGGTGTTATTTAGTGGTTTTACGTATACGTATATGTATTATAGAAAATCGTATTTTTACGATTTACGGTTTAGCATTTGGAGGTCTCGGATGAGGTAATTAGTCATATGGATATTTTTCGGGATGGTTTTAAGTCATTTAGGACTTAGTTATAAAGTTTATTTCAAAATTTGAGAGTTTTTATAAAAGTGTATATTTTACGTCTTTTACGATAAAACGCGTAAATTTGACTAGTTTTACGGTTTTGTGGTTTTGGAAGATTTAGGAGCTGAAATAAATTAAGGAAAATTAAAGTAATATTAATAACATAATATTAAATAATAAAAATAAAAAAACGAATTTAGGGGTGTTTGGGTCGGTTTAGACGCACCAAAGAAGAAAGAAAGAAGGGAAAAGCCCAAAACAGGCCCAATGGACTTGTAATGGGATTAGGGGGCCTTTAGGACTTAACCAAACCCAACCCATAACCATAATAATCAGGTTTTTAACCTCCATAACATATCCTAGCCGAAATTCATCAATGGTGGCCAATTAGGGTTCTTCAAAAATTAGGTTTTCTTCATCTTCTATTAATTCAAAGGTAAAACCTTCTTAACCCTTTTCAATTTAATTATTTTAATGATGTCTTAATCATATTATGATGGATTTAGGTTAGGATTTAATTAAAAACAGTATATTAATCATATTATAATGATTAAATAAATTAGGGCTTGTAATTAGAGGGATTAGGGTTAATTAATGAGGTTGATTTTGTTAAACCCGTTTTTAAAAACTGGGCAGAATTTTGAGTCAATTGTTTTGATCATATCGGGAGTTCTAGGAACATTCAAGATGCGATCTAAGTACCCCTGGAAAGATATTTGAAGTCGCTTTCCAATTCAAGAAACGAGAACTAAATTGGAGGTCGGGAAGTGGGTCAAAAACAGGTTCTAACAGTCGGAGGTCAAAACAGTTTTGAATTCATCCTGTTTTCTTTTTAAGTTTTGGGTTGTTTGGGGTACTTAGGGTTGCATTGGGATCTTCTCACGAACGTGAGAGATGGTTTATATATTGTAGTAAGTATCTGCACTTGGGCTAAGGTTGTGGTTTAGGGTAAGACCCCTTAATGGTAACAAACTTTTAGTACGTTTAAAATCAGGAAATCTGGAATGACAAAAGTAGATATATGTATATCGGGGCCTTAACAGTAGCTTTAAGGTTAGGGAAAGTGGGAGGTGTTAGCCAACATATGTAAGGGTATGAATATTCCTTTTACAGAAACCATGGGTATGTTTAAGTAGACGTTTGACTTAAAGTTTTGAGACCTAAAAACTGGGACTGTTTTGGGTAAATATGAACGGGTTAGTTATTAAACTTAACCAAGTTAAGGACTTGTTAAGGAAGGGTAATGGGGTGATTAGAGCTTATCAATGAGGTAAATATGTGGGAATAGGCTAGATGTCCATCATAGGTTGATGAGCCATCTTGGTGATTGGTTCGTGTATTGATTATGTGTTTTTGGTTTGTTAGCTTTTGCTAGTGTGCGGACTTTTGGAGAAGCTCAATCAGGTGAGTTTCATAGTCCCATGTTTACTATTGATTTTGACTTCCAGATGGGATGGAAGAGACACTGTGTTGAATTATTTTCTAAATTAATGTTGTGAATGTTTAAGGTTTGAGATGGACTTGTGTGTACATTTATGTGATTAACTGCTATGTGATTCTTGTTTGTGTGTGATCTGGATTGGAAAGGTACATAGGTGTATGGGCGCCTATGGGACCTATGGTTAATGATAAGGCGTGATGCCTTGGAAATTGTGATTGTTGGTAAGACGCGATGCCTTGGAATTGTAATGATTGATTTAACTTGAATGCTAGTTATTAGTACATGATTGTAGCGCATTGTCCATATGTTTATTGGTTTATGGTATTCACAGCTTATGACTTGTCTTGTGTTGGAGTCTAAACCTATGACTCTCACCAACTTTATGTTGACGTGTTTTAGTGTCTCTTTCAGGTGATACTATGGTTAAGCATGAGAACATAAGTAGCTAGGATTGGAGAAGCTTAGGAATGCATATAGAAGGAGAATCCCCATTTCCTTCTTAGTTTTTATTTGGTCTTTTAATAAGTGATACTGTTGGCACCTATATGTTTGTTTGTTTGTGTTATTTGTTTGTCTTGGGTAAGAGGTAGGACTGTTACCTACTTACCTAGACTCCTGCATTGTTGAGATATTGTCATGACATTTGTGTCACCATTTTATGACATTTCTTATATCATTTAGTTATCTCTATAGACACGCTATTGTTGTGATGATATCCATACGTCGTGCCCCATATTCCGCCATGGTGGGGTGTGACAATTGCAATGGTCAAGTGTAGGGGATTTAATAAGTGTGAAAACGCTTATCCTTTTACCACTTATTTCCAATAATAACAAGACCAAAACGTGTATTTTATGTTGTAAAAGTCGGAATTATGCGTGGTTTGTGTTTTTATTGTGTTTCAGGATAAAAATATGAAAAAGGAAGAAAACACGGGCTATCGCGGGCTTTTATCGAAGAAAAAGACAAAAGACGAAGTCAAAAGGTCAAAACTGCAAGAATAACGGAAGTTCAAGGCCTATTCTGAAGATTTATCGAAGAAAAAGTCTAAAGACGGAAGTTTAATGAAGTCGAAGAACCAAGTCTAATTAAAGAAGAAAATTATAATACGAGTTCAATTTATATCGACAAATCCCGAGACGACTTCGAGAAAGATAAAGAATTTAAATCAAGTCGAGACGAGAAGAAAAGAGAAGAAACAAGCTTACCACCTCCCCTATATATAGTTAGAAAATAGTCATTAGTGGGGAGTTATTTTTTAGTTTTTTAATTTTTAGTAGGTAATTAGTGTGTTCATTTCTCTCTCTAGCTTTCTCTTCAAGTTTTCTTAATCTTCATCTTAATCTTGTAACTTTGAATCTTATATCTTCAATTTAATCAAGTTTTTCATTTAATTCTCATTCTACCTTTCTTAATCTTTTGGTGATTTATTTAAATATGTAGTTGATTTCATATATTTGATTATGTATTGTTTTATTCATGTGATTGATCTTATAGTTTTGATGTGGTGGATGTTTTGAGCTTATTGTGATTGTTGATTTACTAGTGTTTGGCTTATTTTTGATTAAGTTGGTTTGATAGGTTTATAGATTTGCTTATTAGTTGATTTTAAATGTTTTGATTATTTAGTGTTTTTTATAGTTTTTAATTTGTGGCTTATTTAGTTTTTCTTAAAATTTATTTGGTTAAAGTTTTAGTTATTTGCTTATTTGATTTGTTCTTAATCATATCTTATTTTCCTTGTTTCTAGACGTTACAGTATCTGTTAATCTATAATTCATTTTTTCTTCGCAAAAGGGTTTTAAATTCCAAAATTGTACATTTTCTCTGAAAATCTTCATTTATCCGAAATTATACCCTTTCTCTGAAAAACTTGAATATTCCGAAAATATATCATCTCTCCGAAAAAGTCTAAAATTCCGAAAACATGCCTTTTTCTGAAAAGTTCAATATTCCGAAAATTTGCCTTTTCTCTGAAAAAGTTCTTTATTCCGAAAATTTTCCCTTTCTCTGCATTTATCAATTTTTTCGAAGATTTAGTTTTTCTCTGAATTTCTTATTTTTTCTGAAATTATTCATTTTTCTGAATTTAGTCATTATTCCGAAAAAACAATTATTCTGAAAAAGTCATTTTTCCGAAGAAAGATCTGAAAAATTTTATTCCGAAGAAAAAAAAAGTTGGGAAAAAGATTTATTCCGAAGAATTCTAAACCGATATTGCGAAGAAATCAGTATTGCGAAAAAAGTTGTATATTGCGAAGAAATCTGTATTGCGAAAATGTTGACATGCTAAGCTGCCTGCCAATTTTTGGCGCCAAATTGGCCAGGTAGCCTGGTTGCTTCCAGCTGCTAGGCTGCTTGCTTGGTTAGTTTTTAGCATTGTTCCGTAATTGTTTAGTTTAATCTGAATTTTGTTCTGATTTAATTTCTGAAAGTTACGTATTTTTAGTTGAATTTTTCGTCTATTTTTAAAATTAATATTTTTTCGTAAAGTTCAAGTTTAATCTTTTATTTAGTACCCGCTTTAGGTTTTGCCTCGTTTAGCTTTATAGTACCATTTTAGTTTTATTCTCTCCTTTTTCAAGTAAACTTTATTTTCGAGTCGATAGTTAATTTCGTCTTT